>ML675613.1:44550330-44587935 GCA_007922155.1 Mesoclemmys tuberculata
GGGTCACGGCATTAGAAAGGTTGAGAACCACTGTCCTAAATGGAAGGTGCAGATCTGAGGCTTTGTGATAGGTCAAGATGCATCCTGAAACCCATTTTCACAATCTGATGATGGACCTTGGATATCCTTTGACTCTTTCTGAGGTGGAAATAAAGAGTTTGGGAAAAGCCCTGAAAGTTTTAGCCTGATTAAGGTAAAAGGTGAGAGTTCTTCTTACATCCAGTTTGTGGAGACTGGCTTCCTTTCTCACAGAGTGAGGTTTGGGTCAAATCATCAGTAGATTTAATTAGATTTAATCAGTTCTAGATTTAAATTAGATTTAATCAGTTCTAATTAACGTAAAATTATTATGAAACTTTTGGTAGAAAGCGAGGGTAGGGACGTAATGTCACCTTCTTGCGATAAAACACCCTGTATGGTAAGTCAGCCAAAAGGGCTCCTACCCGACCCTTCTGGCCAAGATGATGTCTATGAGGACTTCAAAGAAAAATGAAAAAGTGAACAACTCCTCATGGGTTCAAAGCCCCCAGGCTTTGAGATCTCATGGTTGAGAAGGTTTTTTTGACTGGAGGAAAAGGTTAAATAGACCCTTAATGAATCTCACTGTGGTTGTCTGAGCAAAGACTGAAAACCCCTTGACGAGGGGGAGGGTGAAAGGCTGTAAGGGCAGCCAGGTGAATCTTAACTGAACTCAGTAGTAAACCCATGGGTTTTAAATTTAGCAGGAAATCAAAAATGTGTGTGAGGAAAGACTTGAGAGATGGTATGGATCATTGGGCATACCACACTTGGAAATGCTTCCACTTCTGAAGAAAAGTATTCTTGTGACAGGTTTTCTATTATTCAGCAGAACTATATGAACCTCTGCAAAGCAGTCCTGTTCTATGCCAGAGAGCCAGCATGGTGCCAGGCCTTGAGGTGCAATGATGAGAGGTTGGGAGGAGTCATGGTGCCAAACTCTTGAGTGAGAAGATTCACTGTTAGAGGAAGGCAAACAGGTGGTCTCAGGGATAGGCAAAGCAGATCAGGGAACCAGACTAGTCTTGGCCATGATGGTATAAGGATGGACATCAACCTCTCATTTCAGCTTGTTCAGGAACTTGAGGAGCAACGGTGTTGGGGGGTAAGTGTACAACAGGACACATGGCCCCAAGATAAGGAGCGTGTCTTCTAGGAAATTGTCCTGCCCTTGAGCAGAAGTGCCAGCATTTCATATTGAATGGTGTTGTGAAGAGATGCAATGGCTGCTCAGGCAGTCCACGATGGTGTTCTGTAGCCCTGGTAGATAAACCACTGAGATTTCTATGCAGTAGAATATACATCAATTCCATAATTTTATGGACTCTGCATATAATGACTGGGATCTTGCTTCTCCTTGGTGATTTAAATAATACGTTGCAGCCCCCTTGTGTAGCATTACTTTGATTGAGTGGCCCCAGCTGTTGGGTAGGAAGTGACAGCAATCATAATGGACTGCTTTGAGTCTGAGAATGCTGATATGGCATGGATCAATGGACACTGCTGACAAAATCTCAGATCAGGAGTGTACATGCACTTGCACATCCAGACATGGAGCAACCATAGGGACAATAACTTGAAGAAGAATTATATGTCTGGACATTCTTGAGATCCATATGAATGTACAATCACATTTGAATCTTGTAAAATTCTTGAAGCAATGAGTTCCATAGTCCAATTACTTGTTATTGAAAAAGTATTTCCTTTGAACAGTTGTGGATTTGCCACCTTTTAATTTTACTGAAAGTCCTCTTGCTCTTGTAATATGAGACAGTATGCCATTGGCAACAAGAGCACACCACTGACTCATATCCAGCTTTTTGTCCACTGTAATCCCCAGACCCTTTTCTGCAGTACTGCTGCTTAGCCAGTCAGTCCACAGTCTGTAGCTGTGCATGGGATTCTTTCATCTTAAGTGCAGGACTCTGCACTTGTCCTTGTTGAACCTCATCAGATTTCTTTTGGCCCAATGTGTCTAGGTCACTCTGTTGCCTATACCTACCCTCCAGTATATATACCACTCCCCCAGCTTAGTATCATCTGTAAATTGGTGAGGTGCAATCCACCCTATTCTCCAGATCATTAATGAAGATGTTGAATAAAACTGGCCCCAGGACCAACCCCTGGGGCACTCCGCTTGATACCAGCTGCCAACTAGACACTGAGCCATTGATAACTACCCGTGATGACCTAGCCAACTTTCTATCCATTTTATAGTCCATTCATCCAACCCATACATCTTTAACTTGCTGACAAGAATACTGTGGGAGACCGTATAGAAAGCTTTGCTAAAGTCAATGTATATCTTGTCCACCACTTTCCCCACATTGACAGAGTCAGTCATCTCATCATCGAAGGCAATCAGGTTGGTCAAGCATGACTTACCCTTGGTGAATCCATGCTGACTGTTCCTGATCACGTTCCTCTCTTCCAAATACTGTAAAATGGATTCCTTGAGGACCTGCTCCATGATTTTTCCAGAGACTGAGGTAAGCCTGACCGGTCTGTTGTTCCCCAGATCCTCCTCCTTCCCTTCTTTAAAGATGGGCACTATGTTTGTCTTTTTCCAGTTGTCTGGGAGCTCTCCCAATCACCACAAGTTTTCAGAGATAATGGCCAATGGCTCTGCAATCATATCAGCCAACTTCATCATCACACTCAGATGCATTGCATCCCATGGACTTGTGGCATGTCCAGCTTTTCTCAATAGTCCAGAATCTGTTTTTTCACCAGTGAGGGCTACTCACCTCCTTTCCATACCGTGCTGTCCATTGCAATAGTCTGGGAACTGACCTTGTCTGTGAAGACAGAGGCAAAAAAAAAGGATTGAGTACTACAGCCTTTTCCACATCACCTGTCATTAGGTTGCCTCCTCCATTCTGTAAGGGGCCCACACTTTCCCAGATCATCTTCTTCTTGTCAATATACCTGTATAAAGCCTTCTTGTTATTCTTCATGTCCCTTGCTAGCTGCAACTCCAGTTGTGCTTTGGCCTTACTGATTTCACCCCTGAATGCTCAAGCAATATCTGATGGTAAATATTTTGGAAGGGATATTAAACCTCATGTTCCTGGGTTTAAGACAATCTCTAACTATTAGAAATCAGAATGAGATCCAACGTGGGGGCATGTTATCTCACATCTGCATACTGCAAGATTTTCATACTTTTGTCTGAAGCTTCTGGTGGTGGTTACTGTTAGAGACAGGATACTAAACCAGATGGACCATGTGTATAATGAAGTATGGCAATTCCTGTGTTCCACTATAATGGTTAGCTACTCTTCATAAGTTCCTGGAAATGAGTATTTGCAGATGGGATCTTGTTCTATTATCAGTTTTATCAATATCCAGGCTGAAACTCTTTGAAGCAGAAGGTAGAGAATTTTCAGTATATCTTCATACGTGAAACTCTTTACCAGAATGAGCTCAGGCCTGACCACTTTTAAGCTTGATTAAAAACATGCCCTTTTTGCAGAAACCTTCTTACAATGATAATACATTGAGGCGAGGGGGCAAAGAAAGCGAAAAAAAGATTCAGAGGTTTAATTCAGAAGAATGCAAAGAGCACTTATGGCCTAAAATTGATGCTAATAGGAATTCTGACTTCAGGGCCTAGATTCTACACAGATAGTGGCTTCATAACTGTGAAAAACAGACAGTTTGATTTCATTAGTTGTTTTGCAAATAACTCAGGCTAAATAATCTTGGTGTGATTTCATAATGAATATTTCAATTCATAAATCACGACAAAGTGCAACTTCCACAAGAGAACAGTATAGACATCCTGACCAAGATTTTCAAAAATAGGAGCCTAAAGTTAGGCTCTTAAATCCACATGAAAGTACTTAAATTTGTGGCCTGATATTCAAAAGTCCTGACAACTCAGCAACTTCCATTAACTTCAGTAAGAGCTGCTGGGAGCTCAGCACTTTTGAAATTCAGGCCTTTTATTTAGGCACTTAAATATGGACTTAGGAGCCTAATTTTAGGTTCCTATTTTTTTAAATCTTGGCCATCATGTGAAATTGAAGTAGTAAGAGTGGTTTATATTGAGATCAAAATCGTCCACTCATAATTCTTAAATCATACAAATGCTATTTATCTAAAAGTAATAGATGTCTTTTTTTTCCCTTTTTTCTTTTCATAGCTGATTTCTCTTTCCTTGAGCAAGGCACCTGCCATTCTGATATCTCTCACCCTGCTGCAGACCTTTATCCTTCCAGCTGACAAGTTGGAAAATGAGTTTGTATCATGTTATTCATCTCCTGGCCAATCACACCCCAAGCCATCATTTAATTCACTCCATGAATCTGTCTGCAAAAGTGCATTGAGTCAGGGGCCAAAAGTTCTCACTTAAATCATTAATTTTTCGACAGTTCAGAAACTGTTAATGAAATAGGGTTATGTTCGACAGAAAAACATTTAGTACTGACATTTTCAGAAAAAAATCTCTTTTTTTGGTTCGAAATGACTTTTCATTTAGAAACTTAAGCTAATTAGACTGAAAATGCGTTTTTAAAACGTTCAAAATCAAAATTAAACATTTTGAAATTATCAGAAAAAATGTTTTGATGGTTTTTTTGGAGGAGGTTTTTTTGGGGGGGGAGGCGGGGTGGGAGGGGGTTGATTCATGAATATTTTCTAGATTTTGACTTTGTCTCAATTCAATTTGAGAAAAATTTCAAACTCTTGAAAATATTTGCAAGTTAGGAAAATAATTTCCCACTCAGCCCTACTCTCACTGCATTTCCCTAAAGAGAAAATACCACATCTCTGAACAACATCTGCACTATGCCATACCTGTTGTGGAGGTGTGTAGAAAAGTGCCGGCAGGTCACTCATGCTCTATACATCTGCTATATAAATGATGTCTCTGGACTCTCTGCCTGGTGTACACTACAATAGATGATGTTACATTCAGACATCGAATGTAGAAAAAGTTAATGATATTATATTGTATTATTTAAGAAAGCCTCCCAAAACTCCCAGATCCGCAGTCAAACCTGGGATTCCAACAAATACCTCCAGAAACAGCAGACCTTGGCAGGGATTGTACCTTTCTATATGTTTGTATAGTACTAAACACATTTTGGACACTAACTGCCACAATATAAATATAATGATCAAATAATTAAATACCATATTATAATACATATGCAGAAGGGGGCAAAGTTAAGATTACACATGCACTCTTATTTTTGTATTTCCCAACATTTGAATGCTTGGCTGTGCTACATTTACATTCTCTTTATATTGTTTTTCTGTGGAATGGATATGTAGACAAATAGGAGTCCCCCTCTCTTAGCGTCTCAGGGTAACTGTTTTTCTTAATGCAGACTGGGCACGTTCTGTTTTATTCATCAATATAATAATAGCCGAACAGGAATAGACAGAAGCATGTTGCAGCAAAAGCTGCCAGCCCAAGTCTCTGCCACAGCAGCAATGGTCACACTGCTATTTTTAGTGTGCTAGCTCGAGCCCTACTAACAGGAGTCTGCCTACTTGGGCTGGGAGGCACACTCACAGCTGAAGTATAGACATATCCCATGTCCACATACAAGGCCTATGCAGTGAGCAGGCTCAATAAATGTCCACACCAGACATCCCTAAAAGTGGGGAGCTGCTACAGCAATGGTTTGCAGAGAGGAGGAAAAGAAGGAGGTCTAAGTCTGAAGCGCTGCTGTGAGCACCATCATAAGCCTCAAAGACATTTGGGTCAGTAAGAGATCAGCAGCCCCTCAAGACTTTAGGAGGAGTAAGAGTGTGAGCTTCCCCCTTTGTTGGAAGGGGAAAGCAGCCAAAGTTGGGTGTACAAAAAACAGCAAGAGAGCTGCGTTTCTGGTCTTTTCTGCATAACATCAATTAATACCGGGAAATAGGGCCATAGGAGGAAAATGTGGGTAGTTTGGGGGTCCCAAGCAGAAACTGCTCTAAACTTACACATAGGAACATGAGGATGGTCACTTTCAGTCCATAAGGAACGAAAAAGCTGATGCTGAAGATTGCTAAACACTACAGTTTGTTGTGCTGTGTTGAATGGGAATCCTGCATAAATAAAACACCAGAAAAATGGAGTGGGTAAGATCACCTGTCTGCAGATGTTTAAGGGAAACATGCTTGAATGTAATATATTAGAGAAAAATTATTCAAATGTTTATTTTATGTAAAAATTAACTTTCTAATTTTTTTTTTGTTCAGTGCCACCATGTTTTATCGACAATGTACTATCAGGGGCAGTTGACTTAAAACCATGTATTGGATGATACACCAATTTAACCATAATCAGAATCAGCATGGGTTACCTACCATAAACTGGAAGGGGTTGTTGTTTCAGTTAGCATTCCCTCTGCACTGGCAAAGTATTACTCTTTAGTACCAATGTCTGTTATTTATCAGTCCCTAACCATTTTCCTGCACACCCAACCTCCACGCACACCAAACAATATTGCCTGTGAACTTACCTAGTCAGTGCATGGATCCACTCTTTATTTTTGTGTGATGACTGGTGGATAGTAAGTCACTGTGGCCTCCTGCAGTTTGTGGTAGCATCTTAGCATCTCTGGTGTACAACTCTATAAAGAATAGAAAGGATAGATGGCTTGGAACTTGAAAGTTATTTTAATCCATGTCACTCAGATTTGAAGATGAAAGCTTGGATATTTAACAAGAAATGTTTATTTTTCAAAAAGTAAGATGTCAACAAGATAGAGAAGAAGGGATTGGTTAGATATGTCATTAAGATATGTCTTCCATTACGCAGCCCTATTTCCAATAGTTGCACCTTAAATACAGTGTATTCCTGATTCTGTATCAGTTTGAATCTCCATTCAGCATAGGACACAAAGTATTCATCAGTTTGAAGGGCTTGGTGTCTGAATCTGTGTGTATTCTAGTGTATATTACGTCGGGTGACAGCCCTATTTTTCCTTGATTTACTGTGGAATACAACTAGCAAAAAAGCTTGGGAAATTGGAATTGACTTCAGACAATGTGCTGAGGACCAAGCAAAGGGATCACTCTCACCTTTTTTATTTTTATGAATAGATTTATTGCTTACGACAGTGGGAAACTCATAGTGTGGACTACGAAGTGTACAAGTGGTCTGGCAAAGTGTAGCCAGGCACTATGCAAACTTCCCACAAACAACTGTTCTAATGCTCCTTAATATTAACCTGCAGCTCCTTTTGCTTTTCCAGTGCTAGATCCCGTTATGCTGCTCTGCCAGTATACCTCAATACTGACCTACAGTGCCCCTTACTGCTCTAGACTGAACATTCACACACCTCTATCAATGATCTTCCATCCTGAACAGAAACATATACTGACTGCTATTTCAGTCATGGACCTTTGGCCATAACTGTATCAAATCATGTGGTGTTTGATTAGATCACTTGCTTATGAGTAAATCTTGCCTATCTACTTAAGAAGGGTGTGAAGTCTTATGAAAGAAAAGATTACTTGGTATATTTTTTGTGCAAAGATCTATTTAATTTTTACCTTACGCTGTATCTAAAAATATTTTTCTGGCCATTAATCTGTTTGCTTTAATTTTCCTGCAGCCCAGATGATTTATTGAATGCACTGAATGAGGGTATTAGTCGTGCGGATGTTATCATTACATCAGGAGGCGTGTCCATGGGTGAAAAGGTATGATAAGCTGAAGCATGATTGCTACGTTGCACTAGGAATCTCAGGCATAAGGGCAGGAGTTCCTGATGGCATCCCATCCTATCATATTAGACCTTTGGTAATGTAAATGAAATACCTGAAGACATCTTAGGGAGAATTTAGATTGCAAATAGAGACAGGGACTTAATGGAGCCAACAATCAAGAATTTGTGTCATGGCAGAAAAAAGATCACAGCTTTGGATAAAATAGATTTTTTGAAAAAGTCAGAAATCTGCATGAGGACTTCAGGGTCATTGCTTCTAAAGTCTCTTTTTACTGACAGTTCTAGCAGATGATAACCTAATTGAGATGCATGGTGTCTAGTAGAAATAAACTGATATAGGCTTTTTATTTTCAGTTATGATACTCAGTGTTCTTATGTGGACTTTTCTGATAGCAGTGTAAATTATTCTGGGATGAGCATTTGACATCTCACAAAGCCCTCAGATAGTATCATGCTGAACATCTATGAGCACAGCTATTATTAACAGAGACAACATAAGGAATTCTGGACTTATTGAACTAATGGATTGTGTTGATCCAAAATAATTTAATTTGAACCAACACACAGGAGGTAGAGGCTCACTAGTTTCCCTCTAGAGAAACTTTAGTTAAATATCTTAGAGCTGTGAATGATATGGTGTCCCCAAGAAATAACAAAAACTATAGTGATAAGTTAGGTGAGGTAGTATCTTTTATTGGACCAACTTCTGTTGGTGAGAGACACCAAGCTTTAAGCTGGAAAGCTTGTCTCTCTCACCAACAGAATTTGGTCCACTAAAAGAATTACCTCAGCCACCTTTTCTCTCAAATATTCTGGGACCAACATGGCTACAACAACACTGCAAAGAACTACAGTGACTTTTTGAGAGACTTTGAAATCTACAATATGTCCTTGCGCTCAAAGATACTGTCTGATCACTGAATTTCACCAGTAGCTAATTTCCGGTCTCCACGGAAAAGTAACTATATTGGGTTTGAGTGTTAGACCTGATTTATAAAGAAAAAAAAATTGTCTTTGAAATGTATGCACCAGATTTCACAAGCTGGCATAAAAAATTTCAAGTAGTGGGTATCTTTGGACATTCTGAAGATGCCAATACTTCTGTTGACTCTGCAAGGATCCCTATACCCACACTGAGTCAATAGCATGTTCAGGGCCTAAAAGAGTTGCATCTCTCTCTCTTCCTCACCCCATCTTTCTGCAAGTTACTCCTTTCTAATGCTGGAAGTTCCCAGTTTATAACGTTTTAAATAGGGCCTCCATCTACACTTGACTTTAATCGATATCTTAGATGCTGTAAACCACTGTAAACAACTTCGATGTTATTTTAATATTTTTTTTCTTTTTTTAATTTAAACAGGACTATCTTAAACAGGTGCTGGACATCGACCTTCATGCACAAATTCACTTTGGCAGAGTTTTTATGAAACCAGGGTAAGAAATATTTTTATTTTTGTGGCCCTGATGGAGTCCATCTGTGCCAAATATGCTAAATTCTGTTTTGGTAGAGATGCTATTTTTAAATATAGCATAAACCATAGAATAGTTGGATATAGGAAAAGAAGTAGCATCAATCCTAACTAAATCCTTATCATTGCTAGTGAAATTAACCAGAATTGAAAGCTTACTGGTGATTAACAGCAGATATTTCTATGTTGGAAATCACAGAAAAAAATTCAACACATTCAAAAATATGCAGAGCCCTGAGTACGTTGCCACAGTTCAGACACCAGCTTTGCAGTGAAGCAGCTGGGAAATGGAAGGACATTCTGGCTGTTGACATGCTCATTAAGCATTTCACTTCACTTCAGAATACACATGCCCCATATTGGTGCAAGGAGCTTTTAAATAAGAGAAGGATAGAGTAGAATCCAAGTTGCAATGCTCTTTGTTGTCTAAGTGTTGCATATATGAATTCTGAAGTGATGTGGGATGTTTTATATGCTGTTTTACATATAAACACACAGAATGCACTGCTTCTGCCTCACCACTTCACTTTAGTGCTGGTACCAGTGCTCTGTGAAAAAAATGAAAAATTTGGGTCTTCTGGGAGCAGAGAATTCTTTCCTCTAAATCCAAGACTATGGAGCCTTTTCTCAGCTCCTTTTCTCAATAGCTACTGAGTGTAGTTTGTTTACAAACTAGATAGTTTAGGATTCTAAATTAAAAGTGTGGCTCATCTGAAAGCTGTTGCAGGGTGGGTGAGTTGTTTGGTTGGTATAAAGCCTCTCTAGCCTCATGTAATATACATCTAAAATCTACCCCAAAAAGGTGTTAAGAGATCCATTGTTTTTGCCAATTCTCTCATTTTCATTTTAGGCCATAGAAAGAGACTCTCTATCATTAACAAAGCACATGGACCTCTCAGCCCCCTGAGACCTTTAAACAATCATACACTTTCATTGACCCTGTACAAGATCAAATGTACATCCCTAAGTTTTATCAGTTCTATCTGAGAAGACCTTAAGCTTGAATTGCCACTGTTTTATGTTGACCTAGATTTGGAAAAATCCCCTGGATCAAGACAAACAGAGCTAGAAGCAACTAAATCTTGGGTTATATCACTATATTTTGAGGTTTCAGGATAATATAGTGCAATTCCTGGAATAAACTATTCCCCGTTTGGCCTTTGCTGATGCTGGACTAACATGGATGGGTGCCATCCAGGAGTGGCATGAGTAGAATAATACTGGAAGCCACAATATTGTTAACAGAATAATACATGTCACACTATTAGAAGCTTTCTGGTGACCATTTATATATTAGCATTTAAAGCTGTTACATTGCTGGGTGTATGGAAGGCAAGATACTGTAGAACGTGTAATTTGGGACAGACATGGCAACCATGGAGTCAGATAGGAAAGAAGGAAAATTTTAAGTACCAGCCTTCCCTTGTGAGATGCATCTATTGATGAATCTTTGCTGACAATGAATTAAGCAGTAATGATCATGGTGTGGGTCATTTCCTGGGTATTAATGACTGGCTGGGAGCTGATAGCCTAAAATGCAGCTAAGGGACCTTAGTCATTATTCCACAAAAAATGCCCTGCACTGATGTTTTATAAAATGAAAATGAATAAATATCATTGTATGGAATAGATATTTTTAATGGGTGATACTCTTTCAAATGGTACAAAGAGCACATTCCTAGAGAAAGTGTTCCTTTCATTAGCCAGTCAGATTGCTTGAGCCATATCCCATAACTTCATTGGACTGATTATGTATGAGAACTGTAATATCCCTAATAATTGGGTAGTGAAGGAACATTCTGGAGTAGCTATGGAAAAGAAGGGGTGCTTTTCACTTAATGGACCTCAATCCCAACTGATTACAGCTCTGCCTGTCTGAGTCACTACTGATGTAGACACGGGAGCAAAGGGAATCTAAGGAGTCACTGATGCGTTATAGAAATCTTTGGAAAGTCTTATATTTTAAAACAATTCCGACTCTATGCTGTACAATTTCTGTACTTCCACTCTCATTCTTGGTTACTTGGGCTACTTGCATGAAGACAGGATCTAGATTTTTGTTGATTAGAAGTTCATCTGCTCTTTGTGTGGTTCCATACCTGAAGCAGAATGCTCTGCCTGTGACTTCATAGCTGGGTGTCCCTGAAAAATTATACTGTCATCACAGACAAGAGATTCTGGCTCCGGGTGGGAATAAGCAGCAGTCGTTAATGAACTGCTAAGGGATAAAGAGATCCTGGGTTTTCTTTGCAAATGTTCTTAATAATAAAGAGAAGATATACAAAGCAGAAAATGCCTGTTGTAGGATGAAGGCATTTGGCAAGTCATTAACCCTTGGAACACTACACAGGTTTTAATAGTTTGGGAGTGAGGCTGTGTTTGAGTTAGTACTCTAGGGGCTGGATCATTTGAGAGTGACTGGCCAGAGGCTCTAAGAATTGAGATAAGCATCACCAGGAAGATAGAGTTCTGGGAGGGAAGTGGGGGTTGTATGGTTAGAGTAATCATTCCATTATTGGGATGTCTGTGGGCTACTGCAATATGAATAAGTATTAATAATAATACTACAACAACTGGGGAGGAATGAGTGTTAGCAGGACGTTAGGAAGCTGGTTGGAGATTTGGTTCTTATTCAAGTGTTTGCTCATGTCCATTCCCAATTAGATGTGTGTGCACTTGCACCACATGCACCGGTGCCAGAAATTTTTCCCCTAATGGTATCCGTAGGGCTGACTCTAGCGCCTTCTGCAGCGGCACACATATGTGCCTATATATAGGACTCTGCCGCCCTCCTCCCCCCTAGTTCCTTCTTACCCCTGTGACGGTACTGAAATGTCTCTTGCTCTTGCAAGTCTCTGTGAGCACCAAGTGAGCAGTATTTTCTTAATATCTATGTATATGTAGTTACTCATTAGTTTTTAGTTAGCAGTTAGGTATAGAGATAGTTTGTTAGAAAGTGGCCAAGGGACAGTGCATGCCCCATTTCCCGGATTTTAAACCCTGTGCTTCATATAGGAAGCCTATGCTGAAGAGTGACCCGTACCAGAGCTGTATGAAGTGCTTGGGGGAAAACTTATGTCTGTGAGAGGTGCAAAATCTGCAAATGTTTTTGCCCCGGAATGAAGAAAGACTGGGACATTAGGCTAACAGCCATTTTGATGGAGTCAGCACTCAAACCAGCATCAGAGCCAGGTTGATCAGGCTTGGTGCCAAGCACTCCCACAGCACCATCTTCCTTCCAGCACCGATCACCCATCTCCGGTGCCAAAGAAGAGGCTGAAGAAGATGCACACCAAGTGATGGCACTCACCGATGAAGAAAAAGGGCACTGGGGATCAGGTGACACCCACGTTGGGTCACCAATCCCTGAAGCCCTCAAAGGTATCCTTGCCTTCTTGGGCTTCAAGCTCTGTACCAGGCCCACCATCAACTCTTGGAAGCAGCAAGGGTCCTTGACATCTGACGGCCCCCACTATGCCAGAGGTGTATCAGGCAATGAAAGACCTCCTGGTGATGCCCATACCGCCAATACCCAGGAAAAGGAGGCCTCTTCACCGAGATTTGGAACTAACACCATCTGTGAGCTTGTCAAGGGGAAAACCTGCTTTGAAACCTACTCAGCAATCCCCGTCTTCCAACACCGCTCCCCATAACCACACCATGAGAGGTTGGACGCCTAGACACAGGAGCACCAGTCTGCAGAGCGATGGTGCTGGTCCCCAGATTCTCGGCACTGATCCACAGACTCCCAGCATGGATCCCCAGAATCTTGACCACGCTCACCATGTACTTACAAAAAAAACAAGGACAAGAGCCGGTTGCGGGATGTCCAGTGCATGGGCTCTCAGCACCAAAGTACTGGCACATGTGATACACCACTGAGAGGCATTCAGCATCAGCACCAACATGGTCATCTGAGAGTAGCTCCTCAGATTCAGAGAGAGAGGAAGTGATCCTACCAAAAGGACAGTCCTTGACCCCAGTGCCGAGCTTCCCCATGATGCTACCGAGAGGGGCATGGCCTCAAGGACAGTGGCCCTGATCGTGGCAATACAGGAACCTGTGAGGGTTCCCCCAAGCAGTCTCACAGACTCACTTGATTGCAGGGAACTCATACTGAGATCCTTGGTGCCCCGGAGTATGGCACTGGACCTAGATGTGGAGTTTGAGATGTGGAGGGCTCACCCACTACAAGTCCAGGAGGAGCTACCCCAGCCAGGGAAGAGCCACTGCATCTACCAGCATCTTTCTCATCCTCGCCCAACAAGGCAGTAGCGGGGCCGTCCACTGCGGCTCCACTGGATGATTTCAGAACCCACCAGGACCTGCTCAAAAGGGTAGCGACCAATCTGGGCCTTAAAATGAAGGAACTAAAAGAGCCTGCAGACAAGCTGTTTGGGATCATGGCAATGGCAGCTCCCTTCAAGGTGGCCCTCCCCATGCACGAGGGGGTAGTGAAGTTGGCCAAGGCACTATGGCAGACTCCAGACTCCAGCCTCTTTGCCCCCCACTTCCAAGTGGGCAGAAAGAAAATACTACATGCCGGCTCAATGATTTGAATATCTTTACATGGGATTGTTGGTGGTCACAAGAGGGACAGGCAAGGCCATATGAGTTCCACCCCAAAGAATAAGGAGGCCAAGAAATTAGATCTATTTGGGCGCAAGGTTTATTCAACCGCAAGCCTACAGCAACATGTATCTAACCAATAATCACTGTTGGGAAGATACCACTTCAATATCTGGCAGTCATTGGACAAATTTGCAGACTCCCTGATGCAGACCTCCAGACAGGAGTTCAAGGTGATCTTCAAGGAAGGGAAAGCAGTAGCTAAGGCCTCCCTGCAAACAGCCTCAGACGCAGCAGATTCTGCAGCCGGGACTATGGTGTCAGCCGTATCAATGAGAAGGGCATCTTGGCTTCAATTGTCTGGCCCTTTTGCCGAAGGTCCAACATCCATCCAGGACCTCCCCTTTCATGGTGCAGCCCTGTTCGTGGAGCAGACAGATTCTCAGCTGCTTGGGATGAAGGACTTGAGGGCCAAGCTGCATTCCCTAGGTCTGTACATTCCATCATCTTCCAGGAAACATTTCAGACCCCAACAGCCGCAGAAATTCAGTGGGCAACAGTGAGGAGAGCCCTACAAAAGAAGGAACAGGGGTTACAAGAGACACCAGGGCCACTCATCTGCTGCCCCTCAATCGGGCTCAAGCCACCACCACCAAGGAGGCAAACAGGCCTTTTGAAGGTGCGCCCGAGGGCCACCTACCAGCCATTAACCAGGATCCAGCCTCCCTGTTATTTTCTTCCTGCCTTACTCCTTTCCTCCTGGGCTGGGCTACCATAACATTGGATCACTGGGTGCTAAGTACAGTAGCCACCGGATACACTCTTCAGTTCTCCTCACTCCCACCTGCCTTCCCTGTCCCTCTTCAGGGACCACTCTCACAAGCAACTTCTCATCCAGGAGGTGCATGCTTTCTTACAAGTGGGTGCAGTGGAAGAGATTCCTCTGTTACGTTCTAATTCTGAAGATAAAAGGAGGTTTGAGACCTATCCTAGACTTGAGAGGCCTCAATAGATATCTCAAGAAGTTGAAGTTTTGTATGGTCTCCCTAGCCACCATGATTCCTTCGCTGGATCTAGGCGACTGGTATTCCATCCCTCGACTTAAAAGATGCCTATTTCCTTATCTCTATCTTCCTGGGCCACAGGAGATTCCTATGATTCATAGTGGGGGCGCACCACTGTCAGTTCATGGTTCTCCCCTTTGGCCTTTCAACCGCACCACATGTTTACCAAATGCATGGCAGTGGTTGCAACCCATCTCAGATGCCGGGGCATGCAGGTCTTCCCTTACCTGCATGATTGGCTCATCAGGGGTCGATCGAAGATGCAAGTCCAGTACAGCATTGTGATTCTCCGAACCACCAGTTGGGCACTGGACCTATTAATAAACCAGCAGAAGTCAACACTTATTTTAGCTCAGAAGATAGAATTTATCAGGATGATCCTGGAAGCTGGAAGCTTTCCTAGTGGAAGAAAGGTTCTTAGCAATGTCAGAGCTTATAGCCCGAATATCAGCCCATCTTCTCACCATGATGAGGGTATGCCTCAGACAGTGACTTCTGGGTCACAGGTCAGCCTGTACTGATGTAGTACAGTACGCCAGACTGCACCTCAGGCCTCTTCAAATGTGTCTGGCTATGGTGTACTCCCCATCCAGGCATTACCCAGTTATTATCCTCATGGTTCCTCCACGGATACTTACATCCCTGTCATGGTGGACAAAACTGCAACATGTATTCACAGGGGTGACTTTTGAGGCCCAATGACTGATGTTATCACTGGTTTCAGATGCCTCGCAACTGGGATGGGGAACTCACCTCAGCACCCTCAAAACCCAGGGCATCTGGGACCACAGAAGAATTAGCGAAACATATCAATGTCAGGGAACTCAGGGCAATCCATCTGACCTGTGTAGTGTTCCTGCTCCAGCTCTTCAATGAGGTAGTTCAAGTACTCATGGACAACACAGCCTCAATATACTATATCAACAGATGGGGGGGAGGAAGGGTGTTGATCTCCAGTCCTTTGTCAGGAAGCCTTACATCTGTGGAGCTTCTGTGTGAGTCACAATATTCACTTGGAAGTGGTGCATCTCCCTGGAGTCAGGAACATATTAGCAGACTGCCTCAGCAGATCCTTCTGCTCTCACTATGAGTGGTCACTGCACCCAGAGGTTGCCAGTCTCATCTTCCAAAGGTGGGGCACTCTCCTAGTGGACCTCTTCGCCACCAGGGTGAACAGGAAATGCAAGCAGTTCTGTTCTCAGCAGGGGCTCAATGACAGGTCACTGATCTGCCTTGATTGAATGATCTCATGTATGCCTTCCCAGCGATACTACTGATCCACAAGGTCCTCATAAAAGTAAAAAGAGAGGGCACGGGTCATCCTGATGGCCCCAGCATGGCCATGACAACATTGGTTCGGGATGTTACTTGAGCTATCAGTACCGCCTGTGGATGCTCTCATTGCAGCTGGACCTCCTCTCCCAGGATCATGGTCATCTGCTCCACCCAGACTTGGCCCCCCTGCACCTGCCATCGTGGATGCTCCATGGCTAAGCCAGGAAGAACAATTCTGCTTGGCTCAGGTCTAGCAGATTCTGTTGGAGAGCAGAAACCTTCCACCAGAATGTCCTACCCTGGCCAAGTGGAAGTGCTTTACTTGCTGGGCAGCTAATCACAATATCTCTCCAACTAAGTCACCGATCCAGATGATCTTAGACTACTTGCTCCATCTGAAACAAAAAGATTGATCTTCTCATTGATTAAGGTGCACCTAGCAACCATATCTGCCTTTCACCCTACTATATGAGACAAAACGTTTTTTTCATACAAGATGATGGCCAGGTTTATCAAGGACCTGAAAATGCTCTTTCCACCAATACGGGACCCAACTTCCCAATGGGATCTGAAACTGGTCCTCTTCAGACTCACTGGGCCACCATTTGAGCCTTTAGCTTCATGTTCCCTTACGTACTTGTCCTGGAAGATTGCATTCCTGGTGGCCATTACATCAGCAAGGCACGTCTCAGAGATTAAGGTTTTGGCCTCAGAGCCCCCCTACACAATCTTTTACAAAGATAAGGTTCAACTACATCAACAGCCAGCATTTCTACAAAAGGTGATTTCCCATTTCCGTGTCAACCAAAACATTTTTCTACTGATCTTCTTTCTAAAACCTCATAATTCCAGTGAGAAGAGACGTCTACACACTTTCAACCTCAGGAGTACTCTGGCTCTCTGCATCGAGAGGACTAAATCCTTTTGTCGATCCATGCAGCTTTTCATTGCAAGTCCCGATCGGATGAATTGATGTAATCCCAGTGAATCTCAACATGGATCACAGCCTGTATTCGAGCTTGCTACGAATAGGTAGGAATTGCATCTCCAGTTGACGGCCCACTCAACAAGGGCCCAAGCATCCTCTGTGGCCTTCCTTGCTCAGGTCCCAATAAAGGACATTTGTATAGCCACTACATACCTTCATGTCCCACTATGCCATCATGCAGCAGGTTTGGGACGACGCTGGCTTTGGCAGAGAAGTGTTACAACTGGCATATCCATGAACTCCTGCCCAACTCTGGGAATACTGCTGGTAAGTCACCTAATTGCGAATGGGCATGAGCGAGCACTCAAAGAAGAAAGAATGGTTACTTAATTCATAATTGTTGTTCTTCAAGATGTGTTGCTTATGTCCATTCCACACCCACTCTCCTTCCCTTCCATTGGAGTTCTGGCAAGAAGGAACCGCGGGGGGCGAGTGGGGGGGTGGGTTGTTGAGCAGCAGTGTCCTATATAAAGGCGCATACACATGACGCACCAGAGAGTGCTAGTGCCAGCCCTAAGGATACCACTAGGGGAAAACTTTCCACCACTGGTGCATGTGGCACATACACACCTAATTGGGAATGCACATGAGCAACGCATCTCGAAGAGCAATGGTTACAAGGTAAGTAACCATTATTTATTGGGGAGAAGGATCAGCATTTGAGGAGTAAGTTAAGGTGATTGTTGAGAGAGAGAGAGGGATGAGGACGAGGAGATTAATTTAATCCGTTTAAATTCTTCAACACAATTTAATTAGGGTGACTATGCTCACAGTGCTCTAAGGGTTAAAAGGGTAGTGATGATAAAAGAGAAGGAAAATTTCATATTATGAAAGGAATGGAAGATAATTTGTACATTAAAATAGCACAGCTGAGTTAGATCTGAGTTCAGTGTATTTATTAAACAATTTTCTTTTCCTCTAGCCTGCCAACAACATTTGCAACTTTGGATATTGATGGTGTACGAAAAATAATCTTTGCACTCCCAGGTAAAATATTTCTGTAATGATTATTGTTGCTCTCCACAGGTACAAAGATCCATAAAATAAAACCAGAATGCTTCATGAAGGTCAGAAGACTGGCACTTGCTCCTCTAAGCAGTACCACTTGAGATTTTCCCATCAGTCTGTATTCAGGAAAGGGTAGTTTTAGAGGGCATGCTAGAGTTTTCTTACCTCTGCCCTGAGCATGTGATGGAGCACAGGACCTACAAATCTTCCATCCAGAGACCTTTGTCTTTGTAATGAACATTGTGCAGTTGGCTTTTCCTCCTATTTTCCCCACCTTCCAATTAGATATTCTCTGCAGGAATTCCTGTGTTAGTTAAATCACAGATCCAAAGAACCCCCAAATTAGACAAATTCTAGATAGTTCCAGAATATATCAGAGACCTGTAGTTTTATTTGTCATGCTCAGCCTGTGACAAGGTGGGTGAGGTAATGTCTTGTATTGGACTTACCTTGTGTCTCTAATAGCCTGGAACCAACATGGCTACAACACTGCATGCTCAAGCTGTGTGAACCAAAAGAGGGCAACATTGCCTCACCTGCTTTGCTGTATCTCTTTGAAAACTAATATGTACAGAATAAGTGTTGCATTAGCAGCGTGGCAGGCAACTGCATATTCTGCAGGTAGGAGGAAATTACTTTACTCTGTTTGACTCATATGCATTTGTGGCCACAGAGGAACTGCACTTGTTAATGAGAGAGTGATTTGTATTTTTAGATACGTGCTTAGGGATTCTTTCTTTTCTGTTTTGATTGTCTTCAGGAGAAAAATGGGTAGAGCATTTACGTGATTGTATAACGTATGTTAGGGTTATCACCAAGGAGAGCCCAGGTGTTGGTTAGAAGTTTGTTGTTAAAAAGTAGGTGACACTCTTCTCTCTGAGTCGATACTAAACCTCAGTGGCTGGTGCCTTCCCTCTGAATTAGTACTAAAACAATTTGAAGGCATGATGCTACGGGCACTGTGCTGCCGAGTGCCAACTTCCTGTTGAATACACAAAGAATCTGAGCATGTGTGGTCATTAAAGATCCCATGATTAAGGATAAGATTATGTCACGGAGGTTATGGATTCAGTGACTTTCAGAGACCTCTGTGACATTTTCTGCTTCATCCCGGGGCGGCAAAACCAGAGCAGTCAGTCGGTAGGGGCCCTGCTGTTCCAAGCTGCCATGGGCGGTGGGGTACTCCACAGCTCTCAGTTGGTGTGGAGGGCAGGGAGCCCCGCAGCTCTTAGTTGCCCCACAAGCTCTGAGCCTTCACAGACAGTGGGGGACCTGGAGCTCCAAGCCACTGGTCCTGGGGCTCTCAGCCACGATGGCTGGCAGGGGATCCAGAGCTCTGAGCTGCTGGCCCTGGAGCTCTCTGATACCGCAGGTAGCAGGGAGCCCCGCAGCTCACAGCTGCTCTCAGATGCCACAGAGGGCCCTGCACTCTCAGCCACCACAGGTGGCAGAGGGACCCACAGCTCTGAGCTGCCAAAACTGTGGCGGGGGCCCAAGAATTGTCAGCCATCGCAGTGGTGGTATTGGATCCTCCTCCCCCCCGCCCCCCACATACACCCCCTTCCACAGGAGGGCTCAGGTTCACATCCACTCCTGCTCAGACTCCAGTTGTCCTCTCGTCAGCTCTCCCCCCATTGTTTTTAATAAATGTCACAGACGGGTCACAGGCTTGTGTGAATTTTTGTTTTATTACCTGCAAACTTGTCCATGACTTTTACTAAAAATAACCATTATAAAATCTTAACCTTATCCATGACACTTTTTACAAGTGTAGAGGTGTTAGCTCAATGCCTAATCTGAATTATAATCTGATAAATTACCTTCTGCAGCCCTAAATTTCCCTTCCAATTTCATTTGGATATGGTATTCTGCTTCACTTTTGTTCTAAACTCCTATGTATTATAGTTGTGTTCATTTTAACAGCTGCCATATGCTACTCCAGATTTAGGTGAAGTTTTTCCTGTATACATAGTATGAAAAGCTCTTTGGAAATCCTTTAGGATGAAAATTGCTATAGAAATGTGAGATTATTTTCATCATTTCACAGTTTAACTCAGAATTACAAGTGAATTACTGTTGTGTTTTGCCCTATAGGAAATCCTGTGTCAGCTGTTGTCACCTGCAATCTCTTTGTTGTCCCAGCACTGAGAAAAATGCAGGGCATCCTGGATCCTCGGCCCACCATTATCAAAGCGAGGGTAAGGACTTTCAAATATAGGATATATTTAAAATATATACCTTCTTGTACCATATTGAGATCCTGCTGTCTGACAACCACAGTGACCTCCTCCAGATATTCTATCTAACTCTGGGTATCTCAATATTGCAGGGAATTCAAAATTGCAGGGAATTCACTGCAAAGAATAGATCAAATGACTAGAAAAGAATAATTTGCAAGGAAACATTTTAAAAAGCTAAATATACATGTAATTTGAGTAAACAACAACTAAAGATTATAAAACAATTGTTTACAAAGATGTAATGGGTACTTACACTGAGAAAGGACAGAAATAGTTTAGGGTGGTCTGAGAGGCTGCTATGGGAAGCCATTCTCCACTCTCCTCCCCAACAACCCCAAGGCTGAGTGTAAAGTCTTCACCATGCCTTTTCCAAGCTACTGTCAGTCCAGGGAAAGGGAAACTGGATCCAGGAATCAAGCAAACTCCAGATTCCTGCATAGCAGTCCAGAGAGTCCTGTTAAGCCTATCAGACCAGCGCATCCATATGCTTGCAAATTAGCACATTTAATGTCATTCCTAGCTTCATTTAATGACCATTTTAGCTCCTGAAATCACTGCAAAATGGATTAATGTTTTTACTTACACATTACTGCATCTCTGTTCTGTGTTTCCCAGATCTTTTACTTTGAGTGATGGGTAATATAAATCTCATTCATGCCAAAGCAGGCTGTATGTCACTGAGCAATGGAGGCCATTTAACACTTATACATTTCATAAGCAGCTGAATTTGACTCTTGCTCATTCCTCCATCCGTTTTCTGGATTTTGGAGGGGGCTAAACTCCACATGGCTGGAATTTTCTGTAGATACTGTGCAATTGTAGAACATGGCAGTGTTTCTATGAAGTGCTGCCATTTCATTGGATGTACCAGCTGTGCATAGGACACCACTAAAGATGTAAGTGGTCCACTAAGCAATACTGAAGCAAGTAAAAAGTACTGCATTGATGTCTAATCCAAGAAAGATAAGAAAAGCAATACTAGCAGGTCAGCAACAAGTGGTGGTGTTCCAGGCTACACCTATAAGACTGCATCTGACATAAGTACTAAAATGTTTAAAAGTCACTGATACCAAGAAACGTTCTGCTGATCCACATGGGTATTACATTTGAAAGAACTGACTTTCCAAAGCCCAGAACTACAGAGGGGGCTGTTTTTTGCCAGAATTTTGACTGCATTTAGTATCTAGGAAGGTCAGAGACATAGTATAATAGCATAAGAAAGGTAGTGCCTGGAAGAGTGGGTCAGACAGTTGCAGAAAGGACTGCCTGTGGGAGAGCACAGGATGTGATGAATTCAAGCACTTGGACTAAAGTTATTATAAGAAAAAGGGAGAAAGCAAAGGGAATTTCTATTAAGTTCTTCTCAGCTGTTAAGTGTGTGTAGAAGTTTACCTACAGATGCTGGAAACATATGGTCAGCCCAACTGATTTAACCTATCAGAATTCTCTCAGTTCACATCAGAATGTGGAGTGAAAATAGGAAGGTTTTGAGATAGTGTCCATAAAATCACTGTTTTGTCCATGTTTCTCTGTTCTTAATGATGTCTGTTTCAAATCTGCTCAGTTTAGAAAAAACTATGGATTTGTAAACTGTCAGTGCTGCAAACACTACCTGAAATCTCAGCAGCAGGCTCTATTCTTTCTGTCTCTTAATCAGCCATGCCATTCTGTCCAGTGATCTTATCGGAACTTCCAAGGATTGGGCTATAGGAAATGCTGATCATGGTTAAAGAGATACCACTCTTTCTTCAGAGTCAGTACCCAACCAGTTCTACAGAGTGACATTGGTGAAGCTGCACTGTTTGAAGCACCATCTTTCAAATGAGATGTAAACCTGAGGTCCTGACCACTGGACTTGCCCATGGAATTTTTGGCAGTACAGCAGTAGGGTATATTAGCTCTGGGGTTTTAGACAAACTCTGGCTGAGATAATTACTTCCTGCCAATCTTAATTCTCCCTACAATTTCAATTGCATAAATTACTGTACACTGCTACTCGTAAACAGTTACATAATGTTGCTCTTCAGTTAAAAAATCTGTTGTGTTCCAACCCAGAGGTGGATGAACCTGAATCTTCTGTTCAATTTGCATATTGGTGTATGGCTTTTAGGTACTTGGGGTGAAATGTACTAGATGTGTGAATGTGAGTTTACCCAACCTTCACCAGTAAACATTCTACAGTCAGAGATGAGTCGACAATTATATTGCTGATGACTGAGCCAGAATAAAATCCAGCTAACCCTTCCATAGCTGAATTGGCTTTGCAGGAGAGGAACAATAACTTGTTGGTGTCATTACAGTCAACAGATCTGACTCTTTGACGTACAGGAAACAGATGGGTAGCTTAAAGGCATTATTCCTACAAAGTCATTTTTTACCATAATTATTGTTCAATGGTAGTGACACCATATGCTCAGATGGAAGCTGTTGATTGGACACAGGAGCCCAGGTCCCATTAAAGTAATTGGGTGTTTGAAATGGAGGAGGGATTCATATTGGAGTCATCATGTAATAAAATGAAATAGAATATGAATAATTACCCAGGAACTATAATATATCTGACATTTGGTGCAATGTAAACTGGAAATCTTAGTTGTTTAAAATGGTGAACTCACCAAACACACCAATGTGATGTGATACTTGATATTATAGTCTATTTCCATGAAGTTGGGAATTATTAACTATTGGGTCAATTCTCTTCATTCCTCAAGTGGTTTATCCAAGTGGCCTACAAGACACCCATGCTAAGCAATTACAGTCCGAGTCCCATAAATTATAGAAACCCCTTCCAGAATCTGATGAAAAACCCAGGTGGATATTGTAAAGGTATTGTAGGATAGAATTGAAGGCTTGTGATTACAATGTTACTTTTCTTTTATTGCTTTGAAAAAATCAGCAAAATACAGTTTCACCATTACTCCCACTTATGCACTGGCCTCACACCCAGAAGTCAATTAAGAGTCTATTCTTGGTGCTCCAGGAACTGAGTTTATGCTCCAGGAACATAAAGAAGGGGCTTCTGAATCTGAGCGAAAGGAGAACTGGGCTTCAAGGATCTGCCTAACATCTGGCCTGGGTTTTAGCCAGAAGCTCCAGCCTTCAGCCACTTTTGTTTAGCTCCCAGCTACACCTTCATCCTTTCCACCCAGCAGCCAGTGGCTGCCCAAGATAGGTGGCTAGTGACTGAGGCTCCTTCTATCCCTTCCCCATCATAGTTTATGGCTCTGCCTCACCTTAGAGCTTCATATTCTCCCTCCCTTCCTCCATTATTTTCCTTCTGTTTTTTTCAGTCTCCTCTTTTTGTCTTTTTCTGTGTTTTCATCCTTCCATGTTCTCTTTTACACTCACTCTCCTTCTCTTACAAACCATGGTCTCAATATGTCCCTATCCCTGCACTTCTTCAGTGGTCCCAATTTCTCCCTCTCCTGTTGCCAAAATATTCAGAAATGGCCTCTGATTTTAGCTGCTTCCGTTTTTGGGGTCCCAACTTGAAATAACTTTGGCCAGAATTTAAGAGGTGCTCCTTTTGAATTCAAATGGGACTTGATCACTGTCTCCTCGTTCACTCCAAACCCTTCAGTGTGTCCCTTCCATCGTGTTGAAGTAGTTTGAATGTGCATCAGAGTCTTGGCAATGTGCAGCATAAGCCAGGAACCATGAATATATTTCAGAGCTTTTCTCTTGAAACCCCCCAAGTGAAGAAATGGCTTTAATAAAGTCCACCTTACACAAGTAAACCCTTAAACACTCTATGATGTTACAATGCCACAATCAAAACCCTGTAATTCCTAATTGGCAACAATTTTTTCCTAATATCACCACCATCACCTAAGAGCTTATCATCCTGCCCTAGATTGCCCTCTGGCATCAACACCAAACACAAGTTATAAGGAAACAGGGAGAAACAAAATGGTCTGATGGTTTGGGTATCTTGTCTAATGAATTGTGAATGACAGCCTATCTCTTCTTCCTTTCTTTGCATCTCCTGCAGTTATCATGTGATGTAAAATTGGATCCTCGCCCAGAATACCATCGGTGCATACTGACTTGGCATCACCAAGAACCACTGCCTTGGGCACAGAGTACAGGTTAGTCACTTATGTAGCCTAACACACCCACCATACAATCGAACAGATACACACACACACACCTACATACAAATTCACTCATGCTGTAGAACACAGACTTGCTAGCTAATTCCATCTTTTTTCACACAATTGCTTCCCTTCAGGCTCACTGACACACATTCATTTGCATACACATAGCCTGCCTATGTACACATTTTTTTTGCATAAACATTCACTCACACTTTTTTATGCTCACTCACAAACATGCACACTTGCTCATGTGCTCAATTCCACACGCATGCATTTACTAAATGCAAATTGGAGAATGGATGGAAGATGAATGATTGAATTCCATTCTAATAAACAGATATGTTGCTAGCTGAATGGGAGAAACATCCAGAAGACATGGTTGAGAGTGGTATTTATTCTCTCAGTCAAGAGGATATGGCCACTTTTTTAACAAGGTTTTCAATCTGGGGGTACTGTTCAAGCCACAGCTGCTCCTAGATTTCTAGGTAGAAGCACTACTTGAATCATTTTTCTATCTGCATATAGATAGTATGTTCACATTGCCTATCTTTCACATGGATGTAGACCATGCTGCAGTTACCCATGCTTTTGTCACCTCCAGATTGATTTAACACACTGCATCCTACATGATGCTTTCCTTGAAGACTATTTGGAGACTTGTTAGTATCGATTGCTTATTTAGGTAGATTTCGCACATGGGGCTTTATACCATTGATTCCAAAGACTGAACAAACACTTTTCCAGGTGCAATTCAAGGTGTTGATTTTTATCTGTCAAGCTCTACCTGGTTTAGCTCCTGTTTATTTTATGCACTACTTCTTTTCTCATGTTCTAGGCAGTCAGTTGATACCACCAGCTGGAACACTCTCACTGTCAGTTCCCAGGTTTAAACACAAGGAAACCAAGGGCAGGATATTCTCTGTGGGGACATCTGACTCTCTATTTTGCTTCACTGTTGGTCCAGCAGAACCGAAATTGTTCACTTTCAAGACATGTGACAAGGCTGAGGGTGTCAAATGGGGGTGGGAGTTCAGAGTTCTTTTGAGCAGATGTGCTAATGAATTGTGTAGATTATGCTACGTTTTTAGTTATTGTATTAAATGGATTAGACACACAAATTATAAGAGAACTATGGTGTCACTGGAAACTTGTGGGAAGGCAACTGAAAATGGGACAATTTGAGAACACAGAGGGAAACGTCAGGGAGTAAGAGGAGAGATATGTGGGAGTTTGGATAGGAAGGAGGACAGGTGAATGAATGGAAGTTTGGAGAACCAGAAAAAAATTCTCTGACAAATTCTCTTTCCTGGGTATTCTGTCTATAGGTATTTACCAGGTGTCCATTGAGTATCCAGATCCCACCCTCCATGAATAAATTAGCTCCATGATTCTCTTTCTAATAATAGCCCTTGTTTTTTCCATCATCATGTATTTTGATATTAGTACTGTTAACATCAATCTTTCTCTCATTCCCCTCCAGGGAATCAGATGAGCAGTCGTCTGATGAGTATGCGTAGTGCCAATGGACTGTTGATGCTACCTCCAAAGACAGAGCAGTATGTGGAGCTTCACAAGGGCGAGGTGGTGGACGTCATGGTCATTGGAAGGCTATGATGTCACCAGCAAGAGTGAAGCTTTGATGCATGTCCACATATCATTGACTGTATCCTGTAATATGCAACGGCACAGCTAGTTTTTCTGATTTGGATAAAAGTTGATCAGTATAGTCAACATCTTGAACTATATTTCAAATGGAATTTAAATAAATACCTTTTAAAAAAAACTTTAAAAAAACAAATCTTAACAAAGAAATTTATTCTGATTATATCAAAGCAACTTTTTCCTTTCTTGCAATTGCTTTGTGTGTTCAATGCTAGTTCTGATAGCAGTAGCTTTTAGTAGACAGCAGTAGGTGCCTGCAGAACTTGTGTTTTTTCTCATCTTTAAGATACAACTACTTATGCTCTTAAAACAAGGCTGTCTGCTTATTTATACTAGCGTAGACAACACTTGGATTTCCCTTATTAGTATGCTTCATAACTGCTTCACAAAGAGCTTCTGCTTGTTCTTTATCTTGTATCTCGTGTTGATGTGCACAGTGCCAAAAGCAGAGTGGCTGCACTGGGAACCCAACCAAGCCCTGAGGTTTCCCCCCTCGCTGCGCGTTCAGGGATATCTCTCATCCCAGCAGCCATCCGGCTCAGTACTCTTGGGCAGTAACTGGATACCTTTTATTTGAACAGACAAAAAAAATTGCTTCCTTAAGTGCTGACAGCCTTTTTAACCAATACATTTAAAAATGTACAGAACTAAAAACTTTAAAAAAAAATCAAAGACTGATCTTGTACAGATATTAATGTTACCAGCATTCGTGTGGAAATCAAATGAGCAAAGAAATAAAACTAATGTTAAACAACTCTGTACCATAACATTTTCTGTAATGATATTGAAACTTAAATGAATAAAAAAAATTCCTTGATCATTATTTAAAATTTCACTGTTTTAGCCTTGTTGTTTGAAAAGAGAAAATAATGTTTCCTTCAGGGGACTTTTTGCTGGGGGGAGGAGGGATGGAGGAAGAAATGGCTGGGATCAAGGGAATTGTCTAGGGTGATATAATGAGAGAACTGAAATAAGAGCAGACAGGACATCTAATCTGTTCTACGTGTAAGATCTATGGAATAGTCTCCCAGTTGAAGAAGTGAAAGCATCAGTGCTTGAGTAATTTAAAACTTGACTGGACAAGGCACTGGAGAATATGCTGTGCTTTTGTTGAATTGTATTACAAGTCTGCATTAACCCCTGAGATGTACTAGATGTGTCATGACCTAGTACTGTAGGTCCTTTCTCTCCTCTTCATGAATCTTCGATTACTACCTTGTCTATTCACTACTTGCCCAAATTATTTGCTTTGGGATTCCATGTATAGCTGCAGAGTTCATAAGTTACATCCCTTTAGAACGATCCTACACTGTGAAGTCTCTTGTTTAAATGCTAGCACGCCTGCTCCGTTAATGAAGTCAAACCAGTTTTTGTTTTAAGTAGTTTTGTGGTTAAGGCACTGGACTCAGGAGATGTGGCCTCAGTTCTTGCCTGCCAAAGACTCTGCTACTGTGTGACTTTGCATCCATTTAATTGCACTTTGCCACAGCTCTCCCTCTGTAACTCAGATAATACTTATCTGCTTCACAGGGATGGTGCTAGGATAAATTCATTAACATTTATGAGATACTCAGATACTGGTTTTGCAGTGATGGGGACAATGGAAATATCTAATGTGTGTGTGAGAGAGAGAAACAAGTCTTTGCAAAATGCTATGGAAGGTGATACTTAAATATGATGAAGCCAAAGAATTATTATATCTGTTACATGGAAAATATCAGTCAGCATATAAAACAAAAGTAAGATTCATAAACCACATTACCAAGAACAATCTGATGGGAGGTTGTTCATAGTGTTGGAAAGTTTTGTTATTGAGAAAGCTATTGAAACTCAAGAAAATTTACAAGTAGCCATCTTACGCCTGGTCTATGTTACAAAATTTAAGCTATCTGAATATGGTAGTGAACAAGAATGTTAACTAACATGATGTTGAATATTATGTATCCGTCAGTGTAGAACAAGCCAAATCATCTCAGCATTGTGCCAGCTAACTGTCATTTTGTGTAACTAAAACATTTAAAGGTTAAAAATTCCAGGGAACAGTCATGTCGCAGATACATTAACATTATTTCATATTTGGTCATCCCCTCTGCGCACTAGGCCATCAACATCTCAAGCAATGAAGTAAGCACCACAGTTCCTGAGAATCCCTCTACATGTGGATTAATAACCAAAGTAACAGGTGTGTTGTGGTAAGTGATGCAGGGGTTTGGTAATGGGCTGTGGAGCCTTTTAGCTTTAAATCACTTCCTACCAAGCCTAGATTGATAGTGACCAAACATCATTGCCATCTGAACAATATTTCTTAGTCTTTGTAAAATAGATTGATAATCTCAGAGCAGTTCCTCGTGGACAGATGTCACATTACAATTTTCAGTCTTGTTGGCAGCCTCAGAAAAGAAGTCAAGGAATGATGGGTCTGGATCCTCTCACACTATGTGGTTAATAAAGGCTTAGGATTGAGACAATGGTAATACAATTTGAGGCGTATTTACACTACTTCTGTTGCTCCAGTGGATAACCAGAATAGTTCCGTCCCAGCACTATCAACAGGGTAACGTCCACCACAACTCAATGTAATACTAGAAAATATATAAAGTGACAGAAGGTAGGTCTTGTATTTTGTCATTTTTTGTTTTTCTAGTTTTTGACATAATTCCCACTTATCTTGTATTTTGGAGATTTCTTCAGTAGTGTATGCAAGGGGATGCTCAGCAGTAGAAGCTTATGCAACAGCCCTGCCGAGTCCTATTCATCCAGGTGGGCTAATCCTACAGTGATTTGTGTGCATACTGGCTTCCTGGTACCAGAGCCTTTATATGGTAATATAATATGTAGAAATTTGCTGCACTAAATTGGACAAGTGGAAGGATAAGCTAACCTAATAGATCTTCTCCAGTACTAATGTCTAAGACTCTAAATACAATAATTACAACCTATCTTGCAAAGTGATATTCAACTGTGTCAAACCTCATATTACATGGAAATGATCTTTAGGGAAGTAGATGACTCAGTGATCTGTTAATGGAAATAGAATCGTTAACCTTTTCTGTTTGTTAGTTCAACTCTGGCCTGAAGTGTCTGTGACTGAAAGTTATCATCTGAAGGCTCCTTGGTGGTCTATGTAAATTGTATAGGAGGAAAGGTTTTCTTAGTTCAGTTACCAAAGGACAGATATCAACAACACAGAAACCACCAGTCTAATTGACTGCATTGCTGACAGGTTGAGCAAACAAACTGAGGACGGAACTTTTCAGAGCTTATACTGCTGCTATCTATGATGTAGGTCTTTCATGGCTGGAGTTCATAGAGAGCTGACCCTGATAGAAGCTGGCCAATTAACTCGCCACCTGATTGGCTAAAAGAGTATGTGGACTGATACTTAAGATCAGTAGCATCAGCAGTCCAATGGCCATTCAACACATTCTAACTTGCACCTATTGAAGCATTGGGCATGGACAGCTGTGAGCCCATCCAAATCTAAAGCCCCCTCGCCTCACATGCTCTTCTGCAGCTGTGGCCTTGCTCCTCCTGCAGCCCCAGCCTTTACCTGCTCCTGCTCCAACCCCTCCAGCTTCTTCCTGATTTCTGACTTATGGCTTAGAGCCTCTTCTCCACCTTCTGACTATGATGCCGGCTAAACCTTGATCTTAGGCTTTGATCCTTGATTCCTGGCTTCGACCCTTGACTTCACTCCTGGATCTGTCCCATCTGGATTCAGCGTTAACTAGTAGATGAGACTCTTGCTGCAGCCACTAGGCCAGATCACCACCGCTCAGTCACTGATAGTTTGAGCAGCTCAAAAGATTGAACAAGAGTAGATAGTGGCTGGACTGCCTTTCAGATTAATTCTGCAGAGGCAATTGTGCCCCTGCTGGACATTGTGGGAATTGTGCAGGCCCTACAGGTCCAGATTATGGCCTTGCAGGTACAAACTGTAGCTGTACATGCTCAAACTGGCCTGCCCATAGCTGCTGCCTAGGTTTCTAGGGAGCCAGCAAGTCCAGTGCCAGATAAGTTTGATGTGGACCACAACAACTTCTGTGGTTTCATGAACCATTGCTGGTTCTTGTTCATGTTTTGGCCCTAATCATTCTCCACTGGCCAGACCTAAGTAGAACTTATTATTAGCCTACTAATTGGGGAGGTCCTGGCATCTCCCCTCCTAGACACTTCTAGCTCCCTGCTGAAGCAGTTCAAAGAGTTCATCCAAACTATGGCAGTTGTGGTTGATGATCCGAATCACACACGATCTGCCAAGAATGCACTTCAGAAGCTGCATAAGGGAAACAGATCAGTCACCAAGTTTGCTGCAGAGTCCTGGCATGTGGCCGCAGACATGAAATGGAACGAGGTGACACAGTGCTACCATATCCAATGTGCCCTAAGCAAGGAAATAAAGAACAAGCTTGCACAGGTGGAGCTCCCACCTTACCTGGATGCCTTTATCAAGTTGTGTATCATTATTGATGACCCCCTGACCAAATACCGACTGGGAGAGAGAGTTGAAGCATTGCTCCCCTTCCTTGTTCTCATCACAAGGGCTCAGGCAGATAAGCCAGGTTTGGCCTTGTCTCTCTGATGCAGAGAAGGGCTGGCATCATGTTTTGAGCCTATGCCTGTATTGTGGAGAATGTGGATGCTATTCCTTGGAATCCCCTCTAACAACCAAGCTGTATTTTGAGCAGAAAGACTCCAAACCTCAGCACTGATAAATGGTGGGTAGAGTCTGATCTTGTGTTCTCTCCGTCACATCAGGATCTTGCATCCTTCCTTGTCTACTGGCATCCTGGCTGTGGAAGGACACCGTGCCAGCACCCTCCAACTCTCCCTTTGGCTACAACATTCTACCATAACAGAGCGCAAGATGGGGATGTTTACAGACTCAGGGGCTTCCAGCAATTTCATGGTCTTAGACTTTGCACAGATTCACAACATTACAACTCAGCAGAAAAGCATCCCCAAGTTGATGGAATCTATTGACAGAGCCCTCTTCTCCTCCAGCCTAGTTACTCACCAAATAGCACCCTCGATGGTTGCCATGCTCCAGCATCACTGGAGGTTCTACAGTTCGGTCTGATCCATGCACCCTACTCATAGACTTTAAGGTCAGAAGGAACCAGCATGATCATCTAGTCTGACCTCCTGCATATTGCAGGTCACAGAATCTCACCCACTCCTAAAATAGACCCCTAACCTCTGGCTGAGATACTGAAGCTCTCAAATCATGGTTTAAAGACTTCAAGTTACAGAGAATTCACCATTTACACGAATTTAAACCTGCAAGTGATCCATGCCCCATGCTGCAGAAGAAGATGAAAAAAAACCCAGAGGTCCATTATCTTTAGCATTCCTTGGCTTGTCACCATGATCCATGCATCCACTGGGGGGGCAGACATGGTACACTTCACATAAAGAATCCACCATCAGTTTTGACTCCCAACACGTGCTGGACTAGAAGCCACTTACAATCTTTGGCACCTACGTGAGAATTCAGAGCAGGAAAGTCTACCTGCAGCGCAAGGTGGGAAGGCTGTGTCTCTTGCAGGCTCAGAGGCCTGCAGCACCTGAGACGGTGTTACTGCTGGGAGTTGGTGGTAGTAGGCTCTGAGGATGGGCAGAGAAGGTGCTACGACTGGGGGAAGAGGCCCAGGGAAACAGCATCAGGGAAAGAAGTTTGAGGCACAGCAGGAGGCTGCAATCCACAGGGCCCCTGGGCCGGAACCTAGAGTGGTGGGTGGGCCTGGGTCCCTCCCCCACCACTAGCCTCTGGGGAAGTGGCGGAATAAGTGACTGCAGGCACCAGTGAATAAGTGGTGGGATTGAGAAACTGCAGTGGCCACTAGGAAACTGCCTGGACTCCTAAGGAGCCAAACCTCCCCCAAAAGAGGGAACACTGTGGCTTGGCTGGAAGGCTGAGGCATGAAGAAGACGCTGTGGATCCTAACAGGTATGGGAAGGGCCCCAGGCAAACTGGAGGCAGAATGACAGTGCGCAGACTGCGAATGTGGGCGTTGGCTCTAATTAATCCCCAGACAACCAGCAGGAGGTGCCAGTCTGGTGGTTAGTGGTGAGAACCCATCTCAGCTGCATATAGATTCTCTCAGAATCTGAACTCCAGATGCTCTGGGAGTACCTCTATGAGACTCTGGAGAAGAGGACCATTCACCCCACCAGATCCACAGTAGGGGCTCCAATCTTCTTTGTGGCAAAGAAGGATGGCTCCTTATATCCTTGTGTTGTCTATTGTGCTGTGAACAAAGTGACTGTCTGAAACCACTACCCCTTGCCACTTATTAATGAATTCTTTGAGAGGCTCTACTCAGCCAACATTTTTTACTAAGTCAGACCTGCCTGGGGCCTACAACCTGGTCTGAATCAGAGAAAGAAGACTGTATTCCACACCCAATATGGACATTTTGAATAGTTAGTTACTGCTTTTGAGTTATGTGGCACTCTGGCAACATTTCAGCATTTTATCAATGATATCTTCTGGGACATATTGGATCAGTTTGTGGTTAGTTATTTGAATGACATTCTTGTTTTTTCTGAAAACCAGGCACTGCATGAGCAACATATGCTCCACATGTTTAACAGACTCCACCAAAACCATCTTTATTCCAAACTGGAGAAATGTGAGTTTGACAGAGACAGACTCGAATTCCTTGGGTATGTCAAAGGGTTAACAGTGGACCCATGGAAAGTATCTGCCATCTCCGGGTGGAATGCCTTGAAGAATGTAAGAAGCATTCAGCAATTTCTCGTGTTGGCCAATTTCTACAGGCATTTTATCAAAGGACTTTCTCACTTAGTTGCCCCAATAACTATGCTTCTTCAAAAGGGAATTCATTTCAACTGGTTGCCAGAGGCACAGTTCACATTTGATCAGATAAAAAGATATTTACCTCAGCTCCTATTCTTGTGCACCTGGATCCTGCCAAGCCTTTCACCACTGAGGCAAATCCTTTAAACTTTGTCATCAGAGCCATTCCACGTCCTGGCTCACCATAACCACCTCCATTCCTGCTGAGAAGAGTTATGATTTCTAAGACAAAGAGTTACTTCACATAAAGGCAGATTTTGAAGAATGGAGACACCTTTTAGAAAGAGCTTGGTTCCTAGATCCTTACTGACAACAAGAATCTGGAATATCTTCGACCTGCTCATAACTAGCGACAGAGCTGCTGGTCACTTTTCTTTGCAAGATTCGGTTTTGTTGTTACCTACTGCCCTGAATCACAGAATGGAAAGGCAGATGCCCTGTCCTGAAAGAATGAATATGCTGAGTCAGACATAGCTCCCTTGGGTACCATTTTATACCCATCAAGTTTTATCCAAGGGACAGCAACCAGAGACCTGATATATCTCATCCAGTCCCTGCTTCCCTAAGACTTCCATGCTACTAAGATTTGTCAGAGTCTAGATGCTCCTAACATTCTGTCCAACTAAAGCTTTCATTTGAAGGATGGTCTGCTGTATGACAGAAGGTACCTTTATATCCCAGAAGGCCAGCCCAGACTCAAGGTGTTTGGCCACTTCAAAACCCAAGACCTAGAATTACAGAATTTCTGGTGGCCATGGTTGAGTACTGATGTTAAAAGGTACATTAATTCATGTGATCTGTGCTGTTGGAGCAAGTGACCATGTGCCAAACCACTCAGCCTTTAGTGCTTGCCTATCCTGTCTCGACCCTGGCCCTCGGTATCCTTGGACTTCATCTTAAAGGCACCCTGCTTCCACAGTTGTACTTCCATCCCTGTTGCCGTCACTCCCCCACTAAGATGGCACACTTTATTTCCATTCACTCCCTCACAACCCCAAGGAAAATGGCCCTTTTTCTAGATCATGTTTTTTTGCTCTATGGACAGGCAACCGGAGATGTCTCAGATCAAGGTTCACAATTCACTTCCCATTTTAGGCGAAAACTCTGCAAACTCTAAAAATGAAATTGCTTACCTCTTCAGCCTATGATCCACAGATCAACAGGTAGAACAAGTGAACCAGGTCCTTTAGCAACACCTCCATTGCTTTCTCAGTTATTTGTCAAAGTGACAAAGCGGCACAGACAGCTGCAGCGGCACAGGAGCCAGCGAACAGGACTGCTAACAGGGGAGTTTCAGTGGGAGTTTCCAGGGGGAGATTCCAGAGGAGACCACAGCAGAGAAACCTACAAGCCAGAGGAGGGAAGGGGCAGGGGCCTGCCAGCAGCCCAGGCCTTGTTGGTGTCCCGCGGTGCAGTGTGAGGCCTGAACCGCCAGGCACAGAGTTGGAAGGCCATGAGTGAGACAGAGACAGCAATGAGAGACACACTGAGGATGACCGGATGTGGAAGCTGTGGCATGTACATGGTCCTGGAGGGGGCACCTGAAAGGAGTTTTGTCTGCATGAAGTGCCGCCTGATAGAACTGCTGGAAGAAAAGATAAAAGGACTGGAGATGCAGGTGGAAACCCTGGCTGAGTTTAGAAGGGGGTTTGAGCAGATGATGGAAGACAGACATGATGAGGCACAGGGGATAAGCTCAGACGAGCAGATGGAAGCAGGACCAAAGAATTCTGAGGAGCTGCTGGGTGAGGAACCTGGACGGTGGAAGCATGTGACTAGGAGAACCAGGCAGAGGAAAAGACGGGCCAGCGAAGGAGAAATAGAACTCAGGAACAGGTTTGGTGCATTGGAAAATGAAGATGGAGCACAACTGGTGCTCACTGAAGGAGAGAGGGCAAGGAAAAAGAGGCGAGCGGCTAGTCCTGCAGGAGGAGGGGAGGAGTCAATGGAGGCGACAACCAGTATGAGCCCTAGGAGGATTGCGAGGGCAAAGATGAACCGAGAGGACTTGCAGCCGGCTGATGCTGGGGATAGACTGGAGAGTCATACTGTCGCCAGGAAAAGGCAAGTCTACGTGATAGGAGACTCTTTATTGAGAAGAATAGACAGGCCCGTAACTAGAGCTGATCGGGAGAACAGAAGGGTGTGCTGTCTGCCGGGGGCTAAGGTACAGGATGTGGACCTGAGGCTGAAAAGGATCCTAGCGGGAGCGGGAAAGAATCCATTGATTGTCCTTCATGTGGGAGCGAATGATACGGCTAGTCACTCCCTGGACTGTATCAAGGAGGACTATGTCAGACTGGGGAAGACGCTCAAGGAAATCGAGGCTCAGGTGATCTTCAGTGGAATTTTGCCGGTTCCTAGAGCGGGGCAGCAAAGGAGCGACAAGATTATGATGATTAACAGATGGCTCAAGCAGTGGTGCTATAAGGAGGGCTTTGGGATGTACGGTCATTGGGAAGCGTTTACGGACAGACAACTGTTCGCTTGGGATGGACTTCATCTAAGCAAGGAGGGAACTAGACTTCTAGGATGGAGGCTTGCCGACCTCATTAGGAGAGCTTTAAACTAGGAAGTTGGGGGAGATGGTTGGGAGATGTTCAGGAGATCTCCACGCCAGAATTTAACCTGGAGAGGGAAGCAAACAAAGTGAGAAGGGATATCCTTATGGACCGAAGAATTGACCAAAGGAGGAAAAGCAGAGTTGAAACTAGCCTAACGGGTGATGCTGGTGGTAGAAGGTCTGTGCATGACGGGGGAAAGAATGTCACTGACGCCAAACATCAAAAATTAAAATGTCTGTACACTAATGCAAGGAGCCTAGGGAACAAGATGGAGGACCTGGAGCTACTGGTGCAGGAAGTGAAACCGGATATTATAGGGATAACAGAAACCTGGTGGAATAGTACTCATGACTGGAGTACGGGTATTGAAGGCTATGTGCTGTTTAGAAAAGATAGGAAGAAAGGCAAAGGTGGTGGAGTAGCTTTGTATGTCAATGATGAGGTGAACTGTAATGAAATAAGAAGTGATGGAATGGATAGGACGGAATCTGTCTGGGTAAAAATCACACTGGGTAAAAAAGCTACTAGAGCTTCCCCTGAGATAGTGCTTGGGGTATGCTACAGACCGCCGGGGTCTGATTTGGATATGGATAGAGACCTCTTTAATGTTTTTAACGAAGTAAACACTAAGGGGCAATGTGTGATTATGGGAGATTTCAACTTCCCGGATATAGACTGGAGAACGAGTGCTTGCAAGAATAATAGGGGTCAGATTTTTCTGGATGTGATAGCGGATGGATTTCTTCATCAAGTAGTTGAAGTACCTACGAGAGGGGATGCCATCTTAGATTTGGTTTTGGTGAGTAGTGAGGACCTTGTAGAAGAAATGGTGGTAGGGGACAACCTTGGTTCGAGTGATCATGAGCTGATTCAATTCAAATTAGATGGAAGGATAAACAAACGTAGATCTGGGATTAGGGTTTTCAACTTCTCAAGGGCTAATTTCAAAGAGTTAAGGAAATTAGTTAGGGAAGTGGATTGGACGGAGGAACTTGTGGGTTTAAATGTGGAGGAGGCCTGGAATTACTTTAAGTCGCAGCTGCAGAAACTGTCGGAAGCCTGCATCCCAAGAAAGAGGAAAAAAACTATGGGTGGGAGTAATAGGCCAAGCTGGATGAGCAAGCAACTCAGAGAGGGGATTAGGAAAAAGCAGAAAGCTTACAGGGAGTGGAAAAAAGGCGGGATTAGTAAGGGAAGCTACCTTAGTGAGGTCAGAACGTGTAGGGATAAAGTGAGGAAGGCTAAAAGCCGCGTAGAACTGGACCTTGCAAAGGGAATCAAAATCAATAGTAAAAGGTTCTACAGCCACATAAATAAGAAGAAAACAAAGAAAGAAGAAGTGGGGCCGCTATACGCTGAGGATGGAACGGAGGTTAAGAATAACCTAGGCATGGCCCAATATCTAAATAAGTACTTTGCCTCGGTCTTTAATAAGACTAGTGATGAGTTTAGGGATGATGGAGGGATGACAAACGGGAATCTGGATGTGGTGGTGGATATTACCGTATCTGAGGTAGAGGCCAAACTTGAACAGCTTAATGGGACAAAATCGGAGGGACCGGACAATCTCCACCCGAGGATATTAAAGGAACTGGCGCGTGAAATTGTGAGCCCATTAGCGAGAATTTTTAAGCAATCGGTAAACTCGGTGGTTGTGCCGTACGACTGGAGAATTGCTAACATAGTTCCTATTTTTAAGAAAGGGAATAAAAGTGATCCGGGTAATTATAGGCCTGTTAGCTTGACGTCTGTCGTGTGTAAGGTCTTGGAAAAAATTTTAAGGGAGAAAGTAGTTAAGGACATTGAGGTCAATGGTAATTGGGACAAATTGCAACATGGATTTACTAAAGGTAGATCGTGCCAAACCAACCTGATCTCCTTCTTTGAGAAGGTGACGGATTACTTAGACAGAGGCAATGCGGTAGATCTAATTTACCTCGATTTCAGTAAGGCGTTTGACACGGTTCCGCATGGGGAACTGTTAGTTAAATTGGAAAAGATGGGGATGAATGTGAAAGTTGTAAGGTGGATAAGGAACTGGTTAAAGGGGAGATTACAGCGGGTCGTGCTGAAAGGTGAACTGTCAGGCTGGAAGGAGGTTACTAGCGGAGTCCCTCAAGGATCGGTTTTTGGACCGACCTTATTTAACCTTTTT
>ML675613.1:44592935-44812559 GCA_007922155.1 Mesoclemmys tuberculata
ATCATATTGGTCCCTTCTGACCTATGAGTCTATGAGTCTATGACAGGGTCATCTTCCCGTCATATGCAGAGTTTGCATATAATAGCTCCACTTATACATTCACCTGACAAAGGCCTTTCTACACAAACTACGGTTTCTACCCTCAACTTAATTCGGCTGCACCTCCAGACTCCCAACTCTCCTTTACAGCAGATCTAGTTGCCCACCTTCACCAGGTCCATCAAGAGCTTGAAGTCTCCAAGGAAACATCTAACTATCATGTTGACCAAAAATACCAAGCCACACCAACCCTGTCTTTAGGAGATATGTTAAAATCCATCTATTCCTCAGCCTAATTTAGACCATCAGTACATAGGCCCATGTAAGATAGCAGAATCAATTAACCCTGTAGCATTTAGGCTGCAGTTGCCAGAAGGTCCACCTGGTTTTCCACGTGTCCCTTTCCTGTTCACTCCAATCCACCACCACCTCTAGTAGATGTCCAGGGCCAAGACCAGTATGAGGTCCAAGAAATTCTAGACTCCAAGCAAGTTCCAGGCAAACTCTATTAACTGGTGGACTGGGTCAGCTATGGACCAGCAGTACAATTGTGGAAGCTGGTAGAAAATGTTCATGCTCCAGAACTCATACATATGTTCCTTCAGAAATACCTCTTGAAACCAGGTCCTATGGCCTGCTAGCAGACACCTGTGAAGGGGATGTACTGTCAGAGGCCTGTCTTCTGGCAACCCAGTGAGTGCTGCAGGCTGATACTTAAAATCAGTAGCAGCAGCAGTCCAGTGGCTCTCAATGCATTCTAGCCTGCAGCTGTGGTTGATCCTGTACCTGCCTCCACTGTCTATAGCCTTGCTCTTGCTCCTGCTCCAGCCCAACCTACATCAGGTCCTGCTCCAGCCCCCAGCTTCTTTCTGATCTCTGATTCCTGGCTCAGACCATCAGCTCCACCTTCTGATTGACTGAACTTTTGGCTTAAGCTTGGATCGCTGACTCCCAGCTACAATCTTTGGCTTCACTCTTGGACCTGCCCCATCTGGACTCAGCTCAGCCCACAGCTTGGTTGTTGACAGTTGGCCATCTCCCAGTCCCGCCTCCCTCCCACATGCACCCTACACTATGGCCCATGAAGGGGTCCTTGGGAAGCAGTCTTACTGCTGTCTACCACCATACTTATGCGCTCTCATTTCTCTCCTGGCCTGTTACAGAGGTTTTACAGCCCTTTTACAGCACTCTGTCCCTTTTGCAAGGTGTAGAGTGGGGATAAGTTTAGCACTGACAAGGGGTAACATAATGTAATGTGTAAATAATCTATTTACCACGTCAGGTAACCTGTCCGCAGCACTTAAGTGAATTTGGCAATAACGGATAGGAGAGAAGCTGGACAGCATAGTTTGTGTTACCCTTTCAGTATTGTCAATTACAGAGGTTCTTAGTCAGATATCAAACTCATGAGATTGGCTTAAAAATAATAAAATTTAAAATGTAACTTATTTTATTTTTCTTCTATTTCTTGAGCTTTTAAGGTCTTACTTGAGTCATATTTTCAAGCTTGCACTGTAACCATGGGGCCTAAAAACTTATCTTTTTTTAAAAAAGTGAAACCAGCAATTCTCACATAATCACTTGAGTTCAAGAGCTGCAGCTCTAAGAACACTAGATAGGATGAGACTCACACTAAAGTCCCAAGAGTTGACAACACTGTAAAAAGTATTTTACAAAGGAAAAAGCACATATAGTGTATATTGTATTTTAAATTTGTACATATTCTGACTGTGTACTTCACTCTCACCTGTCCTAAGTTGCCTGACTTGTGGGATAGAGAGTTCGGAGAGACAAGAAGAGGGGAAAAAAGAACTTTGCCCCATTGTCATCACCCTAACAGTTTTGCTTGTGTGCTTTATCCCATATTCCTGTCCCTTTGTCTGTGTTTTAGCTTGTAAACAGTTGGGGCAGACACTATCCCTTGCTATGTGTTTGCACCAGTACAACTCTTAGCACAAAATGGGATCCTGATGCTGACTGGGTCTGTTGGACACTACCCACTACATCAATGCAAACAATAAATTATATTTTTTAAAAAATCAGATTCAAATTTTTCCTCCAGTATTGTCTCAAACTGTTACGTTGCTATGCACTGTTAAACTGGTGCCGTGTTCCACCCCAGATATGGTTGCATATCTATTCCACTATATATAATTTGTATCAGGCTTTGAGGATCCTACAGGATGAAATACACTATAGAAAAAAAGATCAATTACTAGTTATTGGAGTTCTCCACACTGTCTCTGCACATTCATTGTGGAAGTCAAATACCATGCTTCGGAAGCAATGAAAATATTACAGACAGAGCTGGTTAGAACCAAGAATTCCCATTCTGCAGCAAATTCCAAACTTTGATTTTATTTTCCAAATCAAAACAAGAAACTGAAATTTTGAAATCTCCTGAGGAATGGCATTTTGTTATTTAATTTTGACTTTATCAAAACATTTCATTCTGATAAGGTCAAAATTGTTCTGACCTTTCAAAGAGGTGGCCAGCTCCTCAATTGCCCACCTGATGCAGGGGCTGGATTGCCTGACTGGCCTGCCTGATATTTGTTGAAAGTTTTGATGGAATTGACACATGTGCATCCACCATCAACTATCACATGCCAACCATAATTATAAAAGGGTCCATCCACCTACTCTATCCTCAGTTTCTCTCTCTCCTCATAAAGGCTATCAAGTCTCCAAAGAAGAGGAGCAGTAAGAAGATATATGAAGCTCTGGGAGCCACTATATTCAGAGATTTGTCTTATTATTGGTAAGTAACTTTCCTTTCTTCTTCCTGATACCACCTCCACAGCTCTCCATAGTAGAAACTTGACTAGGTGTTGCAGTTCTAAGAGGGTGGGTAAAGAATATTAAAGACCAAGTTCTTTTCTCAGTGGCATCTGTGTATTTCTGGAGTATTCTATTTGAATCTATGAAAGACTTTTGGAGCTTGCCAGTTACAACAATCTGACTCTTGCAAACACACTGGAGCACATAAAGCATCCAGACGATCAACATGGCATACACCTGATGGACTACACCACAGTCAAATCTACTACATCATAGTGCAAAACTGATTTTGTTCTGGGATCAACATGTAGCTAAAACAAGAAGCTTCCCTGGTGCTGATATTGGAAGTGATCACAACTTTGTGATGCTAAATTTTCGGCTGCGGTTAAGAAAGATCATCAGGCGAAATATCATCAGAATTAAGTTTCATTTAGAAAGACTCAACGACTAAAGCATTGCAGAGTCATTTCAAGCAATGCTCGGCAGAAAATTTGCTCCGTTGCTTGCTCTGGAGGAAGATGTAGAAACACTGATCAACAATTTTAATGCAGTAATGAATGAGGCAGCAACAGATATCCTTGGGAAGCACCAAAGGAAGATAAAACCTTGGGTCACAAATGAAATACCTCAAATGTGCAATATCAGAAGAGAACTTAAGAGAGATAAGAACAACACTGAGGGACCTGATAAATACAGAGAGATTGAAAAAAAGATCAGGAAAGGAATGAAGGTGGCCAAGTAGATATGGATCGAAAAACAATGCTCTAAAATTGAAGCACACATTAATAATAAAAATAGAAAAACAGCCTTCCAGATTGTAAAAGATCTGACAAAGGAAAGCTGGACCAAAGCCAACTCAATTCAAGACAAAGAAGGGAACAGTCTCACAGAAAAAAGGGACATCATCAAGAGGTGGACAAACTGCTCCTTTGATCTGTACAATCATTGGATAAATGGAGATCCTAGTGTCCTAGATGGCCTAGATTCAACAGACGAGGAGGATTTTCCAATCCCACATGAAGAAGTGGTGGTAGCTACAGATATTGACAAGACTACAGGTATTGACAACATTTCAGCCGAACTGATGAAATTCAGAGGAGAAAGAGTAATAGATGTACTCACCAAGATCTGCAACAAGATCTGGCAGACTGGTGAGTGGGCCTCCACATGGACAGTCATTAATCACTACTGTGCCAAAGAAAGGCAACTGCAGCTGTGTCAAAACTATCAGACTATAAGCTTAATTAACCATCCCAGAAAAGTGATGCTGAAAGTTATATTGAACAGCCTGAAGTCACAAGTGGAGAATATCATCGCTGAAGAAGAGGCTGGCTTTTGTGCTGGAAGAAGTACCACAGAACAGATTTTCAACCTTCATGTTCTATGTGAGAAGTACTTATAACACCAGCAGGACATCTAACCACATCTTTGTTGACTTCAAGAAGGCATTTGTATGAGTACTGCATGAAGCTCTGTGGGCAACCTGAATAAGTAAAACATTGGTTGTGAGCTTATTTGTACCATTAAGCAGCTGTATGCCAAGGCCAACAGTGCAGTTCTTATCAATGGCACAAAAGGAGAGTGGTTTTACACCACGGTTGAAGTTCGGCAAGGCTGCCTTTTTTTGCCCACACTGTTCAACATCTACTTGGAGCACATAATGACTGATGCCCTAGAAGATCACATATGTACAGACAATATTTGGGGTGGGGGAGGGGCAGGGGGAACAATCTCAAATCTTCAATTCGACGATGACATTGACAGCCTGGCAGGTAGCAAAGCAGAACTTGCTTACCTTGTGAAATGACTGGATGAAACCTCTGTAAAGTATGGCATGGAAATTAATGAAGAGAAAACCAAGCTGATCATGAACAGATGTGATGGGATCAATTTATTTATCACTGTCAATGGACAAAAGCTGGAGACAATGAAACAGTTCAAGTATGTTGGGGCAGTCATCACCACAAGGGATCAAAGGCGGAAATTCTGGCAAGAACTGCACAAACAGCAGCAGCACTGACAAAGTTAAAGCCAATTTGGAGGAGCAAGAACATCTCCCTGAAGTCCAGGCTGGGACTACTGCATACACTGGTCTTCTCCATTTTTTTGTATGCATGCGAGACATGGTCCCTTATGGCAGAACTTGAATGGAAAATACAGGAAGTGGAGATGACATACTTCTGTAAAATCTTGGGCATCTCTTACCTTGACCATGTCATTAATGAAGTGGTTTGGAACATCATCACCCAGTGTGCTGGGTCATATGAAGATTTTCTGATGACCATGAAGAAGCAAAAGCTGAAGTGGTACAGCCATGTAACGAAATCATCTGGCCTATCCAAGATCATCCTCCAAGGACAGTACAGGGAAAGAGAAGGAAAGGCAGGCAGAAGAAGAGATGGACTGACAACATAAAAGAGTGGACAGGAATGGACTTTCCAGAGACTCAGGCTCTGACACAATTGTCAGGGCTGGACACAATTAGTTGATTTTTCATCAGTGATGTCCCCCAATGACCAATGTGGTTATGGGAGCGATAACTATAAATGAGTGCACAGCTATCTCTAAAGAGCAATTGACTGCTTCCCCCATTTCCTCCACCCAAACTGGCACATTTGATCTAGCTCCAGATTTGAGGAAGTAATTCTTCATAAAGATGTGAAGTGAACTGCGTAGCACAGTTTTACAAATTTTTATACGTGCAAGGAGGTGAAATAGCTATCATGAAGCAGAATGGGCTTTTAATTCTTCTGACTAGATGGAGTACTATTGAAGGCTTTAAGGTTCATTTATACTGATCCCAGCCCTTTTAAGACCTTGTCTACATTAAACTTACTCCACTAAAATCGCCCATCATTGCTACCACTGATTCCACTGGTGGTACCAAAAGTGAAACTGCTAATGTAGACAAGGTACCATCAGCTACCAGTGTTTTAAACAGTGTGTGTGTAGCTTTAAACAGCATTAGACAACAGTGTTTAAAACAGACGACCACTTCAATTGCTTGCCCCTGAAATCAAAACTTCCCTTTACATAAGGAGTTAATGTGTATTTAAAATATTAGTTAATCAAGGCTGGGATTTTTCTAAAGAGCCTAAACGAGTTAATCATTAATAGTGCCTAAAACTAAGTCTCCTTTGAAAATCTCAGTCTAATATTTCTCTAAAAGACATTGGAGACACCTGTTTAATGTGTAGAATTAAAGGGCCAATCTCACTGGTATGCTCTAGCTCAGTGTTCTTCATTGTAAGGCCCAGGAACCAGTGGCGGCTACCATCGACTCCCTGACTCATTGTTTATATTCCAATTTATTTTATTTTTAAACATTAGAATATGTATCGAGTCTATCAATATCCGCCTTCTTTACACATCACATTGACCACATGGTATGATTTGCCCCAATAAGTACGTCTAAGTATATCCATTGTATAATAACCATAATATTATCATAGCAGCCAATGTAGAACTTGGCGTGTTCAACCGTTTGTCGTATATTATTTTTTGGTGCACTGAGTCACTGGAAAGAATGGATAGATTTTTAATTCTGTTGAAGAGAAAACCAGGAAGTGAAACAGGAGAAAAAACAGATAAGAATGTAGTTGTGTATATTAATGAAATGAACAAAAGCAGATATATAACAACGACAGAAAACAAGACAGCTGGAGAAAGTAGCAGCCATGATAAGGCCACAAGTGAGCCACAAGCCAAAAAAAAAAAGAGAGAGAGAGAGAAAGGTATGTGCTTTGGAAGATGAAAATTGAAAGTTTCAAGGAAAGTGGACTGATGAGTTTTTCTTTGTACTTAATGAAACATCTATGAAGCCTGTTTGTTTAATTTGTCAGCAGACGTGTTCTGCTTTTAAGCACATGCACATTTCAGTGAAAATTACTCACCTGGAAGTAATCAAAGAAAAAGTAAAACTGAACAACTTGCTGCTTCACTAAAAGGCCAGCAAAAAATAATACAGAGATCGAGGTCCGTTGCAGAGCATTTGACAGGGGCATCTTTTGAAATTGCATGGATTTCAGCAAGACATAAAAAGGCATTTACTGATGAAGAGATTATTAAAGAATGTTTTCTGGTTTCTGTGGAAATCCTGTATGCTGATTTCAATAACAAAAATGAAATCCTAAAGCAAATAAAAGGGCTGCAACTGTCTGACACAACCATAATGAGAAGGGTGGAGGAAATCAGAAAAGAAATCTGACAACAGTTAACTGCAAATATTAAAGGGGTATTGTTTTATTGTACAAGCAGACTTTGTTTTAGTTACATGAGTTGCTCTGTAACATTACTTTGTTAAGGAGTAGCAAGCAATGTGTTAATTTAGTAGCTGATGTGGCTCTCACATTGACGGTTTCTTGCCAAAATGGCTTGAAAAATAGTGACGATCACTGCTCTAGCTGCTTCATGTTACTCTGATGGCCCAAAACAGCCATAAACCCATCTTAATTGCTAGTTAACTTGGATTTAGGGCTACTTTGTGTGGCTAGAACAATCCATATCCCTGTCAACTACAACATTCTATTGGGGTATTATTACCTCAGCACTCAGAAGGCATTGTTGGAGACATGTTGAAATCTTTGCCACACTGGCAGCTATTTATTGCTGACCTAGACTATAACCACCTTGAAGGACCACAGGAACGTCATCTGCTGAAGTGGAGATTGAAATCATGGTAGACATCAAAGTTTGGCAGCACCCCTATTATTTGGGAACATTCTCTTACTCTGAAATGTATTACACTAAATTTTCAGTCAGTGGAATAACACTGATTTACATCAGCTGAGGATCTGTCCTGCTCTGTGTAGAAAGGCCCTCTTTATAACTGTGCTACATTGATGTCAGTTTTTATCTTAGTTTCAACATTTTATTGCAGGATTACAGTAATTTGGATTGGCCATTGGCACTGGCAGCGTAGTGATATAAGCTGCTGTTGCATTACTCTGAACTGCCAGCAGGACCAATAAGGTAGTAGCCTAAGCAAGATGCACACAGAAAAACCTGGAAGTAAAAGTTCAGGGTTAACATTTTCTGCACATTCCCAATATGTGGATGAGGTCCTGGCTCAGGAAATGTCATGGTAAGGGCTGGTGGGAGCCCTTTGGAAATGTAGCATTTAATACCCATCTGGTAGGTGAAAAATTCTGCATTCCAAGAGGATTAGCACAGTGGAATTCAATTATTGTAGCGCAAATTAAAGGTAGCGCAGAATTTGGCAGTTTGTTTGTTACAGGGTCCATCTTCCCAGGTGCATATGATACCAGTACTTCTAGATCTCTACTGGCTAGCTGTTGGCTACTGGTAGAATTTAAGGTGTTGGTTGTGACCTACTTATTGGACAAACGCTCTGTCTGTGTGTGTGTGCAATGGCACCTGAGCTCACATAAGAGAAGGAGGGCAAGGGACTGGCAGGATGTTCTCCATAATGGTCCCTTTGGAAGTTGCACCTCACTGACCAAGTTCAATTGATTTGACTCAATATTCTATGGGGAGCCAGAGTAGAGTGCTGAAAACGGGCTTGATGTGCTCACTGCAGCTACGTTGCTGAGCGTTTCCTAAGGACTGATGACTAGGATGGGCTGCAAAACAATTCTGCTTTGCATAAAATTTATAGGTTTTGAAATGTGGGTTTTGGTTTGTTTTTTCCCCCCTGCAATTAAACAAAAATTAGACCTTTGAAAAAAAAAACTTTTGAAAAAAACTAGAGCGAAAGAGAGAGACCCCAAAATAGCCATTAACTTCATGGTTAGGACAGTCACTGGCCCAACTGGGTGCCCTAACCACTGGGCTATAGAGTCAGTCTCTTTCAAGCTATTCCACTTTTTAGAAATAATGAAATATTAATTGTGTGAGAGTGAGAGGTTTTGCTTCTGACAAACTAACAGTTGTTGACAGATGAGTTTTGTCAAAAAAATTTCAACCAGCTCTACCAATGGCTTCGTACCCACGTGTTGCATTAGTGTAATTCCCCTAGTATAAATGCAATGTACCAGTATGGTATGGAGCTTGTACTCAATGTGACTTACCTCAATTTCAAATGAAGTCCAATCAGTGCAAACCCCATTTTATTTTATATTGGTGCAGCTCATCAACACTCTGGGTTTGCACTGAGGGAAGTTATGCTGCTGCAAAAATCCCTAATGTAGGTAAGTCCGTAATGTATACATGCAACATGTCTAGACTAGATGAATTCATATCACCCCCCACTCTGCCCTGATTTAGTCAAGAAATGTAATTGGTGTCAGTACCCCTCTCAGAGAACAGGTCATGCCAGTGGATTATGATGCCAGCAGCGATGAGCTAAGTTTCCCCACCCTGACTCTGCTGTCTTATTATGACATGACTTGCTGCCTCACCTATAGGCATTGATATATCACCACTGTTTAAGGAAATTCAAGAGGGGGAAATTGCTAGTCAAAAACCTACTTGAATTTGCCAGTCATGGGTTCCTAGTGCAGGAGACTTCTAGAGAGCTCTTCAGAACAAGCTAGAGCGTTCTTTCTTAGGCAGACTCCTCCATGTAAGAAATGGGTGTGTTTCAGTAAAACAAGGTGTGAATTCCTAGAAGTAGGAGTCCATTATAGGAGTGTATGCAGTATTTAAAAAAGGAGAGACAGGACACCTTGAATCTCTTCATGGCACTGCCACTGACTTACTATGTGGCCTTGGAAAAATTATTTAACTTGTATATTCACAAGTATAAATGGAAATAATGATGTTTACCTACCTACCATGGGGGGTTTATGAAATTCAATTAATTATTAGTCCTGATCCTCTCCTGAAACGTGACCACTTTGTGTTGCTCCATCTTCAGTTTGTGCCTTAAAGTCAATTTAGCCAGCTGGTAGAAGACACCCTGTTCCCACTCCAGGCACAGGAGGTATGTCCCCAGGTTAATAGACATGGCTGGGGTGTTCCTTTGCCCCAAGGATTCCTGGCTGCTGGAATATCCCTTTTGAGTTTTAGATTGGTGACTCAATTTAGAGCAGTCTGAAGGTTGCTCTAAGTTGCACCTCAAAGACCAGACCAGGACCTGGGAGCCACATGAACAAGGGGCACTAAGATTTTGCAAGTCATCTTGCTCCCTTCTCTCCTGAGCTGTGCTGAGCACAGACCCAAGGATCTAACCCATTATTTACAAGACACATTGGTAGGCTCAAATGAAAGAGTAAAATGTTGTTGTTATCCTCATCACCTTAACAATGGCAAACAGTATTTTGATCAATCCTACCATTATATTAAGATTCTTCACTTAATTATAAGCAGAGGAACAAACTGAAAATACAGCATAGCACATGTGATCTAGTTTGTGTTTTACCTGTATTTGTGCAAGTTTCATATGTGAAGTATTTATCTTTATTCTTAGAATTATGCTATGTGAGGTTTCATGATGAAGAAGAGGAAAGAATGAAACCAAAAGAGTAGGTTGTGTAAGAGAAACAGAACAACAAAGGCACTGAAGGTGGGGTTTTGTAAGATATGCTTCTTTATAAAAATAGTTCCTTTTTTCTCACCTATATGCCCTCACCTAAGTTTGATCAGCTCCCCAAGCATCCCCTCTTCATTGCCAAATCTTGTCCAGCTTCTGGAGTGCCTTTGTAAGTTCACACCTTGGTTCTCAGAGACTAGTCTGAACTGGTAGTTAGTAAACTCTGTTTGCAACTTGAGAATCAGTGTAGGATGGAGGGAAACCTGAAAGAAGTCATACAAAACTGCAATCTAACACTTCTGAAGGCATGTGCATGTTGGTGTGGTTTTTTGCTCGAGTAATCTGATGCAGTCTGTGATAGGAAATGGAACATAAACAGGGTTTTCTATCCTATTTCGCCATCAGTTGATTATTTGTGTTTTTCTGAAACTGTCCCTCTTGATTTACTAATTTTTTCCTGTTTTGCATGTAGGTAACATGAGAAGCAGCTTCTCTTTTAGGAGCTTTGGTATGTGTGCAGCCTCCAGAAGCCAGATCTCCATTATGGGAGATCTTCAGAGAGTTCTTAGCAAAGGAGAATATGCCCCCTTCACATCTGCTCCCATGTTTGAGAGTAACTTTGTCCAGGTAAACGCCATTTAAATGAAATTGTTTGGCATTGATGGTTTGACATACCTTGAGTAGAGTATCTCCACTTTTATCCCTTAGTATGGTTGCTGCCCACTCCTTTGTTCATTTCCACTATTCTCATTCTCTGTCTCACTCCAACACACACCCACACATATGTTCCCCTTCTCATACACTCTCCCCTCATATATACAGTCCAGATACCCAGCTATACCGGTGCTGCACACAGCTGATCTGGGGGGGGCAGCAAAGGTGGCTTTGTGAGCCCTGTTCTCTCTTGCAAACCTTTATTCTGGGAATAGCTGGAAACTGATTCAACCCGTTATGCAACTTAGAGCAGCCTTAAGGTTGCACCTAATTGCAACAGCCTCTAAATGGTCATTCTAGCAAATCGTGGCCTGTCTCTCTGACATCTCCTTATAAATATCTAACCATCAGCTCAAGATCAACATGGTAAAAACAGGCCTCCTAATCCTCTCCAGAAACCTTCCCTGCCACCTCCTTTCTCAATCACTGTGGACAACTCCACCATCCTATCTGTCACTCAGACCCCGTAACCTGATTGTCATCTTCGACTTTGCCCTCTTTCTCCAAGTCCTCATATCCAGGTTGCCTGTATCTTGCCTATTCTCTCTCCATAAGACCCCTAAGATACAGCTTTCCTTATCCATCAGCACTACTAACACTCTTATCAAGACTTAGTTTCTCGCATCTCAATAACAGCAACAACCTTTTCTTTGGCCTCAACGAACGCAATCTTGCTCTAATCATATTAATTCAGAATGCTCTTGCAAAGACCATTTTCCTAACCCATCATTTTAATCAAATCACCAATCTCTTTGTATACGTCCATTTCCTTTCCTTTCCCACATCAAACATAAGCTGCTTGTCTTCACAATCTATTGACACCTTATCTAGAATCTTTTATTTCCTGGCAAGATATTGACTCTTGTCTCCAATCAGCCCATGATGCCAGCCTCTATCACCCTCTTGTTACATTTTCAAATGAACACCTTAGTGTTTTCTCCCATACTGTCAACTCATCTTGTAAGGTGCTCTCCATAAATTTAGAGTAAGCTATCTCATTATCCTTCAACAAAATTCTCCTTAGAACTCTCCTTTGCCATAATGCCTACAAAAAATTGACAACAGTCAGGCTGCTGGCATGCTGAGACCATTGCATGTCATGTCGACCAATACTGTGTCATATTTTCCTTTTACTGCCTTGTTGGTTTGTCTGTCTTTATTTGTCCTTTCTTGTCTTTATGCTTAAATTGTAAGATACTTGGGCCAAGAACTGTCTTTTTGTTCTGTTTGTACAACACATAGCATGTTGAGGCCCTGGTGCATGACTGGAGCTCCTAGGTGCTACAGTAATACAAATTAACTAATAAATAATAAGAATAATAATGGATCACCAGAGCATAGCAACTCTCCTTCCATGCCCCCTTTTCCAGAGGCCATGAGAGGTAGTAGTGCAGAGCTGGCTCTGTGCCATCCAAGGATACAAGGCACTCAGATACCACACTGATGGGCACAACATAAGAACTAAATAGCTAGATATATCTCCAGCAAGCTGATTATGCCAACTTTCCAACCCCTCTTCATTCTGACTCACTTCTTTCCCCTCCCTCTCCCTTTCTTCACACACATGCTCCTCTCATTCTATTCCCTTATCTTCTCACCACCTCAACACCTGATTTGTGAGAGTCCCAGGTCAGTGGTACCACAATAGGTCTGCGTAGTGTATTATCATAGGGATGGCTCCACGATTTACTGCAATGACTTTTTGTATGCAGGTTAATAGGAGAGGTGAACCAATTTATGTTCATAACCGCCCCAACTGTGTGACTGTAGGCATCTGTGCATCCAGCCCCAGCCTATCACTGCCCAATGTGATGCTGCTAGCACACACAGTGCCTACATCTCCCCAGGAAACTGTGTCAAAGCCCTGGAAGGCCTCAAAGCAGTCACCCTCCATGGAGCAGCTAGTACTCAGCAGGTAAGTTAGCACTGAGAAGGAGTGAAGGTCAGTTCACAGAGCATGCTTTCCACAAAGATTTTTGTGGGGCTTGATCGTGTCTTTCACAAACATTTGTAACCAGGTATCTCTCCACTAGTGTTCATTTAGTAATGCTGTCCTTTGGATGAAATATTAGCTAAAGCATGCACCCTGTGGCTTAGCTCCAGTGGTCACTGCAAGCCAAAGACATAAAAAACATTTAAGTAAATCTATAAGTGTATCAAAGAAGTTGTCTCTCACCTCATACGTAGATTGCTCTGTGATTGTACAGTGCCTAACACAATGGGCTCCTAGTCCACGTTTAGGCTCCTAGATGCTACCAGAATACAAATAATAATTAATAATATTAGAAGAAGGAGAACCTATAAGGGAATTGGTGGACTTGCTGGGTCATCAGGGAGCAATCAAGGGGAATAGGGAGATATTAGAGAAGCTAACTATGTTTGCATCAGTTTTTACTATAAAGGATGCTGGGAAGACTGCCACTAAAAATATGCTTTTTTCAGGTAATACAAATGAAGAGCCACAAGATTGATTAAAGGATTAGAAAACATGCCATATAGTGATAGACTCAAAGAGCTCAATCTATTTCTCTTAACAAAGAGAAGATTAAGAGTTGGTTACAACCTATAAGTATCTACATGGAGAACAAATATTTAATAATGGGCTCTTCAATGTAGCAGAGACAAGTATAACAATATCCAAGGACTGGAAATCAGGCATAATTTTTTTCAATGACAGTAATTAAACATTGGAACAATTTACCAAGGGTCAGAGTGGATTATCCATCACTGGCAATTTTTAAACCAAGACTGGAAATTTTTCTAAAAGAGCTGCTCTAGGAATTATTTTGGGGAAAGTGCTATGGCCTCTGTTACACAAGAGGTCAGACTAGGTGATCACAATGCTACCTTCTGGCCTTGGAATATTAGTATTAAGTGACTGAGCTGATAACAAAACATACAATCTCTTATTAAAATTAGTAACCATACCAAAAGACCAGAGGGTAGCAAATGTTGTTACTGTCTGTTCAATAAAGGCATTATGGATGATAATTAAGAGATTACTTCAGTACCAGGAAAACTGTTTGAAACAATAATGAAAAACAGAATTACTAAACACATGATATAATATGATAAAAAAGTATGATTTCTGCAAAGGAAAATCATGCCTCTCTAAACTGTCCAAATATTTTGAGCATGTCAGCAAAATAGTGCATAAAGGAAAACTGGTTGATAGAATTTATTTGGACTTCAAAAAGCCTCTACTAAAGTCTGTCACAAGAAACTAAATAGCTATGGGGCAGGAAGTGAACTATTATCTTGATTTTGAAACAGGCTGAAATGTAGAAACCTAAGTAGAAATAAATTAGTCAATTTTCAACATGGCCAAAGGCTAATGTTGGGGTGCTTCACGTTTTCATACTTGAACTAGTGCAGTTTAATGTATTTATTAATTATCTGTAAAAGGGAGTGAACAAAAAGTGGCAAAATTTGCAGATGACACAAAATAATCTGAGTTAGTTAAAACCAGAGAATACTGTGAGAAACTCCAGAGGAACATAACAAAAGGAGATAAATGGACAATCTGATGGCAGATGAAATTCATTGTTGGAAGGAATAATTTGAACTACTCACACAAATTTCTAAATTATATGTTAATTGTAACCACTTAGAAAAATGAACTGGACATCGTTGTGAACAAAGCAATAAACCCTCTGCTCAATGTGAAGTGGCAACCAAGAAGTCAAACAAAATGTTAGGATGTGTAAAGGATGGGATAGAATATAATAGTGAATAGACAGACTTATTGATCATTGGAACATAGGAATTGCCAGACCTGGAAATTAAAGGCCCAAGAGCACTTTTCATAAAGAATAGAAGTTAATTCTAGTGTCCTAGTCAATATACTGTGCCCTCACTCAAAAAATCAGGCTTTAAGGTCTCAAGTGCTGTGAGCTATTGCAGAGCATCTCTCCCCCAAAAGGCATAATGGCATCTGAAAAGAGAGTCTCCAGGTACACTCACTATGCTTTACCCAACAGACTCCTCCTCTGCAGTTGAGACACGGTCCCAGAGATGACAGACACAATACCTTCTTTGAGAACAGTCTCCCTGCAGCCCATTTCCTGAATCACCCAATGGATTTAGTGCCTCCTGTAAAACTGGTCTCACACCTGAGTTTTCTTGTAGGTTCTTCCCCTTGAAGTTTGTGGATATCTCCGTTCACAATGTTGAGAAGCATCGCCTCAAGCTAAAGCTGGTGAATGGTCGCTCCTTCTACCTGGAGCTCTGTGCCCCATCAGACAAGCAGCTTCTCCTCTTCCGTCAATGGTTGCGACTCATCTCTCTCCTGAAACTTCCCCAAGACCACTACAACAATACTCAAGTCAATGTAGTGTATGAGAATTTTAATGGGCAGCAAGCTGAGGGAACACAAAATACAAGGAACCAGTCAGAGAAAGTGAGTCTTTGGCAGTTGGTTGGTAACATTGGTGTTAGCAAATTCTGCAAGCTAAACAGTCAAAAGTATTCGCATGCTTGTTCCAACATTCCTTATTATTACACAAGTCAGAGTTTGTGCAATAGACAAGAATTCAAAGGAACTGCAATTCTATTTACAAGGAGTTCATATAAAAATAATGGGTCTGTCATAAACTCCCTATAGAACCTGAGGGCAGTGGGAGCCAGGTGGCAGCCAGCTATGCAGCCCTGGTCAGTTGTTTGGATGTCAAGAAGGGGGGTACCTCAAACCATTGTTCTAGATTTTGTTTTCCTGATATTTCAGGGAATGGGTTGTTGTGGCTTTGAGTAGTGCTTCTCTTCAGAATTTCCCCTCTGATATTGGGGCAAAGGGCAGAACAGAACAGGCATGACCTCGATGATTCATAGGGCTTGATGGGTGAGGGGCATTAGACATTGGCCTATTGGGAAGGAGGTGAGTGTTCCAGCTCTTGGCTGAAGTGTTACTGGAGAGTTAGAAAGGTAGAAGGTATCCACTTGCTACAACAGAGAGACAGAGAGGGAGCAGGAATAGGGAAGGAGTCAGGGCTCCTGTTAGAGGAGCTGAAGACAATATATTCATGCTCTTTACTTTCATCAGCAAAATAGGAGGAAACACTGCCTTTGGTCCACACTTAGCAAAGGGACCAGATGGCTGCCAATGCAGAACATACTTTTTAAAGTTATTACTCAAAGCTCCATCCAAGCAACATAGACTTTCAACATAGGCACCTCTACATCTCTCTTTTTTGCTTCCCCCCTCGCCCTCAGGCAGCCCCTGTTTCAGTTTGACAGAAGGAGGGCCATGAGAAGATGAGAGACATGTGCACACATGGTCAGTGTTGAGTGCTGCTTGCCTGGCAGCCAGGGTCACTTCCATTTGAACCCTAGACACTCCTCTTCTTCCTGGGCAGGGATAGAGGAGGGGAAATAATTCTCCCCACACTCTGATGGGGAGGAATAGAACCCCAGCCTACCAGAGGGAACTTGAAAGAAGATTATTCTGTAGAGGGAAAGAAGGTTCTCCATACTCTTGGAAAGGAATCTGAAGCAAAAAGATGAATGATTAGGATGAGGGGTGAGTGAAGAGGAGACAATCCAACGTATGAGTAGGACTGTGCACCATTTTCATCATCGGAAGAACTGCTAAGAGCCTCACTTCCTGATGTTCTTGGCTCAGTTGTTTTCTCAGACACCTGTTTAGAAAGTGGGTACCCCACTTCCCTATTAAGATGCAGTGAAGAACAAGAAATAAGTACTTCTTGACACTACATGGTAGTTTTCTTTCTTCAATTATCCATTCATAACAATCCATATCCTAGGTTTTCTGCTTTCTTTCTTATTAGCATCAAAGAGCAGTCTTTGCCCAGTTTAGGATACCCACTTATGGATATTGGCCCCTGTTACTAAAGTTGAGTTGACTGAAGCTTTGATATATTGAGAAACATGTTGCAGCCATGGAATCTGTGATTTCTCTTGCAGAACACACAAAGATTTTGGTGAAAGATACATGTCCCTAGCTTTATATATTTTTGCTACACACAGTTTTATCAGTCTTTGGATGCCTTAAAGCATTGTGTTGGCTACTGCCCTAGCCAGTGGCTATTACTTGCTTTGCCTGAGAGTCATTTCTGTAGGACCTGAGTCAGAAATGACATCTACAGACAGCTCTAGTAGCCATTGAGCAGGCAGCAAGTTGTCAGGAAATCAAGAGGGACAGCCAACAGAAAGGAATATGTGCCACAAATACCATCTGCAACATTGCTTTTAGTTTTTGTCTTGAATAAGCAGACACCATGATTTTGTTGATTCAGACTAATATTTTCTTGAGAATCAAGTGGATGCTACAACAGAAATTGGAATAGAGGGAGAGGCCTAGTATACGCATCTGAAGGTATAATCTATCTTTCTGTCACTTGAATTTATTTGACATTTCCCACCACGTCTTCCAGAGTCATGTCTAGGAATAAGCAGAATTCTTTTTTTTTATTTTTTTAAGGCACAAAGCTGTTTCGCTACCCTCTTGTGTCCAATATTAACCCTTTTTTGTTTTTCTGATTGTGTATCCATTTGGAGATCCAGCGTGCCAATTGTCTTCTCATAATGTTTTCAAAGAAGTGGAAGAGAATAATCTATCCTGTGGGTCCTTGGATTCTCCTGGTTCAGGTTCTCTTCCTTTCATAGAAGCAGTACCATTTCTGGTTTGGGATTAAGCATAAGTGTGTTTTATTTTCCTTTCCCTCTGGATGTGCTATTAAATTGAGTTGTTTTATTATAAGTATTTTTAACTCTGTACAAGGGAGGCCTTGAATTTCCCCTACACGCATTAGCGTGAAGGCAAACAGTTTGGGCAGCTTTTTTGCAAGGGAGGATTCATAGATCACAGACATGTAGGGCTGGAAGGGACCTGCAGAGGTCATCAAGTCCAGCCCTCTGCACTGAGATGGAACCAAGTAAACCTAGACCATTCCTGATTGGTGTTTGTCCACCCTATTCTTAAAAACCTCCACGGACAGAGATCCCACAACCTCTCTTGGAAGCCTAGGCCAAAACTTAACTCCATTTATAGTTTTAAAGTTTTCCTAATATCTCATTTGAATCTCTCTTGCTGAAGATTAAGCCCATTATTTTTTGTTCTACTTTCAGTGGACATGGAAAACAGTTGATCACAGTCCTCTTTATAATATCCTTTAACATATTTGAAGTTGTTATCAAGTCCCGCCCTCCTATTCTCCTTTTCTAAATATTAAACATGCCCAGTTTGTTTAACTTTTCCTCATAGGTCAGGTTTTCTCCTTTCACTCAATCTAGTATCTTTAAGGAAACACAGCAAGATTTTTTTTTTTTTTTTGGCACTATTCCATTTCACTGGCACTCTCACTAGTCCCTTTGGGGAAAAAATCTTTGCCTCTAAGCCAACTCAATTTTTGATAAAGAAACTTTCTTTCCTTTGATTGTTATCAAGAATGCCATACAACGTGATCAAGTTTCTTTGATTTTGTATACATTACATAGCCCATCTTTGTCTTTTTAATAAGTTTAACTTCTCATTTGGGGCAAAATGACCTGTTAACACTCTAAAAATGACTACTTCACTTTTTCTATTGTGACTATGGAGTGTGATATTATCTTTGATTTTTGATCATACATCATAAAACTTCACCCTTTTGTTTCCTTGGTCCATAGTTCTTGCCATTTCTTTACAGGCTTCTTCATGACCACAATTCTAAATTCTTGTGTACTTACAGCTATCTTCATATCTACGCATCTCATTTTTTACAGCATGTTTTGCTGCTTTGTCTGCCATCTCATTTCCAGGTATTCTGATATGCACTGGAATATATGCTATTGTTACACAGATACCTACTTGAGTTATTTCCACAGATAGAAACATTATTTCACTTATGCCATTTCTGCTTTCCAAAGTCCCTATTCTGATTGTCATTATGCCTAACAAGGAATCAGATAAAATTACAGCTGCAGCTGATCACACATCTCTTATCCAGGTTAGTGCCAACATTATCCCCATTAGTTCAACCATTAGAATAGTCACATAATTCAAGAGCTTTTCAGAGTTCTGGATTCTAAGACTAGGAGCACAGAAGGATGTTCTCACCCTCCTTGTGCTGTCATCTCCTGATCCATCTGTATAGACTTAGCAAAGCTGGCCCCATTTTTTCATAAATAATTTCAGAAATGTAATTGATCATAATTTGAGGTTTCTGTCCTTCATTTATTTTGTGTTTTTTCATACAATTCCAAATCCACAAATAGAGTAACTGTTCAGCTGCAATTTGATTTCCCCTGACTAAAAGTTTTTTGTTCTCTCAATTTTTCTTTTTTACATCTCTCCTTTACCCATTTTTGATTCAGATACTATGAGGAAGTTTGTTGCAATCCACATCATTTTGTCTACTAAGCTCCCAGAAATCCCCATAAAACTGTTGTGTACTTTCATTTTCATGATTCCCTTTTACCTTTGCCCAAAAAGTTAAATCTAATAGTTTCATCCCTACTTTTATAAGTGCTTCTTTAGTCAGCCCCCTTCTACTAAAATCCTCCTGCTCATCTGGGCTTCATGATCCATTAAGCTTGGCTCTCCTTCTAGGTATAGCCAGATAACTTAATTGGCCTCTCAGGACCTATGTGGGGTACACACCCTATCACGGTGTCTTACACTTTTTGATTTTATCTGTGCATGCTTATACTATTCTTTTGTACTCCTTAGCAATTTGTCCATGATCCCACTTTTTGTAGGATTCCTTTTTGATTTTCAGGTCATTCAAGAGCTCCTGTTAGTGCCAGATTGGCCTCTTACTACTCTTCCTATGCCTCCTTTGCACTGGGAGTTTGCAGTTGTGGCTTTTATATTGTCTCCTTGAGAAGCAACCAGACCCCTAAACCTTAGCCATCAGACAGTACAGATACCTTGTCTCTGCTCCTAGATCAGAGCAAAGACAGAGAAAAACCCAGGATAAGGACTATTGGATATGGATGAGATGAAGAAAGGGAAAAGAAAACTTTAAGTGTAGGTCATTAAACAGCACTTCAAGGTTAATTTTGGCCTGCACTGATATCCATGATCCCATAGAGAAGGAACTCCTCACTCACCCCCATAAGAGGTTTCAGGGGCTGTTTGTAAGGCCCATGGGCCGGATTTGGTCTGTGGAGTTCCCATGAATCTTCAGGCTTGTCTGCATGACCCTAAAGTCAGTCCACACTATGGGGGTGTGATTTACACAGCGTCCCAGTGTGCTGCACTCTAATCCCCCATGTAGACTCTGCTAGTGTGTATTAATGTAGCCCTCTTTCAAACAGGACTACATTAATGTGCACTAAGGAACATTTAGTGCACACCAGTAGGGTTCACACAGGGGAGTTAGAGCCAATGGTGTGCTTTACAAATCACACCCCCATAGTTCAGACTCTGGCACAACAATCCAGCAAAACCTCATGCACAAGTGTAGAACTACTTGGTTGCATTTAAGAGGCTCTGGATCAGTATAAGTCTGGTGGTAGTCTGGGTGAAAGAAAATAGCACTGAGGAGTGTTTACCCACCAGTAGAGAGCAGACATGCCAATCTGGTAAGTCAAAGAAAAGGAAACTTCTAGGTGAAGGTAAGTAATTATCAGCATTATTTATCTTTATCTATTTCTATTTTAATAACTTTTTCAGAGTGTGACCCTGCCAAGTGGCAAAGTATTGGATCAGGGCCACCATATGAAATGAGTTTGACACCTGTTATAGGTCAATACTTAGTGCAAAGAGACAGGTGGGGAAGCTTGCACTGTCATGGTCCCTGCTATACCTGTTCCATGGGTAAGTGGATTACTTCATTTCTCAGCACTGTCAGTCTGACACTCCTAACCAGCAGAAAATTCAATAAAATTAAAGAATTGATAAATCTATGATTTTCTGATCTCTCCTCAAAGCCCCCTTTGTGCTGATCAGCTCCACCCGGAGCCTTTACTTTGTGTCCATTCCTATTGTCTTATTTGTTGGGTGTCTTCCTTATTTCCTAAAGAAAGACACCCATCAAGAGACTCTGAATTCTATCGATATCCCAGAATCAGGGAAGGAGGAAGTTGCTAAACGAGCATCCTCCAAGCGAGTCACCATCTCTGGTATAGTGGGTCCTATCAAAGAATGTGGCGGCAGCAAGAGAGGGCTGGCAGTTGCCTCACGCAGCTCCATAAAAGAGACCAAAAGAGAGCCCACCATGCAGTCAGAGAAACAACAAAGAAAAGATCACTTGGAGGTAAAGAAGAGCAAGAGCAAACAGAAGAAAAAATCCAGGTATGTGTGGTTGGGGATATATTGATGCTAAGGCAGAAGGTCTCCACATCTGAACTTTAGAAAATGAAAAGTGGCACATTCCTGTCATTAGGGAGGTTATTCTTTCAGCAACACTTCCTAATTATTGTGATATTTCTGATATTGCATCGTGTTGAGCTGCTTAGGAACAAAGAGTGGGATTTTCAAAAGCACCTCAATGTGCACTCCTCAGTTACACAGGTGCTTTAGGAAATTCCACCTCATAGTCCATAATTTGGACCTAAATGAAAGTGGCCTGATTGCCAAAGGTGTTGAGCATCCACTGCTTACCCTCACTGCAGAAAGATCTGCAAATGTTCAGCATGTCAGAAAATCAGGCCACTTCAATTTAGGATCCTAAATATGGATTTAGGTACCCAACTTTAGATACCCATGTTTGAAATTTTTGTCCATAGTACTTGCCATACTAGATCAAACCAGAGGTCAAGTTGGTCATGTATCTTGTGTCCTGAACTACATTCTGGCTTTTGGAGTTCAGTATCCTGCCTCTTTCTGTGCTGGACCTGTCTACTGGTCTAACTAGTATCCTGCCTCTAGCTGTGCCCATTGACAGATGATTCAGAGCAAGACAAACCTCCACCCACCCATAATGCACTTAATTGTGCCACACTGTAAGAAGGGATTGGGGAAATTCCATCTTCTTCCGATCCCCAGCCTTCACCCCACAGGCAGCTTTACACTCAGAAGTGTGAAATTTGATTATCTTTACCTCATTTTTCATAGTTGCAAGTCTTGGGAGATGTTTACAAAGGCACACAAATAAAAATTAGGCACCCAGCTCCCACTGACTTTACATTTATTCCCTTGAAATATCCCCCCATTATTAACTATAAAATTATCCACCCATGGCTATAATGCACATAAAGAAGAGAGAAAGTCTGGGTGCTGTAGCAGACTCTATTTGTGGAGAATATAGCTCTACCTATTTATACATGGAAAGCCGAGTATGCACCATCTCTTCAACATTCAAAATCCCATCACTTGGAATAGGGGTGGAGAGGGCTTTGCACTCATCATTCTATCTGAATATATATGTTCAAACGAGTGTGCCACAAACCTTACATTTAGTTTGGGTCTCTATGTGAAATATGAGCTGGATCTTTGTCCAATTTCTAGCAGCTAAGTGTTCAGATCATAAAACAACCACCACGATTAGCTCCCAAGTTTGCAGTTTCAGTGCAGAGACCAAGGATTTATAAAGTTAAGGAAACTGACTTTCCCTCTTACCTGAGAGATGATTCCTCAAGGTCAGGAAAAGGTGCAATGTCACGGCAGTGAGAGAAAAGATTCCATTGCCATTGTTCATGCTGGATCTGTTCTGTGGATTAATAGAAGATTTCAGTTTCTGAGAATATCCATTTGGCACTTTTCAGCAGCACTAAATTCAGACACACACACTTTAAACAATTTAATAATTATATAAACAATTTAATAATATTATTTGTAATGGATAGTTTTAAACTTTATATACAATGGTTTGCAGCTTATTAGCACATTTATATAACATATTTATTAGTAAGGCAGGAACAGGGTCCCACTGGCATTTCTGCCAATCGGACATAGCCCATCCCTTTCTCTTTATCATGTGATTAGAAGCAAAAAAAAGCTTTGTAAATGTGGCATTGGGTGGTTCCATGTTTGTCTCTCAATTATTCCATAACACATATGCTCAGTTCATTATTAAAAAGACATTTTTCTAACTGACAGGATCACAAACCCCATCTGTTATCTTAAAATCTAGCTGTCTCATTTTGATTCCAGCAACAGTAATGATAAAGCTTTAAACAAAACTGAGCTGATGGTTTGATTGGTGATGTGCAACAACATGGACAAGGATAGTAACCATCCCTTTCTATACAGCCCCAGTATAACTGCACCTGCAATGTTGCATTCAGTTCTGAGAAGCACTAAAATACAAGAAAGGTACAAATTCCAAAGGCCAGATTCTCATTACGTCAGTGGGAGTTGCAAGTGCTGAACACCTCTTCAAATTTAGGATATGTCTACACTATCATTGTGGGCTGCATACAGCTCTCTGTATGTTATGTGGGCTGCATCTGCACAATGTATATACTACCCATATGGCCCTGAGGATATCACATGGGCTGCTGCTGTGTGCTCATTAGGCCACAAGTGGCCTGCAGGCTGCAGGTTGAGAACCACTAGTGTAGACACTTGCTACAGTGACAGAAGGAGTTTTTCCATTGTTGTAGTAAATCCACCTCCTCAAGAGGCAGTTGGCTAGGTTAACAGAAGAATTCTTCCATCCACCTAGCAGTGTTTCTACAAGGGCTTAGGTAAACTTAACTACATTTCACAGGAGTGTGAATTTTTCACAATCCTGAGCAACATAGGTAGGTTGACCTAAGTTTTACAGGTTGACAATAAGACAGAGCCTTACCCCAAGCACTGAGAATAATTACTTAGGATGCTATACAGAAGAACGAGTATTGGGATGAAATTAAGAAAGGGAATACTTAAGATCTCTGAGAAATTCAGTGAGCTGTTAGGCTGTGGAACAGACTCCTGAGGGGAGTTGCAGATGCTCCATTAATTGGGCGTTTTAAAACAACGCTGGAAAAAAACAATAAATAAATACAATAGAGAAAAAATTGGCAGGAAGATGGACTGGATGACCTAATAGGTGTTTTCTAAATGTATATTCTATGAATTTATGATATGCAAGAGAATCCAGTTTATGCTACCATAGTTAAATTCATTCTGGAGGGCTAACAGAAGTGAAAACTTGTTTGTGTCAGTAAAGCTAGCAGATCTGAGTCAAAGTTCACAGGGAGCAGATGCTATAAGCCAGACTGTGCTCTTAAGACTCAAGTCCCTGTTGAGGGCAGTCTGTTGTCAGTACTGAGGGACTGTATCTTCCAAGTAAGAGAATCATACAAGATGCACCATCCTAAGTTTACCTCCTTCCTCTTTGCTTGGCCAGCTCTGTGATCTGGTGTTGGAGGCCCACCTCCTCCATATCCCCTTTGGGGCTATTGCATCCATGGGGATATAGGAAAGGAGCAGATTCTTTGCACTTCTGAATGCATGGAGGCAAGTGGAAGAGAGGAGAAAATTTACTGGGACATTTACCTAGACACCCATGCAAGGGCCAAGAACAATCAGTCCTATATATGGCATGAGAAGGAGATTTTTATGTAGCCACTTTTCAGGCCATAACAACACATTAACAATTCCACTCAAACAGTTCAGATGCATATTATGTAAATGCAGTCTATAACACCTAAATTTTCTGTATATTCTAGAGACAGCACTGTTATGCAAAGTTAGCATGGAATATTTCAGCTGCTGTCAGAAAGAGTTTAAAATAACAGAATGTATCTTGTAATTATTTTGTAAGTGTTTGTGACAGAACTGGGCAAGATTTTATCTGGACTTTCTGTTTCCAGGGAAAATGTAGCAGAGTATAAAACAGAAAACAATTTGCAGGCTTCAGGTACGAATGAAATGTTTTAATATTTATTCCCCTCTCCACTTCCCAAACAGTGTACCTACAGTATTTCCTACAATTACTGTTCCCAGGCCACCTTCCTCTTCACTACCACATTTTCTGAGCATCCCTCCTCAGCAGTCATGTCTCCATTTCCTGATATATAAAATCAATCTGTTACATGTATTTTGTGGTAGTTTTTTGCATAAGCTTTTCAATAAACAATAAAGAATGACTGACTTTATCTATCCCGGTTCTTTCCTTTCTCTTCTTTCACACCATTGTTTTTCCTTCTGTGTCTAACTGCTTTCTCAGTAATTTACAGTTTTTCAGCTTTCTCTCTAATTAACTTTTCCTTCCCCCCTTTCCCTCTCTAAATCTTTTTATCGTTTCATATGCTTTCTTTTCCCTTCCATATTCTTTCAATCCCCCTCCATGTTTCCTCCTCCAACTGTTTATTCCTCCTCTATGTTGCCCCCTCTTCCATTTTCCCTTCTTCCTTCCTTCCTTGCTCCTCTCCCATTTCATTTGTTCTGTGATTCCTCCATCTGCCCTTCCTAAAGCCACTCTCAGGCAGAGGAAGTGTCTCCTCATCCTAGGCCAACTGTGGCCTGCAGACTGTGCTTCTCAATCTACTGATCAGCTTTTAGCAGGAACAGAAATGACCTTCACACCCTGCCAAACAGCTGAAAAATGTGACAGCACCCTGATACTGGGCAAGCCTGCAGGGCGTGTCAACTGCTGTCAGGTATGCACAAGCTTTTTACACCTCTCAGCTGTTCAACAAAGAATAGACCTCTCTTACTTCTGGTCTGCGGTTAACAGCTGAGAAGTGGCTTGTGTGAGCGAGTGAAGGGTAATTGCTGTAGGAACACCCTACTATGGAACACAGTGATTCTGGTAAACTCAGTTCTGTGGCCTCTTAAGAGGTGGTGAGGAAAAGTGAAAAATTATGGCCCTGAAGTGTGTGTGTATGTGTGTGTTCTCTCTCTCTTGAGTCCCTTCTTTCATGGGCTTTATTTGCCTCATGCTCATCCTGTTTCTTTACAGGAAATCTAAAGAGTGGCAATAAGTCTGGAGTAATCTGTTGCAAGTAGTATTTCAAAGTGGTTTATCAACAAGAAAGAATTAAAGAAAACAAAGTAAACTAGTCTGAAGATAAGATATAATTGGAAAAGGAAAGAGAGAAGAAAAAATTACCCTAGAAACATCATAACTGTCTCCAACTTTTTAGTATTATGAAATTAAACATTGTTGAAGCACTAAACTACTACCTTGTTTTTTTAATCCAGTATTAATAACTAAAGAGATACTGGTTTTGGTCCCTGACAGTGGTCTCTACATTCCCAGTGTAATAAATGAGACCATTTTTCAGGGAGGTGACAATATACCCTCCAGCAGGAGGCTCAGAAATGGCCATTTTAATTTTAAATACGTATGCCAAAATATGTCACATTTTTATATGTGGTAAGATGTGCTTCTTGTCAGAGCCACTTTCAGAGCATTGCAATGAGACAAATGATGGTAAAATATAGAAAATTGCTTTCATCACTAGAAACATTGTTTTCCTATTGGATTTTGACAGGACATGCCTGCTGTGTTACTGAACATATCAGGCAAGTCCAGGTAGAACTCAACTGCTTTATGTACTGTTGCTCCTTTTGATCTGAGTGGCTTTGTCAAATTTCAGAGTCCTGAGGATGTTCCAGTTAGAAGTTGAAATTGATGGAGTCTGGTATTTTCTTTGATACAGTTTTGTGTATTTACAAAGAATATACAAAGTCCTGCATCTCTGAACACAGAAGGCATCAAGAACAAAAGGAGCAGTTTCTTGGATTACAGCCCCAAGACTCTTTAGCAAACAGACTCAAAATGGTCTCTCTGGCTTTTTCCAGGGGCATACTGTGTTTCGTGGCTATTCCTAGGCTTTCTTGGGTTTTTTCCTCTGCCTCTCTCTCTGTTCTTGTCTATGTCCTCAGTTTGTGTGCTCTCTCTCTCTTCTCTCTCATACACAAACACACCCCTACCCAAAACATTATTCAGCCCAAAAGCTGCTAGGCTCTCCCATACACACTTTTTGTCTTAGATAGGGCTTACGTTTACAGCTGTGTTATTTGAAGGGTGAATTCACACCTACCAACTTCAGAGGAGTTTTAACCCAACCTATAAGAAGTTCTCAACCAGCTTATAACAGTAACCATCATGTGTAGCAGGTACAATAGGCCAGGAGAGGCTAAGCCTCCCCTAGTGCAACAGCCACAGACCCATCACCCAATTCCTGGGCTGTGGCGGCCCTACCTCTTCCTGTCCCTGCTTTGCCCCTTCCTCGAGGCCCCTACCACCTGCTGCTGCCTGGCTGCTCCTTTCCTCCATTCCATCCTCCCTCTCCAGAATTTCCCACCAAGTGCATCCCTCCTCTCCTTCACCCCTCTCCCCCTAGACCCTCCCCGTCAGCCACGTCCCTCCTCTCTTCCACCCTCCTTCCCCGCAAGACCTCCCATCACATCCTGCCTCATTCCCCACCCCGTGAGACCCCCCAAACCATTGCTTGCTGTCTCTCACCTCCCTCCCTCGTGAGCCCCTGCCTGCCACATCCCTTCTCAACTCCTTCCCCTCAAAACCCCGCCACTAACTGTGTCCCTCATCCCTCTCCCCATGAGACTGAATGTCATATCCCTCCTCTTCCCTACACTACACTCCCCTCCCCTGCGAGCCCCCTTTGCCCACTGCTTGCCACGTCCCTTCTCACCCCGTCACCCCAGTAAAATCCACCAACTTGCTACGTCCCTTCTCAACCCCCCCCCCCACTCCACAAGATGCCCTGCCCACCTCTTGCTGTGTCCCTCTGGCAGTGGGGAAGGAGAGCAGGAGCGGGGCCTGGGACAGAGCAGGCCTGGAGTGTGGGAGGGGCCATGGGCAGAAGAGGCAGAACAGGGAGCTAGTCTCCCCCAAGGAAGCTTCACCCGATGCCCATGGTACCAATATTCCATTGTTAGCAGTAATTAATGGACCCCTCCAGCAGCACAGTGCTCATTCTTTCTATGTCATCAGTGACAGAGAAAGGAGGATGTAGAGAAAAGTTGGATGGAAGGTCAGAAGTTCACTTTTGTTCATGCTTAGTTTAAGATGACAACTAGATGATATTGCCCTATATCAAAGGGCCAAGCACAGAGCTCCAGGGAAGACCCAAGGACAGTGGGAGAAGGACCCATTACAAAGAAGCTAACGGAGCGGTCAGAGATAAAAGAAAGATAAGAAGAGAATAATATCCGAAAAACCCAGTGAGAATGAGATCAAGAATGAAGATGATTGACACTGTCAGAAGCAGTACAAAGGCTGAAGTGGAGGCAGGTGGAATAGAGACAGTGATGATATCCAACCGGTTCGCAACGGTTCGCACGAACCGGTTCTTAAAATAGAAAAAATTCAGCGAACGGGTTCTTAGCGCTCCCTGCCGCCGAAATTGACCAGGGAGGGTCAATTTCACGGTGGAGGGCACTGTGAAGTTTGGGTGCTGGGTCGTTGGGGTGCTGTGTGCATGATGTTTAAGAACCTATTCAGAATAGGTTCTTAAATATCACCTGCCTTTATAGAACTGGTTATTGGAAATTTGGGATATCATCACTGAATAGAGACCCTGAGATATGGTAAGAAAGAAGTCATTAGAAACCTTAAAGAAAGCAATGTCATCAGATGAGATGGCTGAAGCCAGATTGGAAGGGATTGAAGATGAAGTTGAAGGAGAAAGTGCATCTGCTGTAGATTGCATGATTCAATGAATTTATAAATAAGAGTTTAGAAATAAAGGTGAAGAGGCTAATAGGGCAGACAGATGGGAACTAATCCCTCACCAAACAATATTGACTTTCTCAGCATCTCCACTGTGATGCTAGGTGACCCAGTATACTACTTCTGCCATGTGTCATGAGCACATTTCCAGATTGCACAAATTTAGAAAATGACAGTTCAGCTACACACTCAGCAGATCTAGGAGGGTAGCAGTGTTTAAAAGACTTGGGTCCTGTCTCTCTTCTATCATGAGGGACTCTACTGATCAAATTGTGTCCTGGGATTAACTGTCGATATAACCACTTTAAAGTGTCATACATGAATGACATTAATTCATTTCACTTTAATCATTCTGTAATTTTTCATTCCCTCTCTAGAGGGCAGTAGTTTCACGGAAAATACTTTTCACTCAATACATTTTGCAGACATCTCCTGTAGATTAGGGTCAGCCAAATTTAGAGACATCAAAGGCTTATATGGGCAACTTGCTAGAAGCCGAAGGCTACCTTACTATTTTGCATAGAAATGTATTTATCAAAGATAAATATTGGTATCTACCTGACTGATAGAGAACTGTATTCACCAAAACACTAGTGGGATTTCCTTAGGATCAACTCATCTAAATGGTAATAAAGTTATTTGAAAATAAACAGTTTCCTGGGATCTTTAGCCATTATTATTTGTGTGACATACTGACAATGTTCTGCAATATCCCCAATGAACTTTACTGAATTAAGGTAAACCTTATGGAATTAATCTTAATATCTTTGGAGTTCACTGTATTAAAAAAAATGCACTTATATATGTGTTATTGTGGTACTGAATGTATTTCCATGGAAAATATATAAAGGAGAACAGCAGGGCCTGATTTGACAAATTCATACAGGTTGTAATATCTCCAGAGAAGCCATCCCCTGGAAAAGTCTGCATATACAAGTTCAAACTGGATTCTCCAGGAACTGATGGACAACAAAGGGTTTTTTGGATAAATAGACTGGTTTTAAACAGACTCAGGGCTTTCCTCCTTGTCCAGCAAATGGATAGGACCCTGGTCCATAGAGAGACCCAATCCTTAGAGTCAGGTTGGAAAGACTGGCTTGTCAGAATCCCTGTTAGCTCTGGTAAACTTATTGACATGCATGTAGGTTCTTTTATTGTTTTTAGTAAATTTATCTATAGTGCATTTTACCTTAAGAATAAAGTCTTGCATAGGAAGTGCAGCGTGGTAAGTTGAAACTGTTGACAATCACTCTGTTATCAGTCTCTGCGGAGAAAGCAAACAGGTGTCCTTGGGTAACCTGTCTGTGCTGGGAAACACAGAGTGAAAGCAAGGAACTGTACAACCTGGGAATACCCAATCAGAAGAGAGAGAGAGACGCGGGTCTCCACCAAGAAAGACAATGGCTGAGGAGCCGAAAACCGAGAGTGGGTTCCTTTGCTGAATCACTGAGGGGCAATACAGGTACAGTTACCCTGCACTGTGATATAGATAGTGGTAGTGGTGGGATATGTAACCATGTAACTTGTATAAGTGGCAAAAGCAGTAAAAGCAAGTACTATAGAAGGAAAATCACAGAGAAAAAAAGTCTCAATAGCTTTTTTGGGAAAGGAACAGAGAAAAGAGAGTAGGGAAAAATTAATTATGAACAGCTGAAGAAAAATCAGCTGGGTGAAGTATGCAAAAAAAGGCAGATCAGCCCAGAGGATAGAACCAAATCACAGCTAGTAAATTTACTGTAGTTTAATGACCAGTAGAGGAATGGTGGTTCAGGCTCACAGAGAACCTCCAGCCTTCTGGCAAAGGTTTCAGCAACCCTTTTAGAGCCAATGCCCTAGAAGGATGAGACTGATAGGGGCAGTAACTATGTTCTGTCTAGACCAAGTACACTACTGCAACAGGAGTAGTGGACAGTTCAACAACTGGAGAAAGAGAAGCTGCAGCTGGAGAGGGACGGAGTGCACCTGGAAATCCACAGCAAGCAGCTCAGGAAAGGCAGCATCAGTACAAAAGAAAAGAAAAGGAGTACCAGTGGCAGCACAAGTGGGGAGGGAGAGAGAGAGAACATTGAGCATCAGTATCAACTCAAGATTAAGAGACTGCAACAGCAGAACTATGGATGGAGCTAGTCTGTAATTACCTGTCTCAGTTGGTGGTATAGACATGCAGGTGTTCCTACATTCTTTTGAAATTGGGAGTAATTTTAATAAAATGGGAAAAGAGGACTACTGTCTGGGACAAAGGCCTTGGACATTTTTACCTTATGGGATGTGAGGACTTTAAAGATCATGAAGGTTGTAAACAATGTTTGTTGCAAACATTTAAACTAATCCCTGAAGTGTATAGGAGAAGGTTTCAGGGACTTTACTCCAACCTGATAGAGTTAATTATGTGACTGATCAGTCAGGAAGGAGAGAATCACAGTCAGTTTGCCAATGATACATAATGTTCATACTTTACCATTTACACCCCATACCATTGAGTATATGTCATGCTGCACCCTCCTGAGTACAGATCTATCCCATTGTCAGTGGGAGCAGAAGACAGGTAGTTTATTGGGAGAAATTCATTAGATGGAGAGCTACGGGGACTGCTCTAATCATAGTTAAGCCCCATGTCATGAAACCCCATAAAATATTCCCAGGGTGTGAAACGTCAATTAAGATGCTAAAGCCTTTGATTTACCTACAGCACAGGTTTCTATACATACCCAGGAAGGGATGAGGCACTGGTTAAAGGTATGTTGCCAGAGAGTTCTATTTGCTTATGGAAAATGTTGGCTTTGACTGTAGAAGGGTTGGATCAGCCATTCTCAGATGATTGCAGACTGGCAAGGGATGGTGTCAATAAAAATGCAAATAGAATAGCTGACATGGAAGGGGGAGCGCACATTCCCCAGCCAGACTCTAAGAGGAATCAAGTTACATCCCCGGTATATGCAGACAAATACCAGAGGCAAGAGGGGGGGTCAGATAATCTAGTATATATTTTTGCATAAGCTAGCTGTATGCACAATTTGTAAGTATATATTTTTGTTTTTTAATGGTGACAAATAAGTAGATCAGTAGCAGAAATCTCAGCTTGCCACCTAAGGAGGTGGCAGTGTTTACTGGGCAACAGAGTAGAAGTCTGTTTTAAGAAATGATGTGAAGGAGAAAGGTAAGGTAATGACTTTATGGCTTTTTCAGGGAGGGCATTTTGTATATATAAGGGGCAGCACGGCAGGATGCATATAGGTGCTTGTAGGAGAAGCAGACAAATGGATGGTAAAGTCTGGTATTGCTGGCAGTGGTAGAGGTGACTAATGACAATAATGAACCAGACAGGGCCACAAGCATAAAAATGAGAAGATTGTATTTTATGTGGAGAATGGAGAGCCAGTGAAGGAACTCAAACAGGTGGATAATCTTATCAAAACCACCATCTGGGAAGATTATTGCAACAGTAGCAATTTGAATTGACCTGCAGAGTCCAAGGTTTCAGTGGTCAAGGCCAGTAAAAGACTGCAATAATCAAGATAAGAGCCTGGAAAAAATGCTACAAAGACAGTTAATATGCTTACCAGTTTGAAGGGGATCAAAAAAACCTGGAAAATTTGAACAATTTATTATGGAGAATGTATTCTAATCACTAGTCAATGTGTATTGTGGTAACAGGAAGAAAAAAATTATACTTTGTTTTAATTTCTCTAATTTCAAATAGGAAGGTATTTTTAAATTAATAGCTACAATGTAGTGTTTGTAGGACAATGAAGGATTTTACTTCCTTGTATTTGTATCTTATAGATCAGAAGGGAAATGTACTATGACTACATATCCTAGCAGGAGTTGATGGGATCATGCTAACTCATTGTGGAATAGGTTGGAGGCCTTATACTGGAACCACACTAGTAATGCAAACTGGTTGAATTATGTTATAAGACAGTAACTGCTTTTGCAGCCACTCCCAGCCATACCCTGTCAGGAATTCCTGCAGGCTACCAAAGACTGTATGTGCCTCAGGACTTACTGGCACCAGGAGAACCACCAGGACTTACTGATACTGGGAGAATCCCAGCGTGAGGTATAAGTGCCCGATCTGTAGTAAATAACTTGTTAAGTACTGGAAAATCCACTATACGGTCCTGTATGTAATGTGTAAACTTTGATTAAACCTATATAAACCCTCTGTAACTTGAAACCTGTTAAGTGCCAGGGCTCAGCACAGAGACATGCTGCCTGGGCTTCCGTATAGGTATAGCCTTCTAGGTACCTGTTAAGATTAAAAGTTCTGCTCGATCCAACCAAAATTGAATGCTGTGTGATTCTTTCCACGACATCACGTATGTATCACAATATTTGTCTATGATATGCTATGCATTCATTCCTATCTAACAAATCCCAAGAGCCTTTTTGATCGAATAGAATTATACCAATGCTAATTAAATGTGTATAATTGTACTGGCGCTCACTCCAGTGGTGCAGTGCCAACACAAGCCATCCTGTTTCAGGTGCAATTCTGTCCTTTGTCCACAGACAGCACTTGATCCAAATACTGTAGCTGCACTGCCTCTTGGATGTGTCTACAATAAATAAGGTAACAGTTTTTCTTCCTATATAGGCTGAAATACACCTTGAACCCTTACACAAAAGAACTTTGATCAATTATTAATGGAGTTAAATAATATTGCATATTTTTTTTGTGGGAACTAAAGCACAATTGAATTCCAATCATTCCTGCCTCAGGTATTTTAATGCCAGGGTGGTCAAGTTCCGTATCATGCTAATATAATAAGTGCAAATAGTCTTCTCACTGCTATGTAGATGTATCTTGCAGAAGTAGCCTCTGTGGTCACCTTTATGTACAACATTACCTAGGGCTGACTTGCCTGCAAGCCACCTGCCTATATAATGTTGCTAACACTGTGCTCTGCTGTGAGACACTTACAAAGGGGACATCTCCTTCTGCTGACAAAACTTTTTCATCTTTTGGATAATTTAACTAATAAATATGTCTCAGCCAAGCTTCTTATGAATGTGCTACTTGCTGGCCAAAGGCCAACATTAATGCTTTCTTAGAGTTGTGGAGCAAGGCTGAAATCCAGAAGGAGATGGATGATTACCAAAGAAACAAACAGATCTTAGCAAGATATACTGGAGACTTATGGACTTCAGCATTAACCTTATCTGGTGACCCGTGCTGGCAGAGGATCCAAACCTCAAATAAAATTATAAAAAGGCAACAGACAGGAACAAAGTTGGAGGCTGGTGTGCACATTTGTCTTCTCAATGAAAAGTTGTACAAGATGCTGAAGAAGTGTCCCTCCACTCAGCTGAACCTGCTGCTGGACAGCATGTAAACCCCAAACACCAAGATTCCCCATGATGGAGAGGGAGGTCCCTGCCAAATGGGAGAACTATACACAGAAGCCTGTACTGAGAGCTTGCAGGCTCATAGAACCTCTCTGGGTAAATCTTGGATACAGAGCTGGTGGATCAATCTGCATGAGGATGACTCAAGGGAAGATGACATTTCTGCACCCAGTAAGCATTTTATTCCTAAGAGTAGCCAGTTGGCCATTGTGCCACTTTCATGCAAGCATAGGGATTTGAGGAAATAATTTGTGGATTCTTATGATCACTGCCATTAGTGCTAACTTCATACAAGACCAGCAGAAGTGTCCACCTCTCATCTTACGCTGCCCTAACTGATCACCTTCACTCTGCCATTCCCCATCCCTATGCCTCTACAGAATGCATAAATGTTCTGGAGTCTTCCTGAATTTGGATTCATTATTCCCCAAGTGTCTTCCTCCTTCTTTTCATTTGGTACATGGACATGTTACTGATCAGAGTAGAAATGCTTGGCTTGGCATGCATCTATAACAAATGGCAGACAAATTGAGGGAGAGGAGCCTTAAAAGGCACAAAAAATCTATAATGTAAAAAGGCTAGAAACTGGAGCTTTTTAATGTTTTTGTGGGAAGGCAAGCAAACAACTGGGCAGAGTCCACATTAATGGCAGATTAGCCGGCCAGTTTACATGCAAAGAAAAGAAAAACCAAAGAGGATCTGTCTGAATTTGAATGAGCATTGGAGTATATAGGTTTGGGAGAAAAAAGCTACAAGGAAAATATGGGAAGACAGGGTAAGTATAGGCAAGAGAACAAAAAGTGGCTGGACACCTATATAACAAACTATATGGAGCATTCAGTGAACTTGCAGCAGAGGGGAAAGGATTTAAAGAGGCAGGTGTTTGCTGACTTTCTGGTGGTGCAAGAAATACTTGCTGACATTGTGTCCTTAGCTACCCTCTGCTCCAGCACATCTTACCTTACCATCTTGCCCTTCAAAATATGAAGACTATAAAATAATGTGTGACCCTGCAGTCCCAAATCTTGTTCAGACACTCATCCCTTTGTTGAGGGTGAAGGAGGGAAGCTGTCCAATAGTTAGTGGAGGAGAAAAAAGGAGTGTTTCATTAGCAAAGAGTGAATTCATGTTAAACTGAACACATGGATTTAACCCAGTGGACTGCTCAGTCTGTGTGGCTCAGTTGCTATCTGGATCCCTGATAACCTGTCCACGAAGAACAGCCCCTCCAGGAAACATGGGCCCTCTAACTCCAGTTCTGTTGATTGTGATACATCTTCCCTATTTTGCAAATATTTTAATATAAACATTAAAAAAATGGATGACCAGATACTCACCCCATGTCCTTTTGGCCAGAGGCTGCTAGCACATAGCCAAGCTGCAGTCTCGTCTTTACTGGTTATACAGTCTTTGAGATAGTCTGGTCTCCACAACAGGTGACCACAAAGTGTGACCTATCTGTCTCCCTGTCACTTGTCTCCAACTGTAGCAAACTCTCTGTCAGTGGAGTATTCTTCCTGCCTGTGAAGTTGGCCTCTGGGTGGTTACCTGTCTCTTTACTCTGTGATGATCTGGGTGCTGTGTCTAGTGGCTTGTAAATGCCTTCTGCTCCTATGAATCACTTGTCCCTCTTATGCAGTCAGCCTGTATGATTTGGGCACTACTGCAACCCTCACAACTGTTATCCCTTCCTTCTGGCATCTGGCTAATAACTGGTTCCTCCCAAAAGTGCCTATCTGCAAAGCTGGTAGGTCCTTGGCTGGCCCATCATGTAATGCCTGCTTTCTCCGATGTCATCTCTTGGCAGTAGCCCCATCCTTCTGGCTGCCAAAGGTATCAAGTACCTCAGTGGAATCCAAACTTTGGTCATTTGTCTCCTCAGTGCTTGTGCTGGACTGTTTGGCACCTGTGACAGAGTATTCTTGTGTGTCAAAAATGCTAACAGGAGTCCTGAAAACCTTGTGCACCAATCTCAGACTCAGCTGTGAAAAAATCTAGCAGGCAGTCACTGTGGCCCTCTGACTCCAACTCCCCTGCACAGGGTCCAGGGAGGAGAGCAGCAGGAGTCATAGAAGTGGCTGCACCAGGAGCGTGGGACTGCAGAGGATGATCTCAGGGGTGGCCAGTGCTGAAGGGGCTGGTGGCTGAAGAGACGGAGCTTAGACACTGCGAGAGCAGGGCGGGAACGGCGCTTAGCCAAGACAAGGGCGACTGAGGCGCTCTTTTGGTGAGCGGGAGCCTTAGCTGGTCATGAAAGACGAGCGAGGGAGAGCCGTGATGGGCCAGAGGGGCCGTAACTGTGGGCCGGAGTCAGCAAGAGAGACCCTCCTTCCTCGTGTCCCTCCCGCTCCCTTCGTCCTCCCCAGGCCCAACTTAGCCCCCGCCTTCCCGCGGGCTCCAGTCCGCTGCCCCCCCGCAGCGAGCGCCTCCCTCAGCCACCCCACTCGTCCCGGCAGCCGGGACCTCGACGAGCCGAGCCGCGGGCCAGCGGAGCGCGCGCACCCCGAGCTCGCAGCCCCTCCGCAACCAGCCAATGGGGGTGTGCGGCTGCGGAGAGCGGGTGTGGCGCGTGCGTGCGGCCGTTGGGGGCGGGGCCGCGGCGGGGGCACGGCGGTGAGGTGTTTGTCTCCTGGGCCGCGGCCGTGGCGGCTGCGCAGCTGCGCGAGCTGGGCTGTCCCTGCTGTCTCCGGGCCTTGCGCGAGGGGCTGGAAGCAGCTGCTGGGAGTGTCCGTATCGAGGGGGAGCGGTGGCGCAAGGTGAGTCTCGCCCCTCCGCCCCCGCTTTCGGCGGCAGGTCCCCGACTCCCCGTGGCTGGGCTGGGGCGGAGCGACTCCTTTGGGGCGCTCTGCCCCGGCCGGCTCCCGCTGCTGCGCCTCTGGTTTCCTGGGGGAGGCAGGCGCGGTGCGGGCTTTGCTCCCCCCCCCCCCACCGCCGCCTTGCGTGTGACGCTTGTCTGGCTGGGTCTCCGTGGGTGACCCCTCCCCGCCCGTGTCTGTGATCGGGAGTGGGGGGAGGCGAGTCTTGCGGGTTGTGTATTCGCCCCCCCTCCCTGTACGAACTAGGGCCCCGATCCTGCAGCTCTCCGTGATCCCGCACGAGGCTTGCTCGCCGGTGCAAACAGTGCCAGTTTGGGCCTGAAAGCTGTATGGCTCATGACTCCTGCTCAGCGTTGTCTTTCACTTTCCCAATGTATTTATTTTAATAAGGGGCTGCCCTTAACCCTACGCTTCCTCACCATCTCTTGGCCAGCCGACATTTGGAAATGCTGTTGCTGTGAAGAGATTGTCTTGTGATTTATGGGGCTTTGCAAGATTAACTTATCGTGGCTCGGAAACCATCGCACTTAGTGTTCCACAATAGTTAGTTGGTATTGGTCAGACTGTTGATTAAAATATTCAATAAACTGCACTGATGACATGGTCAGGGTAATGTTTAGGAATGCCAATCGAGGAATCAGGGGTAATGTACCCAAAACAAAAGACAGTCCCTATTCCAGAGAGCTTACTTTATAAAGAGTGGTAAACTATTTCATGCTGACTTTATTAGCCATCTGACAGTAAGTAAAAGATCTACCCAAACCAATAGCTTATAAAGTATCCTTATTGTGAGCGTGTTTGTTGTACAAGTGTTTTGGTTTTTTTACAGAATTATTAGAACTACTGTAGGTGAAAGACTGAGGGATAAAACTATTCAGTTTTACTTTGGGGTATTTTATATTTTTTGTCCCGTTAGTTTTCCTTTCTCTGTAGGTTTTTACTCAAACAAGAGTAACTATTTTTAAAAAATAGAAACCTCTGGTTATAAAAACACAAATTGACTGGGACTTGAGAGGAATTGCAATATCCAATTTAATTTAAAAAAGTAACATTTAAAATTTGTTACAAAGTGTCAGTTGAAGTAGTTTTGAATTCTTTGTTAGAAGCAAATGTTGGATTTCATATTTAATGGGTGTCCTTGAAATAAGGGACTTCTGTAATCTGTTTTAAAACACTGTCCAGTTGATGAGCATCTTGTCTCTAAATATGATATTTTCTAATTGCTAATCCAGTCCCATTGACAGTGTTTTGTGCATGTTTCAAATTGTTGCAAAGGCCTAGAATTAAAAAAGATTATAGGCAAATTCTTAGGTTTTAGTAAATGCAAAGAACTAATGCATAGTTTTCAAATGTAGTATATTTTTATTGTAAATGTAAAAATCAGTTTGTATGCCCCTGAAGGTAGTTCCTCAAGGTTTTGATTATCTTGCAGTTAAAGACCTACATGTTTTGAGTGTGTTTATATTTAATTTGAATTCTGAAATAAAAGCATGCTTCCGTGTTTATTGCCTTGTTATGTAACCTTGTCATAGACAATCTTTTGTTTAGAATCTTGTAAAGGCATTTCTAGAACGATGAGTCTGAATGGGAGTCAAAGATCTGTATGAATACATTCCAACTGCCTGTTCTTAGTGGTTTTGATTTAGGGTATGTCTATACTACAGTGGCACAGCTATGGTGCTGCAGCTCTGCTGCTGTTGCACCATAGTCTGTTAATTGTAGCTAGGTTGATAGAAGAATTCTTCTGTTGACCTAACTGTGCCTATAGTGGGGATTAGGTTTACCTAATTGCATTGCACAGGGCTCAAAAATTTTCACAGCCCTGAGCCACTGTAGCAAGGTCAGTCTAATTTTTAGGTCTCTTAAAACATTGAAATAAATGTGTTGAATCCATAAGCCTCTATCAACAACTTTGAGTTAAAAGGTGGCTTTTCTGTGTAAAGAAAGATGTTTTTCCTCTTATTTTAGCTTTTGAGGTCAAGCTTCACAATATGAAGTAATTTAGGAGACTCTCTCATTATGAAGAAACTTAGGCAATAGGACTTAAGCTCCAGTAAATTTCACTTAGGCATATTTGAACATTTTTGCATGTTTACCTGAAATAATCAGTTTAGTTCATTAACTACAGTTAATCCCTCTGTTTAATAAATAATGTAGTTGTAAGTGTGAAGCATAACTTTAGGGTATGTCTTCACTGCCGTGTTAGTATGAATTTAGCTTAGCTTGGGTGGAGTGTCCCCACTGCGGAGTCCTACCCTTGCCAGATATATGAGGCTGTGTGCACAATGGTGCTGTACTAGCCCATGTGCTGGAATGGATTTCTGGCAGCATATCTGTGGTTTTCAGTGGTGCTTTAAACTGGGTCAGTCTATGAATTCAGTCAGTCAGTGTATTGTGGGAGAATGTATTTGTCCTTCCTTTGGCTCTTTTGTAGAAGTGTTCTTATGGGTCTTTCTGACTTCTCAACTCTACCATAAGGCTGGTGTCAGCTACTGGCCAGCTGGCAGCATTGGAAGGATTTCTTGGATGGCATCTCTGTCAAATTCTGTAGAAGTGCAAGAGACATGGAACTGGCAAATGCAGAGTTAATGCACATTGTAGAAAAAGAGGAGTTAAACAAAATACAGCCCAGATGAAATGTCAGGGATAGGATTGGAGGGCTGATTGCAGGGCACCTGGGGTTGATTATCCTGCATTCTCACTGCAAAGTAGGTGGGTTCATTGTTGTTGAAATCTCAGCTCTAGCCTACACCCTCAGCCATGTCTGTTAGCTCTCCTTTAAAGCACCCTTATTAAACTGGCAAGTTAGTTTTTTCTGTGTGCCTAGAAGGGGGGGTTGTGGCAGCACCCAGGCTATCTGCAGTGAAGACAGTTTAGAGCTTGATACCTTGAAACAAACACCCTAAATTCAATCCGGAGAACAGTAAACAGTTTAGAAAATGGAATGCCCACTGATTGTCATTTGCTGCTACTTATTGCACAATGCAACAGCCCTTAAGTGGTGCTTCTGTCTTAAATTTCCAGATTGTTTTAAGCTGTAACCATGTCGAATGCATTTACAGTAATTCAGTCTGGAAGCCTCAAAGGCAGGTGATATACACAGTGGGAAGGCCTGCATCCAAAAGAAACTGTTGCAACCTCCTGATGAGGTGTAGATCATAAGAAATGGTGATAAACTTTATACATGTTTTCAAGGCTGAAAGTTAGGTTTAGCAACTTTGATTTGCCTCCTATGCCAAGTTGGTTGATATTTGGCAATGCAACTCAGTGACCTTGGTTGTCAGCTGATTTCTTAGAGTAGTTGGCATGTGAACAATGTTGCAGTTCTTGTTTAGGAGATTCATATACTTTTTCATGATTGAGTGCATATTTAACAGCTGGAACACTATATTAGTGTATGCTCTTGGAATAAGTTATATTTAGGGCATATACCTTGGGTATTTTCAGGTTTTGTCATTTTTATGGTAACGTAAAGCCAATGCTAACACTCCCTCCCTAACTCCTGTTGCTATCCCCTTCTCAAAAGGTTTGTTAGCAGTGACCTATTGGTTTCAATCTGAGATTTCCTGACTTTGTCTTTGAAGTGAAATTAGTTTTGTATTTGTTTATCAACACCACTGGCCACTTCTACAGTGAGAACTCTCCTATATAAAGATTTAGGAACAGCATCCTGAAAAAATATTATTGAGGCTATAACATCCTAAAATAAATGTTGCAGGCTAGGTGGTCTCACACTTGATAGCTTCTGTAGGCTGAGCTTTTTGTATACACAAGAGGCTCCCTATATTCCTCCATTCCACCCCACAATCTTCCTGTGTCTCACCCTCTTTCTTCCTATATTTTGGAGATTCTCTGTAACTCTCCCATTCTCCTCTTGCCAGGATTTCTGTGCGCCTTACGTTCTCCCCTGTGCCATCGGTGTCATGTGTGCACTCATGCCCTCCATCCCCCTTTTTCCTCCAAATGGCAGGGGTTCTGTTTGCCCCATCTCTCCCGACCAGGGGTTGTTTGTTCTCACCCATTCCCCCACTCCACAGGCTCTGTGTACACTACAATTTCTCCCATTATTTGTCTCAGAGATAAGTCATTCAGGGTATCAACATGTTAAACTTTATTGGGAGGATGAGCAGGGGTATTGTTAGGCTAAAAGGCATTAATCAATGCCATCAACCAGTTTGATCTATAGAAAATAGCAGAGATGTTTTAGCTGTGACGGGCTCCATGTGTCCCCTATTTTTCCCTTTTTGTTTTTTTCAATTTTCCACAAAATGAATAGGGTTTTTACCATTGAAGTCTAAAACATTTCCTGCAATTTTGAGATTGGTCAGATGTTGCATTCAAAGGTTATCACTTTATATACAGACAGATTAACACAGTAATGCCGTCAAGTTGAGAGTAAGGGCTTTGCAAGGTCAGTAAACTAGAAAACTGCAGAAGGACTTGTAATTACAAGCCTGTCAGTATGATATAGATGCGAGACAAGATAATACAGTGGCTGATATGGGTCTCAGTTAAGTAAGAATTAAAGGAGGGTAATATAACTAATGCCAATTGACAGAGGTTTATGGAAAATAGATCTTGTCAAATTAACTTGGTATACTTTTTTAATGAGCTTACATCTTTAGTTGACAAAAATAATAGTTTTGATGTAATGTACTTAGACTTCCGTAAGGAATTTAATTTGGTCGCATATGATGTTTTGATAAAAAGAAGGAAAAAAGAAAATTAGATATAAAACCAAAATGCATACATTACATGGATTAAAAGACGGCTAACTGATAGCTCTCAAAATGTCATTGTAAGGGGGAATAGTCATTGAATGGGTTTGTTTCAAGTGGAGTTCCGCAAGGATCAGTGCTTGGCCTTCTGCTATTTAACATTTTTATTTTAATGATCTGGAAAAAACACAAAATCATAATAGTCTGCAGATCATGCATGAATTGGAGGAATGGTAAATAAAAAAGAGGGCAGTCATAGATAGTGATCTGGATTGCTCGGTAAACTTGGCTTAAGCAAACAATATTCATTTTGATATGACTAAAGATAAATGTATACTTATAGAAACAAAGAATACAGGCCATATTTGTGGGATTGGGGATGGGAGGGGATGGACTGTATCCTAGGAAGCAGGAATATGATATGGGGATCATGTTGGATAATCAGCTGAACGCAAGCTAGTTTGATGCTGTGGCTGGAAGAGCTAATCTTGGGATGAATAAACAAGGAATAAACAAGGAAATCTCAAGTAGTAGTAGAGAGGTTATTTTACCTCTGTATTTGGCACTGGTGTGACTGCTGCTGGAATAATATGTCCAGTACAGGTGTCAACAAATCAGGTGTATTGTTGATAAATTGGAGATGATTCAAAGAAGAGCCACAAGAAAAATTAAAATATTAGAAAACATGTCTTATAGACTTAAGGAGCTTGGACTACTTAGATTAACGAAGTGAAGGTTAAGGGGTAACTTGACTACAGTCTATAAGTACCTACCTAGGAAACAAATATTTAATAATGGGCTCTTCAAAACAGAAGAGAATGTTAATGACATGATCCAAGGGCTGGACACAGAAGACAGGCAAATTCAAATGGGAAATAAGATGTAATTTTTAACAGTGAGGAATTAGGCATTGGAACAATTTATCAAGAGTTGTGATGGATTCGCCATCACCAATGGTTTTTTAAATCAATTGGATGTTTTACTAAAAGATATGTGCTAGGAATGATTTTGGGAAAGTTCTGTGGCCTTTATTATACAGGAGTTCAGACTAGATGATCATAGTAGCCTTTTTTGCCCTTGAAATTTATGAATCTGTGAATTCCTTGCCAGATATTTCTGCAGCGTACAGACTGAAAGCTTCCTTTAAAGAGTAATGTCTTTGTTTGGGTTAATGAGTTATTCCTTCCTCATTCATGGTTGACACTCCTGTATACTTGCCTACCAGCCTTTTGGTAGCAAGTGCTTCTGGCAGAACTTTGACAAAAACTCGGTTGTTCTAATGATTTTGGCCATGCTGGCTTGTAAGGAAAGTTTTATCTCGTCTCCTCAAAATGACCAAAGAGGGCATTTTCTGTTGGGGTGAGACCTTAGTTTGGATTGTTGCTCGTGATTAAATCAAGAACACTAGGTCTTTTTTTCTTGGTATATCAGTTCTTGATGTGGTAGAGCTCCATAGGCAGAGTGTATATGTGTAGATAAGCTAACTACATTTCTTTTTGAAGGCTCAGTGGTTAGCAATTCTCTCATGTCTGGATTGTATGTCTTCGCTTTTGGAGTTGAATTCTAACATCTGCTATGTTTATTTTGATTATGCTAGTCTAGAAATAAAGGATCATGTCAAGATTTGTTTGATGCCAGGGGAGGTGGCCAGTACTGTGATCCACAAGGATGGCATGCATGCATGCATATATACAGAGAGTGAAACTGACTGACATCACATGATGACCATATCCAATATATTCTTTAAGCTCTATTGCTTGTATTAAGTTTCATGGCTATGTTTGTCTTTTTCTTGTAGCTCAGAGTTTGCATCAGAGGCAAAGGACCAAAACTCTCCCTCTCGTGGAGTGTTTTTGTTCACAATGTCTGATTGCAGTTGGTCAAATCTGGAAACTCTTCTTGAGTCTTTGCTGGTTTCATTTTATGCCATATTTCAGTAATTGTTGCTGGTATTTTCCCTTGGGACATATGTTACTCTTCAGGAGTGAGGATCCAATATACGTAGTACGGGAAGAAAAGAAAATTACTTGCATTGTATTTTTGCTTCTCTGAAGATACCTTGCTCATTTCACCCACCTCCCTTTTGGAGTTTTGGGCTTTAAATGATAAGTGATCTGTATTCTCACTGAAGGTGTCTTCCTTTTCAGGAATGGCTCATTTTTGTATTTAAAAAGTGGTGATGTGGAGAAGGATAAATTCTTTTCCTTTTATATTTTTGGACATTAGTGGAGTTGTTGCCTGCTCTTAAAAGGAGATGACAAATCAAGTGGCAGAGGGAAGAGCCCTTAGTTAATAAAGTCTGGAGCATGCTCAGTAAGGCAGAATCCTCAAGTCATCCTCCAACTGTGTCCAAGAATTTAAAAATAAAAAAAAATTAAACTGAACGAATGCTTGCATGAATCACAATGGGCAAATGAGATCTCAGAAGTACTAATCCTGCAAAATATCTTGAAGTAGAATTGCAAGGACTTTTCTTTCCAGAACAGACCAGTGGACCCTCTAGTCTAGTGTCCTGATTGATATTAGCCAGTATAAGATTGTTCCGAGAATAATGCAAGAATTATGGAATAATCTGTTTGTAGGGGATATTTCTTCCTAACCCCATTAGTCAGGGGTTAACTTATTCCTTGAAGCATGAGGGCTTATATCCCTAAGTTTATTTTCTATTTTAAATTAAATGTGATTGTACCCATTATCTATATATGTACTGTTTAATCCTCCTAAGCTATTGGCCTCAATAATACCTTAAAGCAATGAGTTAGGTAAATTAGTTATGCATGTGTTTAAAATACAAATACAAAGCGTTTTGTAGCCTTTCAATGTAATTGAATAGCCTTTGCTTTTGTATTTAGAGTGCCTGATTTAACCTCTCCATACCCCTTGTTTTTTATGTACTTCTTATGTAACCTTTTCTTTGTTTCCTCTCTTTAAATTAACAGTCCCAGTACTTCCAGTCTCTTCACTTGGGAGTCTTACCATATCTAGTGATTTTCATTGTCAGTCTCTGGACCCCTTCTAGATCTCTTTTAAGACAAGGTGAGCAGTATTTTATTCTGTATTCCATGTGAGAGTGTCACTGACAGATACAATGGCATATTTTAATAGTGTTTTTATTTGCTTACACAAGAGTCAGCATTGAAACCTCACCTTCTGTAAAACTTCTTAGATTTATCTGTCTCTGAAACTGTGACAGGGTGACTTTAGAGCCATTTTACACAACAAAGGATCCAACCACTTACTCTCTAAATTCCTAGTTATACAGAGTCATATTACTTTTTTTGTATAAAAAGGTGTACAGATTAACATTACTCCCGAGGATCCACTGAAATGTATTCCTGGCTTCTAGTGGCAAGCAGCTTTGGAAAAAAAATGGTGGACAAGGGAACTACTAAGAAAATGCCCAAACAAATGGCAACAAAACATGTGAATTGTGACATTTTAGCCTATTTGTAGTGAGTGACTTGGCCTAAAGTTACAGAATATTCTAGTTGATATCACAGCTCATCTCCCAGACAGAGCCCAAGCTCCATCTTCTGTAAATGAGATCCAAGATTCCCATTCCTGGCATGTCTATAGATGAGATTTTGTTGAAGTTGAAAAATCAGGTTACCACCATGATTCTGGTAGGGGCTGGCAGCCAAATCAAGGAATTGAATTAACAAGTCACTTTTCAGTCTTTGCAGGTTCCATTATTTCCTTTCCTTTTTCTTTTTGACCTGTACTTCTTGGGTCAGATGCATTCTCCCTCCAGAATGGTCTTAAACTAAGTCTACTTATCCCTAAAAGTATACAGGCCACTGTCCTACTCAGACTTAGTTCTCAGCCAGCTCTTGCATTGAACACCTGTGCACACGACTTTTTTTCTTTCTTTAGGGTTCAGCCTCTTCAACCTCATGAATCTAGACACACCTTGAATGCTGAATGCAGTTCTGGTAACCCAATTTCAAAAATGATATATTGGAATTGGAAAAAGTACAGGGAAGCATAACATAAATGAGTAAGGGGATGAAACAGCTTCCAGGTGAGGAGAGATTTAACAAATTGGGACTGTTCATCTTAGAAAAGAGATGACTAAGGGTGGATATGGTAAGACCTATAAAATCTTGACTGGTGTACAGAAAATGGGTAAGGAAGTGTTTGTTTACCTCTTCACATAACTAGGACCCTACCGAATTCATAGCTGTGAAAGTGTCGCAGACCATGAAATCAGACCTTCCCCATGAAATCTAGCTATTGGAGGGGTGAGAGAGGGGCAGGACTGGGAGTACCCCAGACAGGGGCTCTTACTGTTCCCTGGGCTCCAGCTGCTAGTCCCCAGGCTGGGGAGGGATAAGACTTATCTTCCACTGCACAGCTGCTCTTGGGGGGAAGATCTGACCCCCTCTGGGTACTTCCTCCTGTTGCAGGATGTTCCATGGCTGGGCAGCAGCTGTGGTGCTTCCTGCAGCCGGAGGAGGCTTCCAGAGGTGGAGATAGGTCCAGTTTCCCCTGTGTTGCTGGGAACACCCAGTCAGGCTGGGGAGGCCCAGTCAGTCACCTTGCTACAAGCCCCAGCCAGGCTGGGGAGGGATGGGACTTGTATGCTCTGGGGGGGATGGGGGAGGGGAGTCAGACTCACCTTCACCTCTGGGAACCCTCTGTGGCTGCAGGAAGCTCCAAGGCTGCTGCCCAGCCTAAGAACTCCCTGCAGCTGGGGATGGTACCTGGAGGGGGGTCTGATCTCCCCCCAAGAGTGGCCACACAGGGGAAGAGCAGGTCCTCTTCCTCCTCAGCCTGACTGGGACTAGCTAGGAGCCTCTGGTTGCGGTGTTCCCAGCACTATGGGGGAGATCAGATACTCCTGTGGCTGCAAGAACCTCCTGGGCTCTGAAAGCAGCACAGAAGTGAGGGTGGCAATTCTACACCCCCTTCCAGTCCCCCCGCACAACAGCTTTGTGACTCCCTCCCCCCATTTCCCACAATCCCATTTTGTGTTAGGACCCCCATGGTTACAACACCCTGAAATTTCAGATGTGAACAGCAGAAAGCGTGAAATTAACTAATTTTCAGATCCTATGGCCATGAAATTGATGAGATGGGATAGTGAATTTGGTAGGGCCCAAGCATAACACAAGAACTGGAGGTTACCCAATGAAATTAATAGGCAGCAGGTTTAAGACAAACATAAGGAAGTGCTTCTTCACCCAGTGCACAGTCAATCTGTGGAACTTCTTGTTAGGAGATGTTGTGAAGGCCAAAAGTATAACTGGATTTAAAAAATAATTAGGTTTATGAAGAATAGGTCCATCAATGGCTGTTAGCAACCCCCATGCTCTGGATGTCCCTAAACCTCTGACTGCAAGAAGCTGAAATTGAATGACAGGATGGATCACTTGATGATTGCCTTGTTCTGTTCATTCCCTCTGAAGTAACTCATCCTGGCCACTGTTGGAGGACATGACACTAGGCTAGATGGAACATTGATTTGTCCCAGTATGACCATTCTTATGACAGACTGCAATCAGGTTAACAAGGGCAGGTGCCTATCTGACATCTACATTTTGTGCCATCTTGGCCAACTTCTCTCCCCCCTCAGGATTCTAGAGATTTTTTTTTTTTTTTTTAAACAAGGACCAAGTAGTCTACATCCCAGAAGGGGAGACTGTCCATCAGGTAAATGTCTAATTCAGTCTGAAATTCCCTTTCACAGTCTAATTGAGAAGACACTATAACTTTATTAGAAATACTAAGATCTTGGGAATTCTTATTCTTTGAATTCTCAGATGAACCAACAGGAGTCTGGTATTTATTGAAAATAGGTGCTATGTCTTCTAGGCTCCTGTGTAGTTTGTTTTGTTTTTTAATCAGCTGTTTATAGTACAGTAGTTTAATTTTTTAGATAGCCTTGTCTACATTTCTTCCAATGGTGAGCTTTATAAGCTGCCAGCAAAGGTATGATCAAACTTTTTAGAGACCAGTAAATGTTCTTAAATTAAATTAGAGCAAAATTTACTTTTTCTCTATTATTACATAATAGAAAATAAGATGGTGATCTGGAGCAAGATCCAGAGACTATCTGCTACTCAACAGACAGGCTGAAGCTTTTCTAGTAAATACCAATTAAGAACAGGAACAATATTTTAGAGACTATCTGGTTAACAAGATGACATGACTGTTCCCTGACCCATCTTCATGGAAGCGGGACAAATAAGCTTACTACTCCAAGTAGCTCCAAAAATAGTGAGTTTGCTTGCCTCAAGGTCATCTGATTTATATTAAAATATGCTTTTATAACAATGATTGTTAGAATATGAGGAAGTCATTCTATTCTAAAATATTGTAACTTTAATAGTTGAAAATGGTTAGTACTAATTATTGACTTATTGCAAAAATGAGCTATATTATAACTTTATCATGCAGCTGGTAATTATAAATACACATCTCTGTATAAATTATATCACTGATACAATTCATCACATTTAATACTGTCACCCTTTTTTACTTGAGTGGTTAGCCAGTATTTGCGGGTCTTGCAGGTTGTTTCCATTTCTGTTTCCCTTAGGAGAAATTGACAGTGGAGTTAAGTATTTTTTTGATGCAGTCCTGCATGTATATTCTTTGTAAATACATTTACTGTTTTCTTGAACACAGGAGGCAGGTTTTTGTGCTCGCATTCTAAACCTCTTTTAGCCACCTAGCACTGTACCTGGAAACTTTTATCTTTTTCCCAGGTCATGCTATAGGTGCTTTTCTCTAGCTGCCTTAGCTTTCAGCTGCCTTTTCTGTTTGCTTATGTCATGTTTCTGGCTGCTTTTCTCACACACAGCTTTATCAAACAATACCTCTGGCCCACATAGTTCAGGGCTGACTGGCCTAGTGCATGGTCTGTATTTTGGACGATGGCTCCTATTATGTTAGATAGCTTATTCCAAAAGGAGCTTAACTGCTTCTTGCATGTATCCTGAATGAAGGGCAGCAATTATACCTACCAGCTTCAGTGAAGTTTCACCCAACCCCAGCGTAAAAATACAGTAGCTATTTTTGTAGATGAATAAAAAAGATAGGATTTAAAGTAGAGCAAGGAGTCTTCATTTGTCTACTAACAAGTTGATTTATGAAGTCAGATAACATTTTGAGAAGTGTTTGCAAGCATTAGGATTGCACATAATAGATACCTTTCTTTGTGCACCAAAGTAATAACATGGAATATTTACCTTCCAGTGGTGTTTCCTATTAATTTTTATTTTAACTCTAGTTCATGAACTTCTTGCTTTCTAGTTTCTTCTCTCCCTCAAATTTACATTTAGAAGCTTGCCTCATAAAAGGCGTCAATTCTCATTCTGAATGACAGGTAAAATATTGTACATAGTCCTTGTTTTGGGTAGAAAGGTCAATTCCAGTCTTTCTTTTTTCAAATGGTGGTAATTCTGTTTAGAGCTCACTTTTAACAAGGTCTTAGGTAGCTGTCAGTTCAAATTTTAATCTTAAGGGAGATCAGTTAACAAAGGATGTTGTGTTCAAATGCTTGGTCTCTTTGATCAATTTATCTGTCTTGTGATGAGTATGTTCTCTTGGAAGTGTGAAATGTGTGGTGATCAGGAGCTGTTGGGAGATTAATCTGCTTATAAAAACAACCTGAAAAAAGACTCTGTTTTGGTTATGATTTAGAGAATTGGCCTGAAGGGATATTTTAAAAATTTTCTTTACATTAGAAATGTACAGCCTTGTACACCTTGTTTTTTCCTGGAAAATCTGTGGGTACTGGGGAGCTAGTAGGAATAACATATCACAACAAAAAAAAGAAACCTGGTTAAGGATATGTCTACACTGAAGCTGGGAGTGTGCTTCCCACCCCAGGTAGACAAACGTGCTAGTTCAAGTTGATCAAGTGCACCAAAAATAGCAGTGAGAATATTGCAGCAGGGATGGTGGCACCACACCGGCTAATCACCCTGAGTATGGGTCATAGCTGGGCTTGTACTTGTGTGGTTAGTGCATAGTGCTGCCCATGCCACAAAGTCCACACTACTATTTTTATTGCAGTAGTTCAAGCAGAGCTAGCACAAATCTCTAACTGGACTGGGAGGCATGCCAGGTAAACTTACCTTGAGAGGGTAAGTAGTCTTATCCAGGGTGTTTAACACCTATCTAACTCAAATACTTTATTAATAAAGACCTTCTGTCCCAAATATTTTAAAATTCAATCCCCTGGTCCTCAGTTAAGAGCTGAAAAAGCTGCTGCTTCATTTTTCTATCTTCTAAAAATGCCTCCAGCATCAATAGTGAAGATTTTAAATATATATGTAGTAAAATAAATTTTAAAAGAAAACTTGAAACATGAAACTAATTTTTTTACCTGTGTGTTACCTTTTTTGACCGTGACCTTAATTTTTTAGTTAGTTTTTGCAATTTTTTATGCTGTAAACCTGCTGCCTATTAATTTAATTGGGTGATCTCTAGTTCTCGTGTAATGTGAAGGGGCAAATACTAGTTTCCTTATTCACTTTCTCCATACGACTCATGATTTTATAGACATTTATCATGTTTTTCCCTCCTTAGTCATCTCTTTTCCAAACTGAAAAGTCCCAGTCTTTTTACTCTTTCATCATTTGACTGCTATACAATACCCTTAATCATTTAGGCCTATGCTATATTTGTTGCAATACGCTCAACTTGTTTTGCTTTAAGTGATTGAGAGTTTATCTCTGGAAACTTTGTGAATACAAGAATTGCTCTTGATTTGGCAGATATGAAGGGTGTCTTCTCTGATTTCCTTGGTATTGTAATCCCTTTCAGTTAATTATATTTATTGTGGATATATTGTTCCGGCACTTTTGGCTTTTTATCCTAACTAAAATCAATGCTTACTAAATGCTTCAGAAATTGGTGCCTGAAGTTTTTATTTGACATCTCCATGCTAAAACAAACTCTACAGTCCTGTTAATGATTTGTATTACTTGGGGATCTCTGGCTGGAATCTACATTAGATTAGCAGACCTGTGTGCAATTAATGTTTTTGACAAAGTATTGTAAAAGTAAAAATGTTAAAATTTTCTTAAAACTTAGTGTTCTGCATAACTTGCAAATTCTCCAAAGGTTCCAAAAACAATTATGTGATTGAAATGAGTATGCACCAAAGCAGTTTTTCATTATTGTTTATCTTTACACATTCATTATCTCTTCAGGTAAAAAAGAAAATTACTCAGAATTGGCTAAAATGGTGTTGGTAATCATAACCTTTACTGGATATTTAAACTATGAAATAGAACTTGCTTTGTATGGTGACTAAAATTCCTATCAGTCACTTAGCTATCTGGTGGGACATGGGCAGAATTTCAGTGTGACTCTTGGTAACTCCAATGATTCTGCACTTTTTGATTGGTGCATGAACTCCATATTTGGAAAAGGTTGAGGGGGCTAATAGGAATGCTATAAGCATACAACTTCTAGCATTTGTCCTGTAAATTCCTATTCTGCTCCCATTTTTGTAATTAGTGTGTTTTTTAATTAGTATTCAACTTGTTCATCTGTTCAAGAGTAGTCTAGTACGCTTTATTCATTTAATGCTATAATAATGACCAAAATATTTGGAATTATATTTCCATATGAACATATTCCATAGAAAGAATTAATAAATTAGTTGCATTATATCAGCCAGGTGAATGAAGTACATAGCAAATGTAATTATGAGTCTACTTCTTTAAGTACTATTCAGGGTATTTTAATGTACTGTGGAAATTTGGTTGGATTGAAACTTGAAGAATACACTTCAGGATTAAGAAAATTAAGTGTTTTAACAATTTGGAGGAAAATAAAATTTGAAAATATTTTTTGCTCATGTGACAATATGGTTTGGAGCTTTTTTGAATTTGTTTAATTTTCTGCATCTTAAAACACTATTGTTTTGAACAAAAAATTAATCTAAAGGTGTGTCTGCACTGTTCGAACTCAGGCTGAAATGTACACCCCCAGCCCCTTCTGTCTATGCAAAAATGGCATGGTCCCAGGACCCCAAGGGAGAGATGGAGAGTCCAAGCCTGTGCCAAGCTGGAACCCAGGGTTCAAGTCCTATTGCTTTGCAGTGTAGATGTAGTCCCACTGGACTCGTGCTCTGGGAGTCTGCCAAAAGTATCCTCAATCCCCAAGGGCTAGAGTCTTCACTTTTTGGGAGGGCTCTAGGAAGTCTGGGATATGGTTGATTGGACTGGGGTCTGCATCCTGCAGTGCTCAAGATATTTGAAGCCATACCAGCAACCACTTACCTCAGCACTAATTTCGTTTGTCTCTTTCTTGATATAGCCATTATTAGAATGGCAGACCAACAAATTCCAAAGTGCGTGTACCAGAAAATGCCACTACACAGCAATGATCACATGGATGCCAAAAGCTTCAGTGGCATAAGATTTTAGTTTCCATCCATCACTGGCATATTTAGCCAAACCATTTTAAAGGTCTAGACAGAGATTGATCCAGGTGGCACTCAATGTGCAAGGAGGCCACATCCTTTTGCAAGTTGCCATGGTAAGAATGATTACCTTCACAACCACATCTACCATATACATATGATTCCTGAGGGTTTCAGCCCCTTCCAGCTCAGTTCCCTGTGTGGTGTTGGTTCCTTGGACATTCATCAATATATGCTCAACATAGCCCTAGAAATGAATGTGTGTGCAGTTCCTTTGCAACTGGCTCGTCTAGGGCAGCACCATTCAGATGGTATATACAGTAGTTGATGGAAGCTCTAATTGGTCAGGGACTTGAACCTTGTAGTGAACATGGATGAAAATCTGTCTTCCTCCCAGTTGCATCGTAATGCAACTATCAGCATCACAAAATGAAGTTTTTCCCTTTTCCCGGTAAGATCCTGAAACTGGAATTCTTGATGGGGCAATTTCAAATCAACAAGTTATATGTCAATCTTGATAGCATGCTGTTTCTGGGGGTTCTTGATGTCCTTCCAGAACTTGGTCCTGTGGGTGCAGTTTCATATCCAGGTCCTTCAATAGTACCCATGAATATTATTCTCTCCACTCTATGGAGGGAGCTGAATGGCTGATTGCTTCCCCAAAACATCAAGAATGGTTGGAAAAGCCCAAAAGTCTAAAAAAGTTTCCCTTTTCAGGACTGTCCTAGGATTCAGGTGACCACAGTTGCCAGCCTGCTCATCAGGGAGCCCCATTCTGTTAGGGAATTAGGGGCACGGATCACAGTGTGAATGCAAACTGCAAATCAGCATCTTGGAGCTAAAGGCAATTGTGTCTCGTTCCACTTTGTAAGGTCTTCATTCTTCCACAGTGTTCTAATCAGCCTTAACAACTCAAAATGTACCATATGGCTCATCTATCAAGGAGGGTGTTTTAGCAAGCCTGTATTGTGAAAAATCCCACCCTCCCGTTCTGGTGGATGGAAAGAAAATTGGGGGGCTATCAAAGCCCTTCACATCTCAGGCCTTCTCAGTTGCTGCATAGGCTGAGCTGCCTTCTTCCCTTGGTAATGGGGAATTGACCCAGCAGAAGAAAGTATTCTGCAGATAATTGCTAGGACTCATCTGCTGGCAATCAAACAGTTTGCCTCAGCAATTTCAAATTATCCAGATACTGTATCAGATTTCATGAGGTTTGGGCTCAGGATACTTCCTCTATGTGGAGGGGGGGAAGCCTATATAGCCCTTCCCCATAATCTGGAAAGTGCTAGAAAAGGTGGAGAGAGGCTGATGCCTCCTTATTACCCTCCAACTTAATTTGCAGACCTCTTTCCTCTGGAGACAGAATCTCCCTGTATTGGAAAGAAGGGACCTCCTGTCCCAGAATCTTATTCTCTATTATGATACCCTCAGCCTCAGAGCATGACTCATGAATTCACCCTGTTGTCAACATTAAGAATGTTGGTCCCTTCTTTCAAGATAAAAAGGCAGCCATGAAGGGAACTTCTTAGGCTTCCTATTAGGCCTGAGCGGTCTTTGCCTCCTAGATACCAGCTAATACTCCTCGAGTTTGGAACTTGGCTGTCAGGAGGGTCTTGGTGGGATCTCTTTCCCCATAAGTGACTAGGTTACTTAACGGTGACTCTTTACTACAGCCTATTTTTAGATCTTTATTTCTTTCTCATCCAAAGTTTTTGTAGAGAGAGAGTTTGTGGGTTTTTTTTTTTTTTTTTTTTTTTTTGAACCTCCTCCTTTGCCTTCCAAGTCAATAGGAAAATGGCAAATCATATTCTGAAGGGTTGGAAGCTATGATGTGACCGTTTCCACCTCATTTTCAACAGTTTTCTTCTATCTTAATTAGGAAATTTCTCCTCTGAGAGTGCTGCACACGTGGATACCACTCATGTTGTGTGGGTGCCTCAACACAGCAGTTCAGAATGTTTTCATTAGTAGAATCCAGTAGGTGTAATTTATATTCCTCCCTCCTTCCCACCAACAGCAATAAAGAGTGAGACCACTCCAGCTGTCATTTAGTTCCTTCAGAACACTGTTGATGGAACAGTAGGAACATCATTAGTGTCTTTTATTTGTTACTTAGTAGCTAGGGAAAATTTTGTTTTGAGTAATTGTAAGTTACGATTACTCAAAACTAAAACTAGAGTGCTTTCGTAGTCTTAGTCTTTTTCTTAGCATAAACCAAGGCTCTACAACACTGTCAGAGCTGAAATCTCCAGGCTTTATATTATGCCCCTTTTGTAATAGAGCTATTCCACTAACAGACTCTCATGAAAAATGTTGTTGACTGAGTGAAGATCACATTGTGACTAAGTATGTGATTTGTATGTCTTTTAAAAAGCACACAAAAAAGGAAAGGCAGTCAAGGCTGAAGCTTCTTCTCATGGAGAAATCTGTGAGAACTGCGTCACATCATGAAGTAAAGCAAAACTCCTGAGCTACTTCAATACAAGCTCAGTCTGCCAGTGCGCCAGTCATAACAATGTGATTCTGAGCCCAAGAGGTATATGGGGTTGCTATGCTCTTTATGCCCTTGGGGTGGGAGGAGGAGAGAATGAGAACATGAGGACTGTATGTGTGACCTTAACTGGAAACTTCTGGTGAGAACTTTTGAGCTGCTACACACATTCTTGAGTAGGATCCACATGTGCAGACATTTCAAAGAACTATAATTACCGTAATGACTGAATGACCATGAGTGGATCACTGCAGATTAAATGGCTCTGGAAAAAAAGATGATAAAGTTTGGGGCACAGATGGTGTCTTCTATCCTCCTTGTTGAAGGAAAAGGTCTGGACAGGGACTTTCTGATTGTGGAAGTAAATGCATGGCTAAGCAGCTGGTGTCAGTGAGAGGGCTTTGGCTTCTTTGACAATGAGCTGATGTTCCCGGAAAGAGGATTACTGTACTGGAATGGGCTCAATCTATCAATACTGGGAAGAGCATCTTTGAACATCGTCTGGCAAATCTGATAAGGAAAGTTTTAAGCTAGGTCCTATGATGGAGAGAAAAATCCAGCCAATGTGAATCTAGGCTCAAATAATGAAGACAAGGGGAAGAGGCTAATTTCTGGAGCAGGGACTAGAAATAACACGTGTGTTTAAAAACAAAAACAAAACAAAAGCAAGAAGAAAAGCAACAGAGCAAAATACCTTTGATGCCTGTATACAAATGCAAGAAGTATGGGAACAAGCAGTATGAATTGGAAGACAAAGTATATGAAGAAAATTGACTTAATTAGCATTACAGAGACTTGGTGGGACAATTCCCATGATTGGAGTACCAGCATTGAGGGATATAGCTTGTTCCGAAAAACTATATAAGGGGGGAAAGGAGGAAGAGTTGTACTATATGTCAAGAATTTGCTCTGGGGTCCAAGAAGAAGTGAATGACAGACCTACAGAGAGTCTCTGGGTAAGGATAAAAGGGGGGGAAACTGTAGTATTATCGTGGAGGTCTATTGTAGATCACCAAATCAAGAAGAGGAAGTGGATGAGTCATTCTACAGGCAGGTAACAAAATTATCTTAACACACATGAGCTAGTACTAAACGAGGATTTTAAATTCCCTGATATCTGTTGGAAAGCTATTACATCAAAACATAATATATGCTAAGAATTTGCAGGATATGATAGAGGACAACTTTCTGATTCACCAGTATATAGAAAGGATGTAGAGAAAAAGGAAAGGGTCCAGAGGCGAGTGGCAAAGATGATCAGAGAGAGAAAGGGTAAACCATATGGACAAATGCTGAAGGAACTGGGTATGTTTAGTTTGGGGGAAAAAGGAGATTGAGGGGGACATGATAGTGGTCTTGAAAGGCTGCCATAGAAAAGATGGAGAAAAGTTGTTCTCTCTTGCCACAGATGGCAAGACAAGAGGCAGTGGGTTCAAACTACAGCATAGCAGATTTAGATTATATGCCAGGAAAAACTTCCTAACTGTGAGAACAGTAGGACAATGGAATAGACTTCGTAGAGAAGTTGTGCAAGCAGTTTTTCTGGAGCTTTTCAAAAGGAGCTGGGTAGCCATCTATCTTGGATGGCTTAGACACAGCAAACCCTGCATTTTGGCAGAGGGATAAGACTAGATGACATTTGTGGTCTCTTCTAACTCTGTGATTCTAAGATAAGTAATCGGTCTTTCCGCACTTTTGACCTGATCCTGAAGCCTAAATAGAGATGAGATGACATTCCCTTGACCTTTGGTGAGCCTTTAACAGCTACTTATTCCTGTCACCTATCTTTGGAAAATCAAGGTCCCTCTTTGAGAGCTTTTGCAAAGAGGCAAAGGCTTCTAGATAAATCTTTCCCTTATGGATTGTAGTTGGCATCCAGCATTGCTACTACTCAGTTGACTGCTCTGATAATCTCCAGGCTCACACAACTAGGGCAGTGACAACCTCCTGGGCAGTGTGCGGAAATCTCACTATTGACATTCTGCTAGGTGGCCACATGGTGCTTTCTCTACACCTATCTTGTCATCTCAGACTTGGATTTTGTCAGCCTGCTCAGCCTTCAAACAGATGGTATGGAAGTGTCCTGTCTCAGCATCCTTAAGGCTGCTTCCTGAGGGAAGGAGGGATCCTTTCCTCAGGAAGGGTATGAAAATGTTAGCTCTGGATTGGCTTCCAGGGCAGGGAAAAACTAAGTTAGCATGACTAATCTGCCTGAGTAGAATTCTGTTTATATAAGCATAATGTTTTTTAAATTAGAGGGTTTATTATAAAGTTCAGCACTATCTTAGATGTAAACTGTTTAAATCACAACCAAGCCAGCAAGTTAAACTGTTAAGTGTAACCATTGCAACAATAATTTGCCTATTCTACTGTAATTTATGGGGCTTTCTTTTCATTAAAATTATTAGGAAATATTTGGACATTTTGCTGTCCTCAACAATATCTACCAGGATGACAAAGGTCTAGAGCCACAACATATTTTATTAACATTACAAATTTTTCTCACTGAGGTAGCTTCTTGGGCTGTAAATATTCTAATCAGGCTTTCAGGGGACAGCATGCCACAGTTCAATAGAATATTTTAGTAGTACCCATAACATATTACAGAGCAACTGGTATAAAATGACAACATTGAACAGTCATAACATTCCCCCCTTGGGCCTCAGTTCTAGAGCAAAGCACACCAGTCTACATGATTAATGTTGGAGAGAGAGATGAGACCAAAGAAGGCAGAACCCTGTCAAATTGTGCCTTCAAAGAAGCAGGATTACAAAGTACTGTAATTAAATAACCTCCCCCCTTTTTATTTTGCTTTGGTTTATAAAAATACATCTATCCAGAGCTATCAACACAAGTAAAATTTTCTTTTTTTTAAAGAAACACACATGTCCAGGGTTCTTTGGCCCTTTTCATTCAAAGGATTAATGTAAAACTTGTTAAAGTCCTATTTGCTGAAAGTATTACTCAGTAACCCAACATACAACTGCCAAATACCCAGCTTATATTGTTAGATTAGTTTAATTGTAGGAATTCTGGCTCTTAAGGTTTTTGAATTAAATAACTGTTTTATCTTTAAATGGATGGTATTGTGTTCTTATGAAGTTTAAACTTCTACCAGTTAGTATTATGTTGATTCTTTCAGAATGAAACTAAAAAGATGATTAATGAAGGCACTCCTACATCAAGTGGGTGTATTCTTATGGTCACATTGTTTTAGGTTTATGTCAACAGGTTTATTTTGGGGAGTCTCCCTTCCAAACTCTGAAATATATGACTGATTATTAAGTACTGGTGAAAATTGTATAAATAAGCTGTTTCTTTTGTTTAAGGAAACTTGTCAAGTTTTAAACAAGGTGATTCAAACATTTGTTTACTGATAATAAACGTGTTTAGATCTAGTATTACTGGCATGTGGGACTTGTACAGACTTATTCCTACATCAGGTATTTCTTTTGAAGTGTTTATCTATATGAATCTTGTATGAAGTGTTGCTTAATAAAACGGTTCTTTGAATTGTTATGGTCTCTGCTTTGTATAAATATCTATCCTGTTTACTTCATTGAGCTATTAAAATACAAATTTATCTTAAATTTACCAATTCAAGATGATTTCCTGTCTCATTTATAATGTATTTTGTAAAACTTTTGTAAAAATACAAAAAAGAGCAATTCAGATCTGTTTGAGGCTGTTCCTGAGGGGCAAGCTTTGCCTCTGTGGTATAATTAAGTGACATCGGGCACGTCTACATGTACAGCGCTGCAGCAGAGTAGCTGTACCAATACAGCATGTCTGGTGTAATAAAACCACCTCCGTTAACAGCAGAAGCTGTGCATGCAAGGACTTATTTCAGTGTAACTTATGTCTCTTGGGGGTGGTTTATTCACACCCCTGAGGGACATAAATTATGCAGACATAGGCTGTAGTGTAGACATAGCTATAGTTACTTCCCATTCTTTCAATTCCAGCTTCATTGAATTTGATCATTGATACCAACTTTCTCTCAAGAAGCAGCACTGGCTTAACCTCCTACCTTTCTTATCAATCTCTCTTCCTTCCCCTTCTGGCGAAAGGCAGATTTATTATTGTTTTTCTTTTTTTTAATTAGATATAAAGGAGTAAAGGTACTCTTGAGTGGAAAACTTGACTGAAGAAGTGAGTTTTGCACTTTTCCAGAAAGTGATGAGGGTTGGTTAGTCATTTTTATTTTCCTTGGCAGTGAGTTCTGTAATTCTGTTTTTCTCCTGCAAACACAAGTCTCCCCATTATTGGTTGATGTTTCAGTGGAAAATAGGTAGCTGGTATGGTTGTGAAGAGACCCTCTGGTGGCTAGAACCAGTTCCATACCAAGCTTTGACAATTGGGATAACAACCTTAAATTGGACTGTGCACTCATTGGGGAGTGAGCCAAAGCGTGGTGTATTTGTGTAGTCTTTGCTGCTGACCAGGAGTGCTACATTCTGAAGCAACTGGAGTTTTCTCAAGATGTGGTTTCATTTCTAGTTATAAGCAATTGCAGTAGTCAGAAATGGAGGCTAAAAATCCAGGCCTGCCATTACCTTTAATAAACCCGTTTAGGTTTGGTCTGGAAAGAAAGATCTGATCTGTTTGGGGGCATTTCCATTCACCTCTGCTGCCTCCAGGAGGTGGAACAGAGTTTGGCCAACAGCATTAAGAGCAACAGTGTGGTTCATCTAGACAAGTATGGACACTTTCTTGTATAAGAAGGAAGTAATCCATCAGAGTGACCAGTGCTTTTTGGGAATTCACCAGAGAGGTGGCATTGACAACTCTTTCTCTCATCAGGCTGCCACTGCACTGCTGTTGCAGGGTAAATATATGCATAACCTTTGTTTAGACTGCTGCTTTGAGTCTCCCAACTTCTAGTTTCTGTTCACTGATTCTATATTTGGTGGGAGTATACCTAGTTTTTTAATATCTCATGGTGGTGAGCCCTGTGGAGGTATCTGCAGCAGTCTAGCTTATTGCTGGTTTTTTACTTGCTCTTCCCAGTCACTTCTGTATTGATCTTTTTAGTGTTGGTCTAGCATCTTGACCATTTTTTGAGCAGGGTTGTATGCTCCACTGAACTGGAGGTAAAAGTTTTTATGCCTGATGTGCAGTGATATAGAAGTGATGATCTCGTTTGATTTTAGATTTAGATCCTCTGCTCCTTTTTCAGTGAAAATAACATTTGTTGTTTGGAGGAGATCACCTTAGAAATTTAATGCCTCTTGTACTGTGTGTTTGATTAGCCCAGGTCTTCTTCTCAATATATATGGTTTCATTTCTAGATGGTACTGCAATTTACAGAAATTTTGGAACTATGTAACCCAAAATTTTAAGTGGCAATGTTGTGTTGTAATTGAAATCAATATATTTGAAAATGTAGAAAAATATCAAAAAATGTTTATAATAAATTTAAATTGGTATTCTATTCTTAACTAGGTGATTAAAATTGTAATTAATTGTCTATTTTTTTAATCTAGTTAATTTGTTTTGCATTAATCCCTTGAGTTAACTGTGACATCCCTAAAAATAAAATTTGTTTTGCTGTTTTTCTTTTTTAAGCAGTGTATTACAGTTGAATGATGAAACGGTTGTTATGGTATTACGATGTTCTCAAAAGACAAACTGGCGGTATAACCTTCAGATTAGTGAGCTATTGAACCACCTTAATTTTATCCTTTATTTTTGGGAAATGCCATTCAATATGTTCTAGAGCACTGGTTCCCAACCTCTGGCCCGGGGATGAGGGGGGTGGAAGTAACTCACGGGGTCTTTCAAAGCGGCCCGCCCCTTCCCTGCTGCTAGCTGCGGAAGGGAGCCGCCATCTAAGGACTCATGTGGAGCGTGTTGCCTTGGGGCTACAAGACCAGTGCAGGCTTCTTGCTACAGCCAAAGGGATGAGAGATCAGCACACCCTTCCCCCTTGCTGTTGCAGGGAGCACAGCAAAGTGCTCCCCCTGGGCCCATAGACGCTGGGGTCCCTTCTGGAGCCAGAAGGAGGGGAGCACTGATTGCCTGTCCCCCTGGCTGCAGAAGGGAGCCACTGCCTAGGTACACTGGTGGAGTGCACAGGGCTACAGGACATGTAGTTTCCCTGCTGCAGCCAGGGGGACAGAGATCAGCAGGGAGGCAGCTTCTGTGCTGAACTCCTTCTGTCTGGCTGCAGTGGATGTTGGGGGGTGGTATTGCTGGTGGAGCAGCTAGGACCTACCATGCTTGAGGAGGGACAGAACTCGAAAAATGAATGCCTTACAGTTTTTGGCCTGCACTTAGCAGGCCACACACAGTGACTTAGCTGTCAGGCCATGTGCTTCAGTGTGTAGTGACAGTCGCTGATCTACACTAGTGCTTCGTCTGTGAGTGTGTGACATACTGTGAGTAATTTGTAGGTGTAAAATAGTAAATGTAAAAATGAGCACAGTAGCATCACACTGTTTCCTTTAAATATGTAGTGATTTGTAGTCCTTGTACATTAATACGTTTTTTGAGTTGATAGACTGGTGGCCCTTCAGGGTTGTAAAAATTAATATTTGTGGCCCTTGAGCCAAAAAGATTGGGAACCACTGTTCTAGATGTTCTATATGCCCACAGTTTCTCCATCACCTATCAGTTGAGCTCAGTTTTTTAGTTTTCCAACTAACTGAAATAAGATATCCATATACAATACTTTATAATTGCTTTGTTACATGTCATAGAACTAGCACTAGTATAGACAAGCATCTGACCATTCTTCTATCTTGACGTCAAAAACAGTTGATTGTATAGAGAGCATGGTTCAGAATTGTAATTTGGGTCTCTATTTGCTTTTTTTAACCATATAGAGTAGTTATGAAACTGGAAATGCAAATATAATGGGAATATTGCCAATCCTGGTTTAGTTTGTGTCTAAATCTATAAAATTCCCTCTATACCAAACAGTGAGAAACCAGGTGATAGTCTATAAGAATATTTTCTCTTGGCACAAACCTATTGGACAAAAGCATGAGAATGCACTAAAGGATCATATGGGGGAGTAGTTAATAAACATTTAATTTTCTAGTCCTTTCCCTTATATCTATTGCTGTAACCCACTGGTTGCGTAATAGTCTGTAACTCTTTATTTATAAACCACAGTATTAATTGTAGGTATTTGAACTGTGCTCCTTGCTTATCTAGTGGCATTCTCATTTGCTTATACTTTCCTTGGGATTAGCTATATTGGTTGGAGATTGTCATATAAGAGTCTTCTAGATCTTCTGTATTATGATTATTATTTCAACCAATTTAATAAGTACAGAATGAAAGTTTACTAGTCTGTAATTCTCTGGTTGCCCCAGCGCCTTCCCAAAATTATAAGGATAGCACTTGCTACCCTCCTGTATATTAGTTGATTTAATCAAGATGAATTTAAGTTGATGATTTTTTAAAAGAAAAACCAAATCAATGTGTTTTTTAATTTGGGTTTTTTAATTTAAATTGAATACATCAAAAAAAATTAAATTAAATTTGAAATCATGACAAATTATGTTGGCTAAATTTACTATGATCTCTGAAAATCATTTAAACAAAAAAACCCATCAATGAGCACTCAAATTTTGAATGAGTTAATATGCTGCTTTGAAATTATATGGAATCAGGGAAGACTTTATCTTTAGAACTCAGCTCAAGCTTACGTAAGTGTTTTTTTCAATTGTTACAATGGAGCAAATGCTGATATTTACATTTGTTCAAATGTAAGTACTTTCCATTTCTGTTGTCTTTTACTACTTCTGTGGAGCTAGCAGTTAGAGAAAATATTTTCTGCGTTTGGACTGATTCATTCAAAGTTGTAAAACTGATTGGTATTTGAAAAAGCAGGAAATCTTGTTTTCCTTTTTTAATCAATGAATAAAAAATAGAAGAGAGAGGGAGAGCTACTAATTGAAAAAACTTGGATGTGCCAGTTTTTTAAAGGTGTTTAGACACTTCAAGATGCAGATAAGGGTCTCCTAAGATGCTTTGGCACTTTTGAAAATCCTTGTAGTCACCTGTCTACATCATTAAGCACCTAACTACTTCTGAAAATCTGTCCTATGGTAACCAGAAAAAAATTGTCAATTCACTAACTACAGTTAATATAGTTCCTTTATTTGATAAATCAGTTTAAATTCAGAACCTCTTTTGATTAACTTACTTTTCTTCTTAGGTATCTAGCACATTTAAGGTAGTTTTTACTTCTCTAACCAAAAAAAAGACTTTAAAATGCATCTTTTGTACATTTTTAATTGAATACCAATTTCCATCTAAAGGTGGTTTGACATGAATCTAGTGTAAAAAGTTACCTAGTAAATGAGAAACATGTCATTTTCTAATATAAAAATGTAAAAAAAAATCTGAATAAATGTATGTTAAGTTATATAATTGCTTAAATAAATGTGTACAGCTATAGTTTATCCTCCTGGTTAGGAATAAGTACCATTTTAGCGTACAGCCTACATTTATTTGCAAATCAGCTTGTTTTAATTGTTATCCCAATCAATGAAAAATATTATTTTTGAAAAATAAAGTGCAAATGCAAAACAAGATAAATTTTAATGGTTTTAATCATGGTTTCCTGCTTGCTGATATAAAATCATCCTTAAAATTGGTAGTGTAAATAATTTTGATTTTAAATCAATCTATTTGAATTTTCATGAGTACACATTTGTGATTGCTGCTTAGCAACCGTGTTAAATTACTTCAGAACTCTTGGATGCAAAGTGCAGCACAGGATCTTGCCCTTTGACTAAAAGAAGCTTCTAGCACTTGATTGTTCCACCAAATGGAAGCTGGGGAGATCCAAAAGTTTGCAGTCACTAAACATTTCTAGAATTTTTAAAATACTCTGGAATTTACAAGCTAAAGGTAGCAGTAATCTTGGATCAAAATCTATTTATACCCATGAAATGAAAGCTTTAAAGTTAAATTTGTGATTGTTTTTTTGGGGGTTTTCTTTTTGTTTTTGTTTTTTTACTTGTTGATGCATCCACTTAGACACTGCCAATTTATGTCCATATAACTTTATTGCTCAAGGGTGTGGCTATGGGTAGCATCTTCACTAAGCACCACAGTGGCACAGTTGCATTGGTGTTGCTGCAGTGCTGTGTGGACACGCCCTCAATGTACGTCAAATTTTTGTGGGATGGGAAAACTTGTATCTGTGACACAGGAGGCTTGGAATCTGAAACTGATGATCCTGTTTTGCAGGAAATAATAGTTGTGGGCATCAAAACAAAAGAACTTAAATAAAAATCTGATCAGAATGGAGATGGTGCAGAAGTGAATAAAGGGCTGTATAAAGTGAGCATGTTTAGACAAGATGCTCACATTTTGTGCACTGTCAATCATATAACCTCGAGTTTTCTATTTTGGATTTTAAAAATTATTTATAGCTTTAAAGAGAGAGCTTTCAAAACAGATTCAATCTTCAAATTTTATTATTTAAGTACCAAAATACAGTGGCAACTTAAAGCCCTTGCTGATGGCTTTTGAGGAAAATAGAGTTATGTGGAGATAGGTGTGGTTATTAGCTAGGCTGGAGTACGGAAGATAAGGATAAAAAATGATCACTTGGCTGTCTCATATTTAGAACATATTGCAGAAACTAATGTATCCCAAGATAAGAGCATTCTCAGTGTGATCAGGACATGCAAACTTCTGGGTATATTGTATTTCATTATATACTTAATCACCATTATGAGTTAAACCTCTTTCAAGGATTGTTAGACTTTGCTGGAACTTATGGTGGTGAACTACTTTAGCTCTTTTTGTCGCCTCACCTCATTGGGGCTAGTATATTTGAAGTAGTAAACACTTCAGGGTCTTCGGAGGCAAAGCTGCAGGAAAATCGAATTTATAGGCATGAAGCTGCCCTTATGAATACCACATTTACCAGATTACAGCAGCCACCATTTACAGGTTTTTGGCGCCTTAACTTCCCACAATCTATTAGTTCAGATTTACACAGCTATTGAGTAAGAAGGAAAAGATGAGTGCTGTATGTCAGTGGTAATCTCTAATATTACACTTCAATGTCTTCAAATCTATAACAAATGACAATTCATGTTTCACAAAATACCAAAGACACTTGTCATTCAGGATACATGGTACTGTCTTTGGTGGAAATGCTGTTCTCAGTATTCTGTGGAAATGCCTTTCTCACTGTTCTGTAGAACTGTGAATTTCCATGACAAACTTTTAGACACGCCTATGCACGTACATTCAGCAAAACGTATTCCCAGTACTTAATGTAGAGGTGAGTAAATGGCCCAAGTGTAGCTGGTTTACCAAATTCATCTACTTGTTTGAAGGGGGATAAGGAACAAAACCTGTTTGTGCATAGTATCACGTACAGTACTAGTCAAGGACTAGAAGAGACCCCTTCTATATTAGTTTTAGATTTCAAATTAGATAAAATATTCATATTATATTTGGAATTGAATCTGAATTTGGGTGTGTGTGTTTAAAAAAAAAAAATCATAGAATATTAGAGTTGGAAGGGACCTCAGGAGGTCATCTTGTCCAATCCACTGCCCAAAGCAGGACTATCCTCAGCTAAATCATCCCAGCGACGGTTTTGTTAAGCCTCATCTTAAAAACCTCTAAAGATGGAGATGCCACCACCTCCCTAGGTAACCCATTCCAATACTTCACCACCCTCCTAGTGAAAAACTTGTCCAACCTTGACTTCCCCCACTGCAACTTGAGACTATTGCTCCTTGTTCTGTCATCTGCCACCACTGAAAACAGCCTAGCTCCATCCTCCCTGGAACCCCCTTTCAGGTAGTTAAAGGCTGCTATCAAATCCCCCCTCATTCTTCTCTTCTGCAGACTAAACAGGCCTAATTCTTTCAGCCTCTCCTCATAAGTCTTGTGCTCCAGCCCCCTACTCATTTTTGTTGCCCTCCACTGGACTCTCTTCAACTTGTCCACATAGTTTTTTTAGTGGGGGGCCCAAAACTGGACACAATACTCCAAATTCGGCCTCACCAATGCCGAATAGAGGGGAATAATCACTTCCTGCGATCTGCTGGCAATGCTCTGGGCAACCAGGGCACACTGCTGACTCATATCCAGCTTCTTATCCACTGTAACCCCCAGATCCTTTTCTGCAGAACTGCTGCCTTGCTCGTTGGTCCCCAGTCTGTAGCTGTGCATGGGATTCTTCCGTCCTAAGTGCAGGACTCTGCACTTGTCCTTGTTGAACCTCATCAGATTTCTTTTGGCTCAATCCTCCAACTTTTTTGTGCATAGTCTTGCACAAGTTATAAATTTGCATAGTCTTGATTACAACTCTCAATCCCTGGTGTAACAAAAACATTAAATGGTTTAAATTTGTATGAGTGCAAGGACAAAACTTCATATAAGATCAGGTGAGAGTCAGACATTAAAAACAAAGGACTAAAAATAAGACCCTGGCACAATAGTCCAAAACAGGACAAGCAGAATGCGGAGAAATGCCATTAGATAACCAGAATAGCAGCAGTATTTAATTTCAATTTTTCTGAGAGAATGTGACCCCAATTTGAAACTGGAACAGACATGTTTACTTTTCAAACAATGAAATTTGAGGTCCTAACTGTGTGTGGGTACAAGTGATAAGAAAATAACTCGACTGTTATCAAGCTTCTTGTTTTCCTCTAAGAACTGTTAACATCCAGGAGGAATTTTGAGAATTTCTTTACTATTTATATATTCCCTGTCTGCCATGAGACTTTGCAATTTGGGATATGTGCTATAAGAATGAAGCAAAAATGGAAAATTTAAATTGAGCATTTTTTTTATTGGGAGGAGAGGGCTTAGAGTAGTCTTCGTTCTCCACAGCAATCTACAATATATTGGTGGTAGAGCAAGGGTCTGGGATGACAGAGTGTTCAGTGGTAAAGCTAGACATTTTGGTGTAAGTGCATATATGTTCACGCTGTTACTATACAGTGGTGCAAGCTAGCAGAGCATCCCAAGGTAATGAGTATATATGAACTACATGGGGGTTTTCTGCCATTTAATAAGATGTATAATTATTCATTTATATGGGCTTCTTTTAGTTAATGTAAAAACTTTTGCTCTGAGCAGACATTTCTTTGCCCTTCATGTTCATCTCCATTTCTAACTTGTCCTTTTCAGTCCCTTTTAATTACTGTGGAAACAACCCTCTGCTGTACTGTTTATTCACTTAATACAGAGATTAGTACTAGCTCCATTATGGGTAATAAAGTGTGGCAGCCTCTCTAAAGGGGTTGAGTTAGGGAAGAGCTTTGGTGGTGAGAACACAGAATGGTAAAAGGCAGAAGTCAAAAGGCATGTTAAATCCCTAATTTATCTAGATTACATGGACTGAAGTCTTGATTTTCAATCTCAGTGATGAATTTTAGAAGCTAAACTTCAAAAATATTGTCTCTAACTATTGAGCAATTGAAAGGTATTCTTTTTATACTAGAATGGTAGGCAGTTCTACTGAAATTCTCTTTTTGGTATATTCTCTCCTTTTTGCCTTGTCTAAGAATTTTAAGATATATTTTAAATATATTTTGAGAGGGAGTTGGAGCATTAAGATATTTTTCTCTGCTGACATGATCAGCAGCTATTCCCCCTGAACCAGGTTTGAAAACAATTCAGTTGCTAGTGTAACTGGAACAAAACTATTCAACATGTCAATAGAAAGTTATTGAGACTTGCTAAGATGCAGTCATGCTTCCTGTGATGGTGTTCAATGGTCTTGTCTTGCTTAGTATTTAAACAGACCTCACAACAGTTCAAGGGGACCCATTGCTGACAATTGTTGTCAGAGAAGGTTCGGTGTGTAATGCAGATCATTGCTTACAGCACCCTTTACAGAAATCGCAGTAAGGATCGCTTATACATAAAGCAGATATAAAGCTTAGTGGTGGTTTTACCTTATTGTGTGAATGATCTGTAATTTTATTCTGTTATGTGAGGGGAACCCCATGCTATCCAGTTTCATCAGGTTTTCAAAAATGGTAATGAAGAGCACTAGTTTCATAGCTGAATTTAATGGAGTTTTCTTAAAATGGTGTATTCTTAAAAGTAATCTCCTGTGTATCCTACATATCTCTTTAACTGATTTTACTCACCGGAGTCATTCAGGTTTTAAGTGCTGTCAAATGATTGACATAAGTAGAGCAGATAGTTTAAGCTCTGCTCTTTAGAGGTTTTATTGGCATAATTACTGCTACTTACTGGGAAGCTTTAGCCATCTGCTGACTGAGCTTGATACGGTGAGCAGAAAGGAGTTTTATGGCTCTTCATTTGAGTAAGGGTCTAATTTTCTATATGACAGGTTTAGGAGACTAACCACTATTGCCTAAAAACCAGCGGAAAGGGCTGAGTGAGCTGACAGAATCAGAAATGTCTTTCCTCAATGATGCAAGTTCTTTCCTCAGTTCTTTGCATGAACTTCATGCTAGCTGACAAAGCTGTTGCTATAGAAACAGATAGTTCACCTCCAGAGAATGCAAATGGAATGCTAATCTGATATGAGGAGTTCCAGCTGCTGTCCAAAGGCAGTCATAAGGAGTAACAAGAAGAGCAAATAATATCCCGGTGTTCTAGATGAGTGTGTCTGATCTGTGCTGGTGTCATAATTTCAGGTATTAGACAAATACATAACTGGAAATGAAATCCTATTGTTAGTTACTGATAGTAATTAGAAATCTTCCATTACTGCTGTAGCTTCAAAGTACTGAAAATGGCTTAGCCAAACTTTATAGTCTTTGTCATATTGGGAAACTAATGTTAATTAAAAAATGGCATCCCATTTTATCAGCTTTTGACAATGCCCTCTATTTAAAAAAAACTCAGTTAATAAAAAGTAACTTTAGATTGTTACACTAATTACCAAAATGGATGCACAGTGTGGTGTTAAAGTGAATGAAAGTGCTTCATAAGGCAATTTCTTATGCTTTCAGTTCTGCAATAAAATAGATCCAGATACACAAAGTGTTTCACACGAGCCAAATTTAGCCCATAACTAAAACATGTCTTCTGTCCATCTTCGCTACAGAGGTGCAGCCCATAGGGACAGGAACACCACAAATTGCTTCATATTGGTCCTAATGATCTGGTCATTGCGTGACAGAACTTGTGGTCTTGTTGGGGTCATCCTTTCCATATTAAATGTCTTGGTTACAGTTTTTTCCACTATGTGAGTAAGTTGTAGCTCTTTAGGTCTCTTCATGTCACCAGTGAAAGCTTAACTACATTTTTGTCTGCAGTTTTTTTTAGCTACTGTCACTATACCTCCAAATAAGCATTTGGAGTTCTGTTTGGTTTGTTTACATTAAGTAGTTTCAGATTGTTAAATCTGACAGTTCAGTGATTTCCACTAAGCTCTAACATGTCAGAGCAATATGGATTCTATTCTGATCTGTGATCCTAGAAGTGCATGTTGCTGTACATCTTGTACAATTGGTGTCAGTTTTTGCCCATAGTTAAATCTAGCTGTAGTCTTTGCAGAGATTGAAATGAGTCCAGTTCGCATGGAGATTAGTGAAATTTGCTAAACTGTTAGTTACAATTCTTTGATTTCTCTTTATACAAACACTTCTTAGAAAGCAGCTGCAGTCATAATTGCTTTTTTCCTTTCCTTACAGGTTAACCCTTTGTTTTAATTTAGATCCATTTTCAGTTAAATTTGCAAGATCTGTGGAATGTTGAAACCTTTTGGTATGTCTGAAAGCTCCCTGAGATATTTCCACATTTAAGCTGAATTACTATGTCTGAAAGGATTTGTAATGAGCTCTGGTACTTAGTAGGTAAAAGTAAGAGTCAACTGGGTATTCAGGAAAAAAAAATCAGTGCAATATTAAAAATATTCTCACCACATTTAATTACAAATAACATATTAGAGCCCTGTGTGGGACTATTTTTTTTAATCCCACAACCGAATTGTTTCTTGCATTTGTATCATAAAAACCTTAGAACTTGCAAGAGACACATTTCCCTCATACTACTAAAATAAAACAAAACAAAAAAGGTTGGTTATTGTGTGTGTGTGTGTGTGTGTGTGTGTGTGTGTGTGTGTGTGTGTGTGTGTGTGTGTGTGTGTGCGCGCGCACATACACGTATGTGTATGGAATTCAGACTCCATTTTTACCACTAAAAGAATAAAACAAATCTTGCTTAAATCATGTGAAAATACTTGAACTCTTGTTATAATAGACAAAATCTTTCTACCACTCAAATTTAAGTAGTATATCCTTTATTTAAAAAAAAAAAGAAAAACTTGCTTTACGTTGCTAAAGTTCTGTTATGACAAACTGCTGTCATGTATGTCAGACTGATATGTCAATTTGTTTTCCCGCAATTTACCGCAATCCGGGTTTTTTTTGCCCACTCAACCCCACCCACAACAAAGTACATTTTATCCTCTCCTGCTATTAGGGCAGTGGGTCCTGTGGGATCTGTGGAATTCAGAACAAATCACTGATACAAAGATAATTTAAAAAATCAAACCATCAGCTACCAACTTTTAAACTTGGATGTAAAGTGGGTAGCTTGCAAGGATTGTTTCTGTATTGTAAGTTCTAACAGAGACATAAAAACTGCCATATGCTATCTGAGCCGTAGTCCATCTTCTCCAGTATCCTTTTTCTGACAGGGGTCTGCACCAGGTGCTTCAGAGGAAGATGCAAGAAACTCCATCTGCATATTTCCAGAATACCAAACCCATAGTAGAAGTTTCTTAAGGCCCATGAATTAATTAGTTTCATACCCTTGATGAATGAGGAATCTCTTCCACTTTGTCCTATGTAATATAATTGTGGGTGCCCAAATCTGTTGACCTTGAGGGCTAATATCTGCTGTTGAGAAAATAAATACTGCTTGAGAGGTGATGTAGTGAAAACTGGGAACTTATTTTTTGTGCTGCATGGATGTTTGTTTCTGGGGTTGCTGTTTGGTGTATTGTACCTTGATTGATGATTAAAACATGAGAGTTGTCAAGAAGGTGAGATATAAGCATTTCTTGTTTAGAAATACATACAAATAAATACCAGGACATGCTGAGCCACTTTTTTACACTTTGGAAACTTGAAATATACAGTAAGGATACCAGCAAGGCTTCTGAAAACCCCTTGTGGAGCATCACTTTTATACTGCTTTCTTCCAGTAATTCAGATATTAAGAAATGAAAGGAAGGCAATGTTAACTTTGTAGGCGATCATTTTAATCATTTTAAACAATTTCAGCAACTCAAGACCTAATCTTCCTTTCCTAATAGTTTTTATCAATACTTACAAATACTGCATTGTGCATCTATTCATAGATTTGATTACATTACTCTTATCTCATGATAGATGCCTTTATGGTGTTTCACCTGATGTAAATAAAATTTTACTTAGGCTTACAGTGTAATTACTGAAATAGACTCGGTTTTTCAAAGAATGCAAAGGTGCCTGAATCCTGTTAATTCAGGGGGGTGACGGGTGCCTACCTCCCTTACTACTCTTTGAAAGTCCCAGCCTTATAGAATCATAAAATCATAGAAATGTAGGACTGGAAGGGGAGACCCTGAGAAATCGTCCAGTCCTCTGTGCTGTGGCAGACCTAGTAAACCTAGACCAGGGATTCTCACAACAAATTTTTTGGTGGTCTCAGCGTGCTGCCACCACCTCTTGCTGCTGATCACTCTGACAATTTTTCCTAAAATACTTTAGGAAAAACAAATAAATGTGCACATGTACATGTCCAAATCATTTAAGTTTATATATGTAGAGCTTTTTTGCAGACTCAATAACAGAGGTACAGTTTTCTCTTATTTAGTGGACCTATACAGAATAGAATCACAAATAAGGTGCTTTGTATGTTCTTGTCTTTTTGTTGTTTTGGTTTTTTATTGCTTTTTTTGTAGACTTGCTAGGTAATAAGTCCCCTGCTGTGAAATGTGATATTAAAAACCTACAAATATCATTTTTCACAGCAGACTTGCTCAGGCCTGACAAGCCTAGGGACACATTATGTCCTGGATGGGGAGGTGGGTAGGGAGGGAGTGTGGGCCAGGGGTCATGGTGAATGGATGGGTGGCTGGGGGGAGGCAATGGGGGCCACATGTCTGGGACAGAGTCCAAAGCCAGGGGATAGAACCCACCGCGGGACCAGAGCCGGAGGCCAGAGAAGGCAGCGGGGGCTGGAGTAATGGGGGAAGGGTGGTGAGTCTGGAGCCCTGCAACCGGAGACCTGAGCCTGCCACCGCATGGCTAAAGCCCAGGGCTGAAGGAGGCAGGGGTGGGCCATAGGGGAGCTGTGAGCCCAGGACTAGAGCCTGTTGCTGCGCAGCCTGGAGATGGCGCCCCAACACCTGTACCCAAAGGATGGGTCCCGGAGATAAGCTGGTGGCCTGACATCATTGCCCTTGGCCTTCATAACATCCTCTGGAAAGGAGTTCCACAGGTTGCCAGTGTGTTTTGTGAAGAAATACTTTCTTCTTTGTTTTAAAGCTGCTGGCTATTAATTTCATTTGGTGACTCCTTAGTTCTTGTTTTATGAGAAGGAGTAAATAACACTTCCTTATCTACTTTCTCCACACCAGTCATGATTTTATAGACCTCTATCATATCCCCCTTAGTCATCTTTTTTGCAGACTGAAAAGTCCCAATCTTATTAATCTCTCCTCATACGGAAGCTTTTCCATACTCCTGATAATTTTTGTTGCCCTATTCTGTACCTTTTCTAATTCCAGTACATCTTTTTTGAGATTGGGTGATCAGATCAGCATGCAGTATCTAGGATGTGAGCATAAATGTGATCGCTTACTTTGCTTAAGAGCCTTTGGTGAGGGACCTTTCAAAGGCTTTATTAAAATCTAGAGGACCCTATATCCAGTGGATCACCCTTGTCCACATACTTGTTGACCCCCCTCAAAGAATTCTAGTAGACTGGTGCGGCATGGTTTCCCTTTACAAAATCTGTTGACTCTCCCCTTTCCCCCTCTTCTCCTCTCTGTGCCCCCCCAATTGTATTCATTTGTGTCTAATAATTTTGTTCTTTACTATAGTTTCAACCAGTTTGCCTGGTACTGAAGTTAGGCTTATCGGCCTGTAATTGCTGGCATCGCCTCTGGAGCCTTTTAAAAAATTGGTGTCACATTAGCTATCCTCCAGTCATCTAGTGCAGAAGCTGATTTAAATGATAGGTTACATCCCTCTGTTAGTAGTTCTGCAGTTTCACATTTGAGAACCCTTCAGAACCCTTGAGTGGATACCATCTGGTCCTAATTACCTTATTACTGTTTAATTTATTAATTACACCCCCACCCCACCCCGCCAATACCACCTCTGACACCTCCATGGGACAGTTTTTCGGATTTGTCACCTAAAAAGAATGGCTCAGATTTGGGGATCTCCCTCATCGTCAGCCATGAAGACCGATCAAAGAATTCATTCAATTTCTCACAATAGCCTTATCTTCCTTGAGTGCTTCTTTAGCATCTCGGTCATCCAAGGGTCCCACTGGTTTAGGAGGCTTCCTGCTTCTGATATACTTAAAATAAATTTTGCTATGACTTCTTGAAACTTTGGCTAGCTGTTCTTCAAATTTTTTTTGGCTTTCCTAATATTTATATACTTCATGTGCCAGAGTCTCTGCTCCTTTCTATTTTCCTCAATAGGATTTAATTTCAGCTTTTTTAAAGAATGCCTTTTTGCCTTTAACTGCTGCTTTTAATTTGTTGTTTAGCCACAGTGGCACTTTTTTGGTCCTCTTACTATGTTGTTTATTTTGGGATATATGTTTAAATTGGGCCTCTATTATGGTGGTGTTAAAAAGTTTCCATGCAGCTTTTTGAGGTTTAACTTTTGGCATTTTGAATATTAATATCTTTTAATATTGGCCTCCTGCTGTTCTTCCTATCTTTTCTTTGCATCAGCATAGCTTGTAGTTGTGCTTGTTTGAATCCACATGTGATCTGTATTCCATATTTTAAAAGTAGTGGACAGCAAGGACCAAAATGTCTGTATCAGATGACCTACTTACTATGGTTTCTTTGACACCAAGAAACTCAAAAGCCATATTGGCACGTACAGCATGCGGAAGCATCCTTCTTGTTTGAGTAGTGTTTCCATGGGTGTTCCACTCCAGGTGCGCATGTGCGTTCAGTTGGAGATTTTCGGTAGCAGTGCCTATTTGGCCTGTGCATGCGCCATACTCTGTCTTGTGCTCTGTCCTGTATAAAGCTGTGTGTGCAAACTGCCCTCAGTTCCTTCTCAACTTCCTTGACCTGAGATAGAGCCCTCAGCAGTGTTCAAGTTGAGCTTACCACAGATGTAGACTTATTAAGTTTAGTTAGGCTGGGTCTACACTGACGGCGGCAAATTCGCCACCGTCAGGTCGAGTGCTCTGGATCGACTAAGTGGTCTGTGTAGACCTGCTCAGTCGATCCAGCAATCGACGCAGGAAAACCACCCTGGTAAGTGGCACAGCACAGTGTGGACAGCGCATGGAGCAGACACAGCGAAGTTGACAGGAGATATGCAAGTGATTTATGTCACTTTCGTATCTCCTGTCGACTGCTGCCAAATCCAGAAGGTAAGTGTGGACCAGGCCTTAGTTACAGTAGTGATAGTAGTGAGTAATAGTAGTAGTAAGGACTGTTGTCCTTTCTCTTTTGTTCCCCGTGGTGAACTTCAGATTGCTGGGAGAGTATGCCTGGCTGTCAGGGCTTTCAATATTGCCTTTCATGCTGGGAGGCTAACCTGGTGAGTGATAGGCGCTCCCGGTACTTCTATTGCCTTGGGGAGTCATATATCCCCCCCAGAATGTAATTTTTGTCTGGCGTTAAAATCACAAGCCATAAATAACTTGGAAATGAAATTGTACCTCCACATGATGAAGAACTCTCTATATCTGGCTTCTGACTCAGGCCAAGGGAACCTCCCAGTATACCAGTCTCCAAGCAAATTGAGTGCCTCAACTGCTTCAGCACAAGACTCCTCTAGAGCTTCTAAGAGGAAAACTCAAGAATCCTCTCAAAGAATTTAGGAAACAGAGTTTGTTTCCCAGCTAGAGGGATCTACTTCAAAGAAACCACAATCACTGATGAAGCAACTACGTCAGCACCCACTGGCTCCCGACTCTGTACCCATAAGTCTGGAGGTTCCTGAGATACTCCAAGCAGCACTACACCCAAAGAATCTAAGGGCTTCAGTTCCAAAAAATCATTGGTACCATCAGGGGATCAAGGCAACAAGGAGAAGACTGCCCCTTCTAAGTCAGTACCGATAGAATCAGCTAGGCTCTCAGTAGCCACCATTTGGGTACAGCAGACCACCAGACTATCATCTAGCAGACAGTCCTCGGAGTGCATAAAGCCTTCAGTGCTGTCACTCCCTCTGCCAAAATCACCTCTGCTCAGACTGCTGTCTCAGTACTGACCATCATGTTGGTGCTGCAAGAGTTTAGACTTTACAAGACCTCATGCTGACTGATGCCTGATTCCCCTTTGTTCAGTTCCGATTCATTCTCGGTACTGAGGACCTTTAGGCGGACATTCACCTGATACCTACAGAGTCACCACCTTTTTCTACCACTGCTCCACCTCTACAATGTGAGGAGGAGGAGGCAATGATGATGATTATGGGGATTTCTCATCGATTTCTCAAATTTTTGTTCAAAGCTTCTCTACTCGCTATCAGAGGAGTATTTTTCCACAGACTTCTAGGGAGATTTAGAGAGAGATCCTCAAGCCCCATCCTAGCAGTGTGAGTGTTCTTGGATGCCTCTACAAATATCATATGGGCATCTTCAATGGCTGTACTGGGATCAATGGGTGATACACCTCCAACAATTCTCTAGGATCCTTAGCATCAGTCTTCGCCACAATAGGGGTAAATAATACCCCATCCTCTCTCTAGAAAGCCTGTACCACAAGAAAAGATTTTTGAGGAGCAGGAGACGAGCAGACAGAGTTCACCCCTCTAACCAACATCTACGTTTCATCCCAAGATGGAGAATTCATGCCGCCTCCATCATCATCATCCCTTGCTGACAACTTCAAACCGTTCCAGGACCTCATTAAAAGGATAGCAGACTCCTTACAGATATCACTTGAGGCGGTTAAGGAGTCACAGCATAAACTCTTTGATATTCTGCTTACAGCGTTATCTGTCCAAATTGTGCTACCTATTAATGAGGCTTTGCTGGATCCTGCAAAAAATAAACTGGCATACCCCAGCAACAATACCATCCACATGTAAAAGAGCTGATAAGAAATATTATGTTCCGTCTAAAGATTTGGAGTTTTTCGCATCCCTCTCTGAACGTGGAAGGCATACTAAATCAATGTCATAGGACAAAAATAGAAACATTTTTATTTATTTGGTCACAAATATTTGTCTGCAGTTTAGGATTGTTGACTATCAGGTGTTGATGGTGGAAGAATCACAATAAAGTTCTATTTGTTTATTGAACAGAGGGACAATTTTCAGGCAGTCACTAAAGAGGATTAACTTCCTGCCAGAATAGCTTTGCAGATTTTTCTGGATGCAGCAGACACTGCTGCCTGCTCTGTTTCTATGGTGGTAGTCATGAGAAGGGCCTCATGGCTTCTGTTCTCAGGATTTCCGAGGGAGCTTCAGGGTCCACCTTTCTCCTTTCTGACAAGCTTCGGAGCATATCGCCATGGACAAGTGGGTCTTGGAGATTGTATCGACAGGATATTCCATCCACTTCACTTCCCTCCCCCTGTCCTGCACTCCTCCTGCCTGATCTTAGGTGCTATAGAACCAGTTCCTGTACAAGATAGAGGGAGGGGGGTTTATTCTAGGTACTTTCTGGTTCCAAAAAAGAGAAGCAGGTGGAGACCAATTTTCGATCCAAGATACTACAATAGATTTGTGAAGATACAGAAATTAAAAATTCTAACACTTGTAGCAATAATACCATCATTGGATTTGGGGGATTGGTTCTTGGCCCTCAACCTACAAGGTGCATGTTTCCATATTGCAATTCATGCTTCCCACAGAAAGTTCCCATGTTTCACTCTAGCTCAAAACTACTTTCAATAGAGTGGTTCCATTTAGTCTCTCTTCTGCTCTGAGTGTGTTTGAAGGTGGTAGCTTAGCATCACAGAAAAGGAATCCTAATGTTATTGCACCCAATCAATGGCATAAATGTGAAGATTGACAGGCAATATAATATAATAAATATGCATGTTTTATATCAACCATCAAAGAGGAGTGAGATCACCTTCTCTTTGCACTAAAGCAGTGAAACTCTCTGGAATTGGTGCATATGAATTCACATCAGTATCTCAGGAGCTTACCTTCTGGGTGTTTGAAACATCACCACAGATACCCTCAGCAGATGCTGCTTTGTGGATCACATTGTACTCCATTGCATATTTCATTGTTGAGGTGTCCCACAAATAGACTGTTCACTGCGACCAGAAACAAAGTGTTTCCACTTGTGCTCGAGTGAGAGACGGGGCTGCCACTCCTTGGTGTAGCTGAGGACTGGCCTGACATGAGCAATTAACACATGGAGGGAGGCCTCATTTCTTGGAGGATAGGATTAGGAAAGAAAATAAATCATTAGGCTGAAAACATAACTGTGCTAAATACTGTAAGTAAATAAGTCAGCAGGTTTAAAAGACAGAATGTCTGAGCAAGCAGAGATAAGAGGCAGAACACCCAAGGAACCATTTACAATGAATAAGATAACAATGGACAAGATAAGTTAGGAATGTAGAGATAAGGTAAAGAGTAGGTTGAGCGTGGACAGAGCATGCTGCACAGGGATTGGTTCCTGCAAAGTAACCAACCCAATCCCAAAATGTATGGAGCAATGTATAGTAAATGCAAAGTAATGTGTGTATATAAGTGTATAACGCAAAGTAATGTGTATATAAAAGAAGAGGTTGGCTGTGTAACTTCGATTGTGTAGTATGCCCTATGCTTTGAGTCTGATCGACTCAGCGTAGCTTTGGTGTTTGCCAAATAAATTAATCGAGTGACGAAATCTGGAGTGGAACTGGGTTTTTTGTGTGTCCCAGATAACTGAAGGAAGTGTTTTTCCCAGCACTGGACAAGTTTTTATGGATAAGCTGCATAGAAATGGTCTCAGAAGGAATCACAACACTTGGGAGATGCTATTCTCCTTTGTTGGATGTTGGAACTGTTTGTATGTGTTTCCTTCAACTTCTCTATTATCCGAGGAAAAACAAGGCCAGAGTTATTCTAGTAGTTCTGATGTGGCCAAGACAGACATGGGTTCCTTATGTTATCCAGTTGGCTGCTTGTCAACCAATTACCCTTTAGATCATCTCTCTCATCTTCTCTATCAGGATGTCAGTGAAATTCTTCCAGCCTTGGGGTTCTTTGCCTCAAAACGTTGCTGTTGGATGGTTCACCAGGTTAGAGACAACCTGTTCTGAGGAAGTGAGAAGAGTATTGTTACTTAGTAGGAAGCAGTCTAGCTGTAATACTTACCTCCAAAAATGGACAAGATTCAGCCACTGGTGTGATCTAAAACACCTTTCATCTGTGTCCTGTTGGCTGTCAGATATAATGGATTGCATCCTAGAACTGAAGACCGGTTTGTCTGAGTTCCATTAGGGTACATTTGGCAGCCATTACAGCCTTCCATTTTCTTGTGGAGTGCTTTTCAGTGTTTGCACATCTGATGACAGAGAGGTGTCTCAGGAGCTTGGGGAATCTTTTCACGAGTCAGACGTCGTCCTTCAGTTTGGGGCCTCAAGTTTGCTTAGATGCCTTTATGGGACCTCCCTTTGAGCTGGTGGTGACCTGTTCTCTACTTGATTTATTTGTGAAAATGGCCTTCCTGATAGCCATTACTTGTGCTCAAAAAGTTGGGAAGAGTTAGACTCTGGTGGCAATCCCCCCTTCACGGTATTCTTTAAGAACTAGGTCACATTGCAACCACATCCCAAATTATTACCAAAGGCATTATCTGACTTCCACACCAACCAGTTTATTCATCTTCTGGTGTTTCCTAAGCCACACCTGAATAAGGAGAATGCGGTATTACATATGCTTGATGTCAGGAGGGCATTAGCCTTTTACTTGGACCAGGGCTAAGCCATTTTGGAAAATCTCCCAGGTTGTTTGTGTCTATTGTGGACAGATCTAAGGGATCTCCAATTTCCAAGCAAACTCTTTAGACGTATATCTGGCTGTATACCTTTAGTTTTCAGTCTAATGATCTCCAACCTCCTTCTACGGTACTAATCCATTCAGCAAGAATTCTTTCTACTTTCTTTCTTTTAAGAATGTCCCTGTGATAGGGTGTTGGTGAGACATCCTCTAAACTAGAAAACTCATGAGTAGTCTCCAGTAAAATTAATTTCTCCTGGCTGCTGCTGCCAGCATCACAGAATTCTGTCCAGCATTGGTGGCTTTTAACAGTTTTGCATTCTTCTGATTTTCTTGACAAATAACATTTTTCAGAGTTTGTAGAGTCTGTATATCTTTGTGAGCTTTACGGGGCTTGTATCCTCCATATCATCATATAGTGCAACTTCCCCATTGAATAAAAATCCCAAACTATAGTGTTAGCATTGCCATCATTTTTCATTTTATACAAATATATAAATTTGTGCTAAATTAGATATAAATTAGATCTTTATATTTGTATTAACATTGCTATTCTTACTTAGTGAGCACTTTTGATTGAAGCCCAGTAAGAAGCAGTGTATTGTCAGCTCCAAGACTAATACTGACCTGAGCATTAGTGTCACTGATTTTAAAAGCTAGTTTCTAGAATATTTCAAAGGCTAGTACTGCATAAATAAGCAATTACAAATTAAAACCTTCAACCAGGGAGACTAGATGCTACACTGTATGTACAAAAGCTTACAAATGGACAAGCATTACATTAGGAATTCATGTACATTTATATTTACTCATTTACTGTATCAAAAACTATGGACATGCAGTCTACTGCTATTGGTTCAAAACCTTAACATGTGACTTAGCTGTTAAGCAGATTTCAACTGAAAATATAGAAAACTATTATCACTTGTGACACATTTTACAATGAAGAATGTTATGTGAAAACATTTCATGTAAGTATATTGCAAAATGGTATTTGCCTTTTGTCACATAAACAGCTTCAACATTTTAAAAAAACAAAACTTGTCCATGCAAAACCAATGTCTTTTAATACATTGTCATTTGATAGCTTTGACAAATAATTTCAACACCTTAATATGGTTAACTTAAACAGTAAAATCTGTAGTGATATGAAGCCATGTTGCCGTATTTCTGGAAGTTGTGCAAAAACTGACACTTTTTCATTTTGAATGTTTCACTTCATCTACAAGTTTACAGCACCACTTGACATCTCCATATCAGACCTCATCTAAATGTACATAAAATAAGCTTTCAAAGTATGTGAGTATGTGTAGCGTGGGTACATAAAACTTCAAAAGTATGCGCCTTTTTGAAGAATTGCTGCATGCCTATTGAGAGCACCAGGGGATTGGACCACTCAAACTGCAGGAACTGAAATATTTCGCTTGTCAGAAGTGGTAGGGGAGGTGGGAGTAGACAAGCGTAGCCCTCTGAAACTCTTACCTTGAGAATTCTGGCTAGTTTGCACTCAGTGTTTGAGATCAAGATTGAAAGTCCTGTGTGAGATCTTCAAAAATGTAGATTTTCAAAGTAACTTTCCCTTCTTGATCACATTCTTGTCAGTGTCTTTGTTCTTGTTGCCTTTTGCAGTTTTTACTACTTTGATACAGTTTTTGCTACTTTACTTCCTCCTTTTGGAGTGGCAATCCTTGTGCAAATGATACCTTTAGGGAAGGAGAAATTATTTACTTTGTAATTCTGCTTCTCTGAAGATCTTGCAGGATTCCCACACCTGTCTTTCCATTAATTTTTGAAAGCATTTATCGACTTCTTTATCTTTAGTATTCCTTTCTGAGGAATTGATTTCTTTGTATCATTCATCTTATTCTTTGAGCCTTCCTGATAAATCAGACACTGAACAGAAAGTACCAAGTGCAGTGGTTAAATCTGTGGTAGTTAATGGTGGAGGTGATGGTGGATGCTCACACTCTTCCTTACTATTTCTGCCTTGGGATCAAAATCCCCTCATATTTTAAAATCAATACTTCTTGAAAGACAGTTACATCAAACAGAGAATCATAGAGCTGGGAGTGGACCTTGAGAGGTCATCTAGTTCAGTCCCCTGCACTCATGGCAGGACTAAGTAATATCTTGACCATCCCTGACAGGCGTTTGTCTAACCTGCTTTTAAAAATCACCAATAATGGAGATTCCACAGCCTCCTTAGGCAGTTAATTCCAGAGATTAACCACCCTGACGGTTAGGAAGTGTTTCCTAATGTCCAACCTAAACCTCCCTTGCTGCAGTTTAAGCCCATTGCTGCTTGTCCTGTCCTCAGAGGTTAAGAAGAACAATTTTTCTCCCTCCTCCTTGTAACAACCTTTTATGTACTTGAAAGTTATGTCCCCTCTCTTTTCTTCTCCAGGCTAAACAAACCCAGTTCTTTCAGTCTTGCCTCAGAAGTCATGTTTTATAGACCTTTAATCAGGTTCGTTGCTTTTCTCTGGCTTTCTCCAGTTTGTCCATATCTTTCCTGAAATGCGGTGCCCAGAACTGGATACAATACTCCAGTTGACACCTAATCAGCGCGGAGTAGAGTGAAAGAATTACTACTCATGTTTTACTTACAACATTCCTGCTAATACATCCCAGAATTGTTTGCTTTTTTTGCAACAGCATTACACTGTTGACTCATATTTAGCTTGTTATCCACTCTGACCCCCAGATCTCTTTCCATAGTACTCTTTCCTAGGCAGTAATTTCCCATTTTGTATGTGTGCAACTGATTTGAGCCTTCCTAAGTGAAGTACTTTGCATTTGTCCTTATTGAGTTTCATCCTATTTACCTCAGACCAATTCTCCAGTTTGTCCAGATCATTCCGAATCAACAGAACTGGACCCAGAACTGATCCCTGTAGAACTCCACTTGTTATGCCCTTCCAGCATGACTGTGAACCATTGATAACTACTTCTCTGGGAACAGTTTTCCAACCAGTTTTGCACCCATCTTATAGTAGCGCCATCTAGGTTGTATTTCCCTACTTTGTTTAAAGAGAAGGTCACACTGGACGGTATCAAAAGCCTTGTTAAAGTCAAGATATATCACATCTACTGCCTCCCCTCTATCCACAAGGTTTGTTACCCTGTCAAAGAAAGCTGTCAGGTTGGTGTGACATGATTTGTTCTTTACAAATCTATGCTGACTGTTATTTATTACAGTATTATCTTCTAGATGTTTGCAAACGGATTGCTTAATTATTTATGCCATTATCTTTCAGGTTACAGAAGTTTAGCTGACTGGTCTGTAAATCCCTGGATTGTTCCTATTTCCCTTTCTGTAGATGGACTCTATATTTGCCCTTTTCTAGTCTTCTGGAATCTCTCCTATCTTCCAAGACTTTTGAAAGATAATCGCTAATAGCTCAGATATCTTCTCAGTCAGCTCCGTGAGTATTCTAGGATGTATTTCATCAGGCCTTGGTGACTTGAAGACCTCTAATTTGTCTAAGTAATTTTTAATTTGTTCTTTCCCTATTTTAGTTTCTGATCCGGCCTCATTTTCACTGGCATTCACTTTGTTAGACATCCAATTGCCACCAACCTTCTTGATGAAAACTGAAACAAATAAGTCATTTAGCGCCCTTGCCATTTCCACGTTTTCTGTTATTGTTTTTCCACCCTCATTGAGTAACAGGCCTACCCTGTACTTGGTCTTCCTCTTGCTTCTAATATATTTGCAGAATGTTTTCTTGTAACCCTTTGTCTCTAGCTAGTGTAATCTCATTTTGTGCCTTGGCTTTTCTAATTTTGTCCCTGCTTACTTGTGTTGTTTGTTTGTTTGTTTGTTTGTTTATATTCATCCTTTATAACTTGACCTAGTTTCCACTTTTTATAAGACTTTTTTTACTTTTAGATCACTTAAGATCTACTGGTTAAGCCAGGGTGGTCTTTTGCCATACTTCCAGTCTTCCTTATGGTTTGCCCTTGTGCCCTTAATAATGTCTCTTTGAAAAACTGCCAACTGACTTCAGTTATTTTTCCACTTAGACTTGCTTCCCATGGGATTTTACCTACCAACTCCCTGAGTTTGCTAAAGTCTGCTTTCTTGAAATCTGTTGTCCTTATTTTGCTGTTCTCCCTCCTACCATTTCTTAGAATCATGAACTCTTATCATTTTGTGATCGCTTTTGCCCAAGCTGCCTTCCACTGTCAAATTCTCAACCAGTTCCTTCCTGTTTGTCAAAATCAAATCTAGAACAGCCTCTCCCCTAATAGCTTTCTCCACTTTCTGAAATAAAAAATTGTCTCCAATACATTCTAAGAACTTGTGGGATAGTCTCTGCCCTGCTGTTATTTTCCCAACACGTATCTGAGTAGTTGAAGTCCCCCATCACCACCAAGTCTTGTGCTTGGGATGATTTTGTTAGTTGTTTAAAAAAAGCCTCATCCACCTCTTCTTCCTGGTTTGGCAGTCTGTAGTAGACCCCTATCATGGTAGCACCCTCGTTTTTCCCCCTTTATCCTTACCGAGAGACTCAACATGTCTGTCTCCTATTTCCATCTTAACCTCAGTCCAAGTGTATACATTTTTATTATATAAGGGAACATCCCCTCCCTTTTTTCCCTGCCTATCCTTCCTGAACAATCTGTACCTTTCTATACCAATATTCCAGTCATGCGTATTATCCCACAAGTTTGTGATGCCAGCTATGTCATATTTGTGTTTATTTACTAACTTCTCAAGTTCTTCCTGCTTATTCCCCATACTTCTCACATTCATATACAAATATCTAAGATACTGATTTGACACCTCCCCGTTTTCTCCTATCTCTTCCCTAACTTCCAGCCCTTCTCCCAGGTTCGAACCTAGTTTAAAGCCCTCCTCACTAGGTTAGCCAGTCTGTATCCAAATATGCTCTTCCCCTTCCTTGATAGGTGAACCCCATTTCTGCTTAGCAGTCCTTCTTCCCGTGGTCAAAGAAGCTGAAGCCCTCCTGGTGGCACCATCCTCACAGTCGGGGATTTACTTTCAGGAGGCATCTGTCTCTACCTGGGCCCCTAGCCTTGACCGGAAGGAACGAAGAGAACACCATCTGCACTCCCAACTCCCTCACCCTTGCTCCCAGAGCTCTGTAGTCACTTTTGATGTGTTGAGTGTCGTACCTCACAGTATCATTTGTGCCCACATGGATGAGTAGCATGGGGCGTAGTAGTCAGAGGGCTGGATAATCCTCGACAGTCCCTCTGTAATGTCTCTGATACTGCCTGGCAAGCGGCATAGCTCTGGGGATCCCATGTCAGGGCGACAGATGGGTGCCTTTGTCCCCCTCAGAAGAGAGTCGCCAACCACCACTACCGTACCATTCTTCCTGGGAGTGGTGGCTGCAGTCCTTCCTGCCTTGGGGGGTACATAGCTCCTCCTCCTCCTTTGGGGGTGATTCCTTGTCGCTCATTGCCCCGGCAGCATAAGTTCTCCAGGGTGGGTGATTTGGGAGTAGGGGTGGAGCACTGCCTGCTGCCAGAAGTAACCAGCAGCCAGTGTCCTCCCTGTGACAGCGCCATATCCATCTCCCAAGTGGTGTGACAGCAGTCATCTGTAGCTGGATAGCTTCCTCAGCCTTGGATGTCACCATATGAATACTCTCAAGGAATTCCTCATGGGCTTGGATGCTCCTCAGCCTAACCACCTCCTGTAGCTCTCCCACCTGCTTCCTGAGAGATTTCACCAGCAGGCACCTTTCACATTGGATGGTTCCCCTAGCCTGGCTTTCTGTAAGTGGGAAATGCAGGCCACAGTCTCTGCAAATCCACATGAAGGATCTGGGTAGAAGCATCCATGGTTAGGGTCTCTGTCTGGATATAGATACAGGTGGAGGAGACAGGAGCAGAGTTGGAACTGGCAATGTGGGCCTTTCTGACCATAGTGATTTTAATGACTCCCTCTCAAACTCCCCTCTTTGCAGTCAGCCTCTGGCTTTTAAGGCCTGCTCTCCTAGGTCAGCCCTACAGCCCCCACCCCACTCTCCAGCCCCTGTTAATCACAGGAGGAGGGTGATCACAAGGCTGATTGAGGCTGACCAAAGATGATTAAGTATAATCAGGGATTAAGGGAAATAATGAATCTTCATTACTATAGTAGTGCCGAAGTGTTTACTATTTGAATGGCTTCTGTAACTACTCTGAAAACAGAAGCTAGGCAGGAGAGCTAAATGAGATGAATTTTTCCAGGAGCATTTGTATGCATGTTGCTTTTCATTAAAATGAAGTGCAGCACTTCAAATATTTGCAAGCTGGCAGAAACTTGTGTAGGCATTGCTGCCACTCCTCCACTATTGTGTCACTTATGTTTAGTTTTCAGCATTATTTAGAACTTCAGTAGCCTCCTCCAAACTCATAACATTCCCTAAAAACAAAACCTAAGCTGAGGTTTTAGTCTGAGCATGTACTATATATTTTTTTAAAAATAACCTGAGATTCAATTACTGATATTTCCCTATTTAAGAACAAAGGGAATTTGACCAGCTTAAACCAGAGCTTTATTTAAACTTAAAAAAAAAAAAAAAAAAAAAGGCGGGGTGGGGGGCAGTATTTGGCATTGCCATGGTCACTTTAGGCCATGGTCATGTGTGTACATTTTTCCCCTTCCTCAAATTTGTGTTAGTAATATTGTATCTGGCCCATTAGCCTAACAATAAAGGAAGTTGAGGGAAAAGTTGGACAGACCTATCGAGTGGGGTCTCACAGATCAATTCTGGGTTCAGATCAATGTCGTCTTCACTGATTTAGATAATGGCATAGAGAATGTACTTATAAAGTTTGTGGGTGATACGAAACTGGGAGGGGTTATAAGTGTTTTGCAGGATAGGATTAAAATTCAAAATAATCTGGACAAGGTGGGGAAATGGTCTGAAGTAAATAGTATGAAATTCAATAAGGACAAATACAAAGTACTCCACTTAGGAAGGAACAGTCAGTTGTATGCATACAAAATGGGAAATGACTCCCTAAGGAGGAGTACTGCAGAAAGGGATGTAAGGGTCATAGTGATCACAAGCTAAATGTGAGTCAACAGTGCAACTAGTATCCTTTACTAGGTGTTCAAAACTGTTGCATAGTTTATGCTGTTCCTTTTTAAATAGCAGCTGTCTTCTACTTCACCTTTAGTGACAGGCGAAATAATGCTAGTAAGGAAAGGCCTCAGTCCTGGGAACATTTACATATGTGAATATCTTCACGCATGTGCATAGTTTAACTAAACTCTGTGACCACATCTATGTGTAAGTATTTGTAGGGTTGGCAGCATATTTTGAGAAATGTCTTGCAGTCCTTCAGAATAAAAGGAAAAATATAAGAACTGCGAATGGGAAGTTTCAGAAAACTGCCAGTTTGTAATCTTGTACATTAAGTGCAAAATCTCTATTGCTTGATCTGCAAATATTATAAACTTTAAATTTTTAATACAAGTCTTCTACCCTTTTTTTAAACATTAATGTGTGAGGGTTGTTAAACTGTTAATTGTGTGGGTGCTACATAAACAATTTGGGAGTTGGGGAAAGTGTGACATAAACATAGAGAAAAATGTCAGGGTCAGGAAGTTCCATAATTTACTGTTTTTATTGTTTAGTAACTCGGTCATTCATTTTTTCAATTTTTTCACTAGATTTCCTTGCTGGATATTTCTTCAACACTGGTATTCTGATGTAAGGGAAATATCCTTTGACGTTATAATGGATTTTAAGCAGGAGCATAAAGAAAACTGGCCTTGTAACAGAATTTGTATGTGAGAAGTGGTACGGCTTACTATAAATAACCATGACAACTTCTCATATGAATGGACATCTTACAGAAGATTCTGACACCGAAACAAAAAATGTGGATCTTGCATCTCCTGAGGAACCTCAGAAGCATAGAGAGATGGCTGTTGATTGCCCTGGGGATTTGGGCTCCAGGATGATGCCAGTACGACGAAGTGCTCAGCTTGAGCGGATTCGCCAGCAACAGGAGGACATGAGGCGCAGGCGGGAAGAAGAAGGGAAGAAACAAGAATTGGACCTTACTGCTTCAATGAGGCTTAAAAAACTAGCGCAGATTCCTCCCAAAACTGGAATAGACAATCCAATGTTTGACACAGAAGAAGGAGTCATTCTGGAGAGTCCTCATTATGCTGTGAAAGTATTAGGTAGGTAAAAAGCACAAACTAGTGGGGAAAATACTCGTTTATATCAAATGCTGTTTTAGACCAAAAGACATTAATTAGTTGGTTAGGCTTATGGGAGGGTTGCAGCATTGAGACACAGCTTTCATTGTGTGTGGAAACAAATGCTTGAATTCCAGCATGTAGTATTTGGTAAAAGTTGAAGATAGTACAGATCCAACAAAATTCTGTTAGTGATGGAAATTTGTTCAATAATATAAATTTCACATTTTAATTTTACTCCTTTTACATTATTTAAGGCCCTCTGGAAAATCTTTTGGGTTTCTGTGTCTGATTACCTTCAAACATGTATTTGAGTTACAGCTGCTAATGGAATTGTAGTAAACAATTGATTGCTGGCATATACATTCATGACTATTAATAAGACACATTCCTTACCAATTTTTTTAAGACTGGGTAGTGTTCCAGTTACAGGGCCCCCCCTCTTCTTTCTCAAGGTGGAATCTTGTGATTCTTCCACTCTTCTGCTGGGAACCAGGTACACTATCCAATTGATACCCTGCAGGCCTGAATGGGTTTTAGGCACCTGTGTTTCTTCCCTTCAGGAACTTCTGACCAGTGATAATGAACAGCAGCCTTCTTAAAATGGGCATATTTATTTAGCAGTTGGCTCAGCATTAAAGAAAAAAGGCTTTAAAGCAACAAACAGCCTATATGCATATTTCATATTATCTATTATGCTTCATTACAAGAAAAATTAGGCTAACCTCTTAAATTACAGGAACAGAAGTGACCCAACTCACATTCTCCTTGAAGGCCAAGAAGTCACAACTAACAGCATGCCCTGCTGTTCTTGATCTTTCCCTATTCTCTGTGTTCCCTTTTTTCACACACCAATTGTGTTTAAGGAAGATCTCCCTTTCCATGTAGGTGTCTAGCCCCAAATACCGTATTGCTCGATAGTGTCTTTATTTTCAGGGTCCAATGTGTTTCCTGGTGCCTCAGACTGGGATTTTTCCAGTCAAGCAGGGCATCCAGCAGTGCCTAAACAGGAGAATATCCCTTTAGTAGCTGCCCCATTGTTTGGGCAGTTGGACTCATTCCAGCTCAGTGGGTTGTAATCACTGGATTTCTAATTGTCTTCCTTGTGGGTGACAGTGTTGAAAACTGTATGAGTGTATGGGATTCCTTCAGCCCCTTTTGTTAATCTAATGTGCAATGTTAGAAGTCAAACACGCAAATCCCATTTTGGACACATCAAAATATATAATTAATGCATACAGGGTCACATTTCGCTACAGTAAATCCTCACTATTTTAACATTTAAAATATATCCCTATAGTTTGAGAATCACACTTACAACTGGGCACTAAGACCCATGTAAATAATATGCAGAATTAATATAACTGTGCACCTTATGCTCACTTTTTATGCTATTTAATTTTAAAATAATGTAAAACCTTGAAAGGTTTATGTGCACATTGACAATGAAAAATTAGTAGTCAAAATTGATTCTTTACCATATCAGCTGGTTAATTCTTAATTATTTTCACTAACCGCCCTAAAAGTTGACTTTGATTAAAGTGACCATATGCCTTGGTTTTTAGAGGCCTTCCCCCTACTTCCCAATTAGGTTATTAAAACCTGAGGTCCTTGGGTTTTCTTCTCTTCATACCCCACTCCCTGAAAGTCCCCCCCCTTCTTGCTGAACTCTGGCTAGCCCATGACGTGATCACTTATGTGCAGCCAGGTACCTCTGGTTCAAGTGCTGATGTACTGAGCTTTTGTAGGCTTTGGCCACATGCCAGACACCAGCTCCCTTCCTGGTCCCGTATTTGATGGTGGCTTTTCAGCAGTCAAGGAACCTTTCATTTCTAACTTTCCTCCAGGCAGGTGAAAGGTTCCATCCATTTCTCCAGGCAGAACTTTTGTCCTGGCAGCCTCCCTCTGCTCCCAGTATAGCCCAATGACAGGCTCTCTTGAAAGTTTGCATTGATAATGAAAACCTGCATAAGTAAATTTCTTGGCTCTTGCCTAACTAAACTTTCTAATGAAAGTTGTCTTCAAATTAGTGGATGAAAAAATTGACTTGTTTTAGATTGCTAAAATATTTTATTAGCTTTTAAACTATGGCCCACCTCATTTGTCTCTAGATGTTTGTACCAATCTTAAACAATACATAAGTAACAAATGATAACTAAAAATAACCTTCATTTCAGAACTTAATTGTTAAACTTTTATGTAAATATTTCCTGCCTTCATTCCCTTGGGCAGAAAGATTTTGTTTACATTAAAGGGTTTGTCCGCTACTTCCATTAGTTGTGTGTGTTTTCCCAGCGAGAAAGAGTCAGTGTTTGTGGCAATCTAGTTTTGTAATGATTAATCTTGTGCTTAAAGAAAAATGCTTGTGGAAGGAACATAACAGCTTCTTGTCCTCTTAAATTTTTTTGTACCACTCTTTCCCTCTTTGTACATATTTGTGAGCTGAGAAGAAAATAATTGTCCCCTGGCCAAACTTTTGCACTATTTCAGTGTTCACACGCCTGTACACATTTCTGCTAAGAGCAGCTACAACTGAGCTATTTTCCACCCTCTAAATTCATCGTCATGGCAGAGCCCAAAGAGAAGTTGCCACCTTGCACATCAAGCTCCACCTGGATCTATCTCTGGCTAGATCCTCAAGTAATCTGGCTGGATATCCAGCCAGATGTCTATCACTGGCAATTTTATAATGCTGTATGAACTATGAAGGGGGGGATCCATAGGATACCAGTCTAAACCATTCACGTCTTCCAAACTCCACATTACAGTCATCATTCTTCTGGTCAAGAGACTCCTTTCAGAAAGTTTATTCTGTACTTAATTAGATGCAGAGGTTGCCACTGAGCAGTATAAGGGGACAGAAGATCAATTGCTCATTCTGCATCACCTCTACTCTTAGGTAACTTCTTTGTTTTCTCTTTCCAGCAAGATAAAAAGTCCGTTTAACAGATTGGGATTTTATAAGACTTTCACTTCAGGTATTATCTATAGGTTCAAATTTAAATCAAGGTTGTTTAGTTGTGCCATTTTTAACACCCCTGCTGTGAATTTTGGATGTAGGTGGCAAAATGGTGAACTGAGGTTTTTGACCATCTTTCATCTTCACAAATATGAACATATAAGCTTCTCCCTATGATCTGGAAAAAGACTGACTTAGTGTGTAGGATGTCACTCATACCTCACTCTGTAGACCCTCTTTTTTGTTTTTCAAGTTAATGTAAGACTGAGATACGACTATGTAGCTTTAAGCAAACTACATTTTAAATTACTACAACCTCCCTCTTTATAAAGTTTGCTTTTTGTCATTTGAGTCCATTCTGATTTCTTAGTGGAGTCTCCTTTTTGACATTAGAATTTCCAGAGCACAGAGTAGGGAGACACTGTATAGTAAATAGTTGGATATCACAAGCAAAAATTGCTGTTTGAGATGCAGAAAGGATTTAATGGTGGTTCATTTGGTAGATTTTAGTCTGATGTAGCAATTTTCAGTTTCTGCTTGCAGAAAGGGAGATCAGCTTTAAGCTGTTTGGATGTTTTTGTCAAAAATGCACATCCATTCGAAGGTATCCCTGATGTAATGTGCTAAAGACTTGGAAGTTTTTCTTGATTGCAATACAATGGCAATTTGAGTATCTGCCACTCAGTAACCATATTTAATGGGAAAAGACATATAGGTGTTAGAATAGTGACAATCCCACACAGTATTCCACTGAGAATTTTGAGTCCGAGTCACTGAGTCAACAAAGTTTAGAGATGAGCTACCAAAACTTGTTCTTTTGGAAGCTCATTGAGTTTTCCACGTAAATCCCACGCTTCCATGATCTTTGGACAGTCCATTAATATTTATCATAGGTGGGGCTGGTAGTACTGGCTATTAAGGTTGCTAGACAGTTTCCATATTAAGACCCTGTTTTCAGTTGTCTAATTTTGGCAAACTTTAACCATTTGGGCTGAAATTTTTCATGTTAGCTCTCTGCCTCAGGCTGACTTTTAAATTTCAACCATTTCTGAGAATAAACATTTTGCACATGTTAAAAATATGTTTGGCAATCATTTCTTTGAAATGCTCTAGGATATCTATGCCTTGGAGAAGGGACTTGGAATTTGGCAGGAAGGGTTGCTGTTGTGTCAGGGCTATTTTTGCTGTTCCTGTGAAAATCTGTCCAAATTTGGCCAAGCTATAAGAATTTGAAAAAGCACAATTCATACATGCTTAGTAGAGACTTGCTAGAGCTTAACAGTTAAAATCTCTGATTCCATCATCACTGAACATGCTCCATTCCCTCACAGCTCTTACGTGTGACCAGACTCTGCACATGCAAGCCCTACAGAGTGGCTAAGCATGTTCTAGCCCAGGGCGGTAGGGATCCAGAAGGACTTTCCCTGAAATGGCTGCTCCAGGCCTCCGTGAGACTAGGCACTGGAACTGAGATCAGAGAACCTGTCTCTCATGTGCTCTGAATGATTCCCTCTTCCCTTCCTTCCCTGCTCCCCTGTGCTAGCACACAAATTTGGAGGAGGAAGACATCTGATTAGAATGCAGAGGGGACAAGAGCAGGACCAGTGCTGAGGGAAAGGAGTAGACTGGGACTGGAGTTGGATGTGGGGAGAAGAGATACAGTGACTGAGTTGGAAGGGGGAGACTGGGACTGGCTAGGAAGGAGACTAAGAACTGGATGGTGGTAGAAGGCAGGCTGAAACTCATAGAGCAAGGAGACTAGGTTTGGGACCTTGGGGAGAAAAAGGGGGACAGGTTGAGCAGGTAGGCTGTGAGTTGGTGAGAGACATGGGAGGGGTCATGCTGACGTTGGATGAGGAGCCCAGTGAGGGGGAAACGGACTGAGAACCAGCCAGTGGGGAGGAGGGAGGGAGAGAGATCAGATGAGGATCTAGGAGGAGGAATCTGGGTAAAGGAGACTGGGTGACAAGTAGTTGGAGTGGATTAGGTGCCGGGAGGGGGAGAGACTGGGAGTAAGGGGAATTTGTACTTGGACAGCTAGGATGGAGGAGGAGTAGACTAGGTCTGGCTGGGCTAGGACTGGGTTAAGATGAGGAACCTGAGGAGGAGTGGAGATTGGGACTGGGTAGGCAAGGAGAGTGGGACTGGAACAAGGAACTGGGGTGGGAAAGAGACAAGACTGGGACAGGTTGGAAGAGATGGGACAAAAGGGGTCAGGGTTATAGGAAACAGGCAGAAGAGTCTGTGCCCACAAGAGCACACTTGCTTCCAGTGCATGGAATGGAGCCCAAGCTTCATAGGCTGGGTCTACACTGACGGTGGCAAATTCGCCGCTGTCACATCGATTGCTCTGGATCGATTGAGTGGTCTATATAGATGTGCTCAGTCGATCCAGGAAGCGACGCGGGAAAACCACCCCCGTAAGTGGAGTAGCGCTGTTTAAAAGGGAGCGCTGTTCCCTTTGACGCAGCGCAGTATGGATACCGTGCGGAGGAGACGCTGCAAAGTCGACAGGAGATACGCAAGTGATTTGCGTCACTTGCGTATCTCCTGTCGACTGCCGCCAAATCGCCAAGGTAAGTGTATCAAAAAGGTTGAGAAACACTGCTCTAGAGCATTAGGATATTATAGTGATAAGTGCCCTAGATAAGCACATGAGGAAATTAATAATTCTGTCTTCATAGCAGGGTTTGAATAGTGTTCAGTAAATAAGGCTTAGGACCAGACATTGAACAAGACAAAACAAAATATTGATTAGTTGTTCATTAATTGAGCACAATCCTGTGCACTGAAAAAGATAGAGGTATGTGATCATATAATTATAGACTATTATAATGCACACATCAAAGGGGCTAAATCAGTGTTGCACAGGCAACTGTTTCAGCCTGATTTTAAGGAATCACAACATGTTAGTAGTTGCATATGTTTAATACCTAAATTAAGATGATGTTGAGGTCAAATCTGAGATGCTACTGCAAATCTAAGGAAAACTGTGTTTCAGATGAAATGGTGTGACTTTCAATTCTGTAATAGTCCATGAGGATTCCTATTCAACCATTAAGACAGCTAGAATCTCCAAGTTGTAATATAATGGAAAAGACAAGAAAATAACAAAATGGCTCTAGAACAATAGTGTCCTTTCATAGAGCTTTAACTTCTGTGCACATCCCTTTCCCCTACATTCTGGATTCTTCTGTCTAAGAACTGACACTTGCTAAACTTCAGAAGAAGGCTGTGTCTCGTTCTGAAAGCTGTCACCCCTGTTTAGCTTAGGTGGTGAAAAAAAGCCTAATTTAAGAATACATTTTTTAAAAAATCATCAAATATGATTGGGGGAGAGAGCATGAGACTATTATGAGCAGTTCAACTCTTTTGTTGAAAACTTACTGAATGCCTGCCTTTCAGAGGCCATTGTGTTAATTTTAATAATAAACAGCTTCTCAATTGCCATGAGGTTCAAGAGTCTGATTTTTTTTTTTTTTAAATGAAGTGGGTATGTTGAACACTACAGTATTATTTCATGTCTGGTGATCTGCTAAGAATGCCACATTATGCTGCTCGGCTCCTTCTTGACTCAACCATTGTTGTCCAGGAGTGGGTCACTGTCACATAATTCTTAAAGATGTATTGCCAAAATCCTTAAATAACGATTGACTGATTTTAGTCAGTTGAGGTTAATCTCCAAGAAAATATTAAACTGTCCTAACTCAGTGACTAAAAACTAACAGGAACAGTGGATCAGTATTTTACAGGGTTTTTTTTAAAAAAACCTAATGAAACTGAACAAGTGCTGGGCATAAATAGCAAAGTTGGCCCAATTAATATAAACTCTCCTCATTTTCCATTTTTAAAAAGAATGTTTTATACTCTAATGCCTTTTCAGTGTCAGGTGACATACAGAGATTTAAGCAAGTGAATATATTTGGATTTTAATATCTGATTAGAAAACACCATAGCTGTTTCTTAACCCACATGTCTCGGTATTGCAGAGCATTAGTGAGAACTTCAGGTTCCAAAAAAATATAAAATAAATTAATCCACTGACATGGACAGTTTGCATAGATTAGCAATACATACCTCAGCTAATACTGTGGCTCCTAGCCACATTGCACTTCTGAAATCTGCAGTATGTAACCTGTATTTAAAATAACATGACGGCTATTATTTCTTTTCCCTCCTTTTCTAATGTGCTAACATGTCAAACTGCAACAGGAATCCTCCCCTGCAGTTGCATATTTCTTTTGCCTTGCCAGGCATTTGATTAATACATGCTACATAGTGCTCAGACATCTTCCCTGCCTTCCTTAAACCAGCAGGAAAGGCTGAAACCTTTCTCATAAACAGGGAATAAAACTAGGAGTATTCTAGTGGAGAAATAGTCTTTGATACATAATGGACCTATAGTATCCAGAAGAAGCCTCATTTTCTCTGTAAGTAGAGAAGGTTCAATTTTTTTTAAGTAGTATTTCTTAACTTCTTTGTCTTAAGGAAAATATTTGTAATTGAAAAATGTTCAAAGGTGGTAGTGGATGTAATAGACTGATCTCTCGTGGAGAGGTGGGGGTATGAGCTGAAGTTTAAGGCTTAAGTCTGTGTACAGTATACCTAATAATCTAGGATTCAGCAATGAAAGTCTGGGAAAACATTAAAATTTCCGGTAAGCTCATTATGGATTTGTATGTATACGATTGAAATACTTATTAAATGGGCAGTATGGGATGTATAGGCATCTATCTTTTAAAAGTGCCTGTCCTGTGTGAATACCTAATTCCATTCCCATTCCTCCTTTATCTTCCCCAGGAAGTCTCCCCCCACCATTTTCTTGTTGTTCCGTGTTATTTTTTTGTGTGTTACAGACAGTATAGAACTTTGGCTTTTCGCACACATGCAGGATCAGCACAAAATAACTGCAGAAGGAGGAGTGTGTGGACGCATAGGGTGCAAGACTTTCTGGGAGGGGATTAGGAAGAAGAAGGGGAGATGCAAACAGTCATTTTTTGGGAGCGGGGATGTAGAGCATGTAGGAAGTGAGCAGAGGTGGGCACAGCAGTGGCCTGAGAAGAAGCAGAATTTTTTTATTTTTAAAGAGAAAAGGAACGTTTAGAGAGAGAATAAACGGAAGTGGGAGGACAAGTACATAATAGACAAGGAGAATGATAGAACAAAGTAATCTTGAAAGAGCAAGATATACAGTGTTACATGTTAGGTTACATACTTGTATTTGTCTGGCTGGTGTCCCACTGGTAGAATGTGCTGAATGTAATTAGGCATGTAAGGAGGCTAATGGGACAGGTATTTCTAAAAAACTAAATGCTCTAGTGCCTGAGTTGTTCACTCTTCCGTGAGAGTCCAAATGTTTTAGTTCATCAGAACCAGTCACTTTGCCATTTTGGTAATCTGCATCCCTCAGTTTACAGAGGGTTTGCTGTTTGACAGTGCCCTCTCTGTTGGTTAATACTCTTGCCCACTGGTCTGGATGAAAGAATAAAGAACAAACTTCAGGTACCACTGGGGACTAGGAGCATGTTCTTTTACATGCAGCTATAGCTTTCTGGTGAGACACTGATGACCTTAGTATATCTTATTCCAATATGCATTGGCCTTGCCTATGAAATATCCAGTATTACAATCCGTGGTTATAAGCTCCATGAATCCCTCATGGGGATGAGACGGGATAGCTGGTGCTGGACTGCAGTGCAGCAGCTGCAGCATACTCCTTCTCCCATTTCCCTGGTGGTAAAGGGGACACCAAGATCAGGAAAAGGGATAAAATAGTGATCACCTTACAATCAGGGAGTCTTTGCGCTGTGCTTTGCAAAACAGTGCCCCTTTCTCCAAGGGTCTTCCTTTGCCTCATCCTAGGCACTGCTTCTCAAGGTCCAAAGGTCCAACAGAATTCCTCAGTTTCACAAGGAGACAGTTGCCTACATTTCAGACTCCCCCCAATACACCTTCATCCTGTTTACCGCCTCCATGCCATACCTGATATCACTCATCTCCTTCCTCAGTGGTCTGGCGAAATAAAACAATCACTCTAGCTCAACAAGACTTCAGAGGAGTGTAGAAAAGCCACACATTTGATTCCAATCTTTGTGCAAGGCATTTCCCTGTTATGCCTTCCTGTAATGCTAGAATAACTCATCCATCCCAGCTCAGAAACTTCTAGTTACCTTGCTTCTAGACCCAGCTTTCCCATAAAGCCCAGTATACCCTCTGTCCACTCTGGTTCTGGGATGGATAAACACTCTAAGGTGCACACAGTGACAAATGCTATTGCCTACAAGAGGGACTCCAACCCAGAAGCTTCATCAGCATTTATGATGAAAAGGGCCTTTAAAGCATTTAGAGAGCAGAAATAATCACCAGAATATGGTGACTGAGCAACAGGAACGTCTTACGAGCAAAATAAAATACGGATCCCTGCACACATTAAGACCCTGCTTACCAGACTGGGATCTACACTTCAAAGACTTATCAGAAGCATCAAGAGTTGTGAAGGTAGAAGAATACCGCAGAGGATGAGGACATGCATGGGGCAGAGGGTTCACCAATGGATAATAGTCAGAAGTTCCATGATCCTGAAGCTCAAAAGAGGGAAGGCTTCTCCCACAGAGACTTTTATGGTCTCAATCTGCCTTCATGTGGCTCAAATGCTGTTCAGATCACACTTAATTTAACCTTGTGTTCAATATAGAATACCGAATTCTCATTTATCCTCCTTCCAACTTCAGTCCTTAACTGCCTTCTTGAGAAAGTCACTCTACTTGATGATTTTCTTTTGTAATACAGTAGATTAACTCTTCATAGTCACTCAAAATGAAAACATGAACATTAATTTTAAATACTGTATATGGAAATACCGCACACTTGCAAAAGTCCTAAAATTCTACTTCATTTTAAAAAAGGAGCCTCCCCCAAAAGCAAATTTATTAAAATATATAAATGTAATGCTAAAAGTTTTAAACCATATTAAAATGTATGTTCCAAGTAAAATTCACAACTTAATAGGTAAAGACATTTGTAGCCTTTTTTTCTACTCTGATACTCAAAACCTACAGAATTTGATATGGTAAGAGGACTTTTCTGGGCTTCTTCCTCTTCCCCCATCCCCAAACCTTTACATTCAGAATTACTCAATATAATTTTCAATATAGCAATCTGATATAGTGCTTGTGTCAGAAACAGAAACTCTGTAAAGAAGAAATGGCACATATGTAAATACAAAAATGAAACTTTTAATGCAAATATTGTGATTGTGTGAAGATTTTATTTGAAATAGTTCTCTATGAATATTCAATAACGTATTAAGATCAGTTTAGCGAAGCTGCTAACTTTTTCATATAGCAAAATATTCCCTCTTTCATAATCAGTCATTAATGTGTTTTGATTATCAGACCCTTGCATAGCAAACCATTAGTTTGGAGAAGCTAAAGAATGCGAGGAATGAATTGCTGCTGTGATCTGGAACTTATCTGCAAAGACTTTAATCAACTTTTTTTATTGCTCCTAATTACATTGCTTTTTTTTCCTTGTTCTGGTTATGGTCAGTTCTTGGTAAGGTGCATTATTAGTGGACTAGATAATGAACAATTTTGCATGCATCATTGCTCATTCAGTCAAGGTTGAACCGCTGTCTTTCATACATATCTTACAAGTTTAAAATGTAAATAACGTAATAATAAGCCTGATCTAACTCTCAAATCTTTTTCCCCCCTACCCAGAAGCGGAAGAACTGTTAGCGTCTCTTAAGCATATCCAACACACTTTGGTAGATCCCCAGAGCCAAGAGGATATCTCTCTCCTTTTACAACTTGTCCAGAATACTGATTTTCAGAACGCGTTCAAGATACACAATGCTGTCACGGTGCATATGAACAAAGCCAGCCCTCCATATCCCCTTATCTCCAATGCACAAGAGCTAGCACAAGAGGTATGTACAGTATGCATCTCCGTGATATATTTTGTAACTTGTAATTAGTCTATCATTGGAAATATATTCAGTTTTATCTGTGTATGTCAAGCTTGTCTGAGTTGTTATTAATCAAATGTTAAAATAAAATGGATCTTAATATATGAATAGTCACTGATTGCTGCATCCATTTTTTCCAGAATTAAGCATTGCATCCAGGAAAGAAATAACTTTAAACTTTGGGATAATAGCTCAATTTTTCATAGTAATAAATTTAACAGCAAAAAAGGACAGTATTTAAGTGTAGTGAAAGGAAGGGAGTTACAGTAATGGGAAAGTTTTCCCATAGCTCTTCATTTCTAGTACCAATTGGATATTTTCCACTTACAATCAGTGTGGCATTCTTCTGAGTTTTGAAGAGGACTTCCTCCATTAAAGAAACCCCCCCTTGAAAATAAATCAAAATGAAGTTCCTGAAGGATGTTAACATAGCCATATTTAAAGTCCTTCAAATGTTTTAATCCTTAGGTTTCTGCATTTTGGGACTAAAGATTCTGTTGCATATAACTCAATAGGTCAGTGTAGCTCGGTCAGCTGGATTGATGAGATTGTCTATGCCTACCTTAATTACTGTTTCAGAAGTGTCACTTAAAATCATTGTTCTGATTTTATCCTAATAGATCCCAGGTGACATAGGAGAAATGGGTTTGCAGAATTCCTATGGTTATCAGTCATTAAATAGCTTTCATTTCAAGGCGTGGTTGGGAAGAGAGGCTTCTTGCAAAACTCCGATGAAAACTGCTTAGACTCCTAATTTAGTTTAAGAATGTAGGAGAGAACTGAATTATCCATATGCTAAAAGACCAGCATGTGGATTTAAAAGGGGGGGTATGTATGCTTGTTTCCCCCTTCAACCTCAGATCTGGGGCTTCCAGGGACCATTTCAACCCCCAGTGCTGGTTAGAGCATCTTGTTCCCCTCCTGCACCCTCAGATCCTACAGTGTCCAGGGAATACTCACGACATAAAACTTTACTGGTCACATCCATTCCCACTCCTTGAACACCCCCCCCACAGATGTCACAAAATACTCCCTGTGATAGTGTCTCTACCAGTTTCTGTGACCTCCTGTTCAGGGCAAGGGATATTTATGTGTAGATAAAGAAATATTATTCAAAATAATCAAGATTGAATTTATTGTGCTTTGTCCGAATAGAATATAGTGCATTCATTTGTTAGAAGTCCTTGCCTTAATGAAATAACTTTGGCTGTCATTAAGAGGCCTCCTTGCTGAGAAGAAATTATTTTTGCTAGCAGGATTTGTTAAAGATCAGATAGAAGCAACAGACTGGAAAAATGCATATTTAGCCAATAAATGCAATTGAGTGCACCAAACTTCTAATTCAAATCACAGTAAGAATGATTTAAATTTTGAGAGAGCAATGTATCCCGGTCACTGTTTTCACTTAGTTGTACCATTTAGGAATAGTGAAAAACTGATATTTGTTTGAGATTTTTAAAATGTCTCAAACTTCACTTGAACAGAAGTCTAGTTTAATATTTCTAGTTTTAGATTATTTTAATTTTTTGGTCTATTGATAGTTAACTACAACTGTGCAACTTTTCGTCTTGGCTGCAGGTGAATGGCTTGCATTTTTTTGAGAGTATGAGGGAAAATATAGGAAATTCATATTTTTTGTTCACAAATAATTTGAATGCAAACTTTGTCAGATATGGCTAGACCTTTAAGAGCTATTTAGTAATTTTCTTCCTCCATCCTACCCTTTTACTTAGCTTTACAGCATGGATGCTGGTTTGATCTCCCTGTCTGGTTCTTCACTGCCTGATAACTGGGTGCTAGCAACTTTGGCATCCAGCCTCCACCCTCTTCTCTGAGAGAGGCTGGCTTGTTGAGGAAAGCTAAAAGTGCCTTATGCATAAGCGCCACCATCTAGGCCTCAGCCTCATGAGCTCTGGGGGAGACAGTGCTAGCAGAGGAGCTGAGAACCATTTTTCAGAAGAAAGTAGAGATGGTGCCTGATTTTGGAGACCTCTTCCAACTATTAATTGCAGGACAAATATGCCTGCAGTTCCAGTTAGGCATCTACATAGAAGCCAGTCTTTTAGGCACCTCACTGATTATATGTAAGGGCCTGTGGATTTGTCCATAGACAGAAAACCCATCCTCAGAATTGAGGTTCCTGTTTCTTTCCTTCAGGGAATCCAGGCTATTTGGGGACATCCTTCATTCAGCCTTCAGTGAAGTTTCTGTGAAGAAAACCTCCTTTCCAGCTCTTGTTTTACTGTCCTGCAAGCCAAAATGCTCTTCCACATCTTTATTTGGGGGAGTCACAGAGCCCTCTTAATGCAGGAAATAGACATGTTCTTCATGGTGCCATTCTCCCACTTCCCTTTTTCTCTGTTTAAGTCCAACTTGAAACCTTCCAGGACCAAAAAAAAAAAGCTGGGCAGAGCCAGTTCTGATTCTTTTTCTCTAGCCTTGCACTGCTGGTACAGAATCAGAAATCTTTTCCCAGACTAATCTTGATAAGTTTATGGATGGGATGATGGGACAGCCCAATTGGCAATTAACTGATCTTTGACTACTAGCAGTAAATATGCCCAATGGACTGTGATAGGATGTTAGATGGAGTGGTTCTGAGTTACTGCAGAGAATTCTTTCCAGGCGTCTGGCTGGTGAGTCTTGCCCACATGTTCAAGGTTTAGCTGATTGCCATATTTGGGATCAGGAAGGAATTTTCCCCCAGGACATATTGACAGATACACTGGGGGGGGGGTTCGCCTTCTTCTGCAGTGTGGGTCACGGGTCACTTGCTGATGGATTCATTGCTGGAGTCTGTACCTTGCAGTCTTTGGAGGACTTCAGTAACTCAGTCATATGTGAGGAGTCTATTACAGGAGTGGGTGGGTGAGGTTCTGTGGCCTGCGTTATGCAGGAGGTCAGACTAGATTATCATAATGGTCCCTTCTGACTTTAAAGTGTATGAGTCTGAGTCCCAGCCTGAGCCATTCTTTTTAGGTGACAAATCTGAGGAACTGCTCCAGAGGGAGATGTTGATATAGGAGGCTTTAAAACAAGTCAGTAAATTAAACAGTAATAAGTCACCAGACCAAAATGGTATTCACCCAAGAGTTCTGAAGGAACTCAAATGTGAAATTGCAGAGCTACTAACTGTGGTATGTAACCTGTCATTTACATCCGCTTCTCCACTAGATGACTGGAAGATTGCCTCTGGAACCTTTTAAAAAAATTGGCATCAGATTAGCTATCTTGGCAGTTACAGGCCAGTAAGCCTAACTTCAGTACCAGGCAGGTTGGTTGAAACTATAGTAAAGAGCAGAATTTCAAGACACATGGTATTCATCTATTTATTGGGGAAGAGTCAACATGTTTTTTGTAAAGGGAAATTATGCCTCACCAATCTACTAGAATTCTTTAAGAGGGTCAGCAACTATGTGGACAAAGGTGATCCAGTGGATGTAGTGTACTTAGATTTCCAGAAAACATTTGACAAAGTCCCTCACCAAAGGCTCCTAAGCAAAGTGGTCATGGGAAGATCCTCTCCTGGATGAGTAACTGATTAAAAGATAGGAAACAAAGAGTAGAAATAAATGGTCAGTTTTCAGAATGGAGATTGGTAAATAGTGGTGTCCCCCAGGGGTCTGTATTGGGACCAGTGCGGTTCACCATATCCATAAATGATCTGGAAAAGGGGGCAAACAGTGAAGTGGCAAAATTTGCAAATGATACAAAACTACTCAAGACAATTAAGTCCAAAGCAGACCTCAAAGAATTACAAAGGGATCACATACAACTGGGTGACTGGGTGACAAAATGGCAGATGAAATTTAATGTTGATAAAAGCAAAATAATGCACATTGAAAAACATAATCCCAACTATACATATAAAATGAGGAAGTCCTAAATTAGCTGTTTCCACTCAAGAAAGAGATCTTGAGGTCACTGTGAATTGTTCTCTGAAAACACGTGCTCAATGTGCAGCAGCAGACAAAAAAGCTAATGGAATGTTGGGAATCATTAGGAAAGGGATAGATAATAAGACAGAAAATATGGTATTGCCTTTATAAATCCATGGTACACCTACATCTTGAATACTGCATGCTGATCTGGTCACCCAATCTCAAAAAAGATGTACTGGAATTAGAAAAGGTACAGAATAGGGCAACAAAAGTTATTAGGAGTATGAGGAGAGATTAATAAGACTGGGACTTTTCAGTCTGGAAAAAAAGATGACTAGGGGGGATATGACAGAGGTCTATAAAATCATGACTGATGAGGAGAAAGTATATAAGGAAGTGTTGTTTACTCCTTCTCAGAATACAAGAATTAGTGGTCACCAAATGAAATGAATAGGCAACAGTTTTAAAAGTAACAAAAGCAAATATTTCTTCACACAACACAGTCAGCCTATGGAACTCCTTTCCAGAGGATGTTGTGAAGGCCAAGACTATAACAGAGTTCAGAAAAGAACTAGAGAAGTTCATGAAGGATAGGTCCATCAATGGCTATTAGCCAAGATAGGCAGGGATTGCTGTTTGCCAGAGGCTGGGAGTGGCTGACAGGATGGATCACTTGATGATTACCTGTTTTGTTCATTCCTTCTGAAGCACCTGGCATTGGCCACTGTCTGAAAACAGGATACTGGGCTAGATAGACCATTGGTCTGACCCAGTATGTTTGTTCTTAACTCTAAAGTACAATATCACTTGGGACTCCTGGGTTCAGTCATCGCCAAGAAGGCATACTTCGTAGAATTCCAAAATACCAAGGCCTTCATCTTGATTTTTCTAGTCTGCCCTTGAAACTCCAAAAAGAGAAAATATTTTGTATGTTTTCCCCACTTTCTGGTCATAGACCAGCTACATACAGTGGATGTACTCAAGATACTTTGTGGTTCAGAATATAGCAAGGAGTGATGAGAGTGAGAGAGAGAACCCATTCCTGCACCTGAAATAGCCAACCAGAAATTTAAGGAGGACTTTCTGTATCTGGCATAGACAAGGGAAAATTTTTGGCTTAGGTGACTTAAAGCATGTCTGTTGTTAAAATGTTGATAGCTTATTCTCATTGAAACATCCTCAAACTGACAGCAGGACTTCTTCACTTTCAGATAGTTTCTCTCTTACAGGGTGGCTTCTTTTCACTGGATTTTCAATAAAGATAGAATCATAGAATATTAGAGTTGGAAGGGACCTCAGGAGGTCATCTAGTCCAACCCCCTACTCAAAGCAGGATTAACTTTAGCTAAATCATCCCAGCCAGGGCTTTGTCAAGCCACAGTTAAAAAACCTCTAAAGATGGAGATTCCACCACCTCCCAAGGTAACTCATTCCAGTGCTTCACCACCCTCCTAATGAAAAACTTTTTCCTGATATCCAACCTAGACCTCCCCCACTGCAACTTGAGACCATTGCTCCTTGTTCTGTCATCTACTACCATTGAGAACAGTCTGGCTCCATCCTCCTTGGAACCCCTTTCAGCTAGTTAAAGGCTGCTGTCAAATCCCCCCTCATTCTTCTCTTTTGCTGGCTAAACAAGCCTAGTTCCCTCAGTCTCTCCTCATAAGTCTTGTGCTCCAGCCCCCTAATCATTTTTGTTACCCTCCACTAGACTCTCTTCAACTTCTCCACATCCTTTTTGTAGTGGGGGGCCCAAAATTGGACACACTACGCCAAATGTGGCCTCACCAATGCCAAATAGAGGGGAATAATCACTTCCCTTGATGTGCTGGCAATGCTCCTACTAATGTAGCTCAATATGTTATTAGCCTTCTTGGCAACCAGGGCACACTGCTGACTTGTGTCCAGCTTCTTATCCACTGTAACCCCTGGATCCTTTTCTGCAGATCATGGTAGTGACAAGCAATAGACCCCAGAAAGGAGAGTTTACGCATTATTCTGTACCTGACCTGTTGGGTTATCCAGTCAATATGGTGCATGCCCTGCTGTTTCACTCACTGAAGATTTTTGTCCCTGGGCCTAGAGGTGAACCAGAAAAGAATTCTCACTTACTCCCAAAGCCTTGTTCTCTTGAGTTTGATCACAGAAAGTCTGCAAGATTGGCCTTCCCATTTTCTGAAGGGATCCTGAAGATGCAAACCACAGGGAAGGTTAAAGCAACAAAATAGCATAATAAGGAACTAAAAATTCACTTGCTTTTCATCATGTACAATAAAATGTCTAATTTGATGTATTATCCTGAAGTACTGAAGAATTGCAGTACTCCATAGTGCTGTACCTACTCTAGGCTTTGTACATAGCTGCTGAGTGGTGTAGTTTTTTGGTGGCAGGAGAAGAACATAAATATGCTAGTATAGTGTTTTTGTATATCTAACAGAAGGAGGTTGTAATTTATACTCTTCTGATTTCACAACTTTATACTGTAGCAGTTGTGCGTGTGTGTGCTTTTTTATTCAAAGACAACACACACAGGCAAGTAAAAACCAAAACTTACTTTAATTCGTTGTTAAAGTTACAAGTTTGAAATGAAAAAAAAGTCAAGAAATTGCTTTGGCAATCTTGTTTTATCTGCCACATTGTACATACTTTAGATTACTCTTTAAGCAGCTGAATGTATAGTTTAACATACAGTATAGGCAATGGGGGTGAACTAAAATTGCTATAAGAACTTAGTTAGCACTTCACGCTGTAAACTTGCAATCCTTAAAGCCAATAACCCATTATAATTCTTTATCTTTTAGGACATGTTAGAATTTCTTCTACATAATTGTACTATGCTAGTTTCAGCAGTTCAGCTGCAGTGTTAGTGGGAGAAGGTATGTAACTCTAACCCGGGTAGCAAAAACTTATGATTTATCTATTGTTTTAAACAGTTTAATTTTAAGGCTGAGTAAAGCATGCAGTGTTAAGGAATTTGTGGAGATTAACTCCCTAAAGTAATTTGGTGCACTCTGCCTCTTGAATAAAAATAGTGTTAAACATCAAATATAATTAAATTGTTTTTAAAACCAGTTAAACTTGACAAAAATAGGGGCCAGGATTAGGGGAATGAGATCTGAATGTTGAGCATTTGATACAGCATTCAAGATAGCTTACAATCTTTGGCATAGAAGAGTACATTAGCAGCAACTCTCTTTAAAACCGGATTAATTAGATTGAAATTGGCTCTATTTACATGGGATGAATTCTAAATGCTTCAAAAATTGAAAAATTTTATTTTTTTGGCAAGATCAAACATGTAAACAATTAAATTAGACTCACATTTTTATAGGATTATCTAAAATCTTACATCTTATTTATAGTACATCAAAATGCACACACCCTATATTAAATAAGATTATATTAATATGGAAGTTAAGATAAAAACTGAGTTGCTGATTCTGTTAAACTTTTCTTCAGGGTTTAAAATGTTGAATCTCAAATTGTGGTATGTAATTTGGCATACGCATTCATGGTTCTGCTGCAGCTATTTTAGCTCAAATTTGATGTTTGTTTGGCATTTTCAAATTAGTAGCTTATAAATAGAACTAAATCTTCTTTGGCAGAATGAATTTTTTGTAATATGGCTAATTTTTTTTTGGTGAGACATTTATGAGGTAGGAGAATAATGTAACAGATGGTGTGGATTTATTAACTACAAAAAAGGGGGGACAAAACCAAGCCACTGCACCAAAGAGGCCAGTAAAAAGTTACTGTTGCCATGTGTTCATCAATAGATCACTAAATAAGATACAGAATAAAGATATACAAAGAAAAGATTACTTCAAAACGAGAGACTTCTGTGGCTTTATTAATAAAAATAAGAGGCAGTACAGACTGGTGCATTTAGGACACGATTGGAAATGCCAGAGTTTTAATACTAACTCTGCCATTGACTTGGTCCATCACTTTTGGCAAGTCAGCTCTCTCTGAAGCACAATTTCCCCATTTGATAACAGATGTTCACATCTGTAGAAGTTCTTACAGAGCATAGAATAGTAGTCTGACACTGTGTAATACACATGCATTGCATGCTCTTATATCTACCAGAATGAAATCTTCCCAAAGTTGTAATAATGGTACTAAACATAGAGAGTGGAGAAATTTAGTATTTCACCTGAATACATAGAATGAAAGCATTTAAAAATCTGTGAAACAATTCCAAATAGGAATCCAGTTTGAATGAACAAAAACACAATGAACAAAAAATGTCTGGATGGGCCCGGTTGGTAGGCATGGGTATAGTTCACAAAAAGAAAAAGAAGAGAACATATCTTTTATGTTGCCTCCAGAAAACCACTCTGTAGGAATCATGGCTATGAAACTTTTTTGAAGCAGTAATGTCTGTGGGTCTTCATGTGGGGCAACAGAATAACTAACAGTCCCCATTTCTGATTTCTGCCAGATGCAGCAGTATAGAAACCTATCCATTCCATCTATGCATCATGCAATAGCTTAAGAAAAAATCTCAAATTATTTTTTTAAAGTATATAGTTTTAGGTAGTTATTTGTATTAGGTATTTTTTGGTTTTATACAAATTCTTCGGGATGGAGGGTATATCAGATCCAATTCTTATGATGGATTTGGTGACAAAGAAACATGGTTTCCAGAGGTCCACCTCTTGCCTCACCAAATCTCTAGGCTTTGACAAGCATTCAAAATACCATCTGTCTGAATGAGAGCAGTTTGGCAAAGAATTGCTCTGTGTGCAGGTCCTTCTCCAGAAGGGTCAGAAAGGCTTGACAGATGAGACTAAAGTTTCTTAATACAGAAATCTTCATCAGCCCAGGAATCAGATACCCTTGAAGAAGGGGAGACCTCAAACAACTGGTTATATGAAGTTGCTTGGGTGCAAAAATCTGCTGAGTCAGAACAGCTGAGGAGAGGTTGCTCTCCAGAGAATATACCTTGCTTCAGAATGCAAGCTCCTCAGACAAAGCTGGGGAAAGTTCTTCCAGTTTCTAGCAGCTCCAAGAAATCACATGATACTGACAGGACGATCTCCCATAAAACCTTAACTGATGGATGTCACCAGACCATGGTGCAGCTGACCACCTTCAATCATCAGTGCTGTGCAAAGGAAAAACATATATTCAGCTCTGAGCTGTGTCATTTCAATACTCTTTGAGGTCTTCGTTAGATCAGCTTGGCTTGTATTGTATTGTAATTGTATACAATGTATTGTAATTGTCAAAATTCTTGGAGATGATAATGATTATTAAGGTTAGTGTCAAATGTTATACCTTTCTCTGCTAAATTGAAGAGCCCATTATGAAATGTTCGTTCCCCATATAAGTACTTACAGACTGTGATCAACTCATCCCTGAACTTTCTCTTTGTTAAGCTAAATAGATTGAGCTCCATGAGTCTCACTGGAAGGCAGATTTTCTAATTCTTTATTCATTCTTGTGGCTCTTCTCTGAACCCTCTCCAATTTATCAATGTCAAATACAGAGGTGAAATAATTTCTCTACTCCTTCTTGAGATTTCCCTGTTTATTCATCCAAGGGTCACATTAGCCCTTTTGGACACAGCATTGCACTGGGGGTTCATGTTTAGCTGATTATCCACCATTACCCCCAACTCCTTTTCAGAGTCTCTGTCTCCCAGGATATAGTGTCCCCCATTCTGAAAGTATGGCCTACATTCTTTGCTCCTAAACGTGTATATTTACATTTAACCATACTGGAAGAGGTATTGTTGTTTTCTTGCATACAGTTTACCAAGGAATCCAGATTGCTTTGTCTCAGTAACCTGACCTCTTCATTATTTACCCCTCTCCACATTTTGTCACTGCAAACTTTCAGTGTTGGTTCTGTTTTTGTCCAGGTCATTAATAAAAATAATAAATAGCATAGGGCAAAGAAACAATCCCCGTGGACCCCACTAGAAATGCACCTCTTCAATATTATTATAATTAACAATTATAATTTAAAATCAATCAATTAGCCAGCTTTTAATTCTTTTGTGTTCCATATTAATTTTTCATGGTTTTACTTTTTTAATCAAAATATCATTTGTTACCAAGTCAAGCACCTTACAGAAATCTAAGTATATTACATCAACGTTGTTACCTTTATCAAACAAACTTGTAACTTCATCAAAAAATTAGTTCAGTGTAGTCTGACAGATCTATTTTCCATAAGCCCATGTTGATTGGCATTAATTATATTCTCCTACTTTAATTCTTTGAGTCCCATATTAGCCGCTCCATTATCTTTCCCAGAATCAGTGTAAGACGGACAGGCCTGTATTTACATGGATCAGCCTGTTTACCTTTTTTTAAACAGCGACATAGCAATAGCTTCCATTGTTCCAGGACTCATTGAAAATCAACATTAACTGTCCAGCGAACTCTTCAGCCAGCTCTTTTAAAACTTGAATGCAAGTTATTTTGACCTGCTGATTCTAAAATATCTAACTTTAGTCAGTGGTGGTTAATATTCTTCTGAGATACTGGTGGACTGGAAAGAGTGTTATATGATATGACTACATCATCTGTTTATTCCCTCAAATACAGATTAGAAATTTGTTCAACACTTCTGCTTTTTCTGCATTATTATTTATAATTCTACCATTTCCATGCAGTAATGGACCAGTGTAATTATAAGGATTCTTTTTTATCCTAATAGTCTTGGAAAAACTCCTCCTTATTGTCCTTAATCCTTATGACCAGAAAGCTCTTTTTGTGTCCCTTGGCTTCCCTAATCAATTTTTTACACTTCTGGCTTCTGATTTATATTCTTCACTATCAGCATCTTCCATTTGTTGTATACTATTTTGTTGTTGTTGTTTATAGCTGCCTTTACTTTCCCTCTAAACAAGGGCAATTTTTTAACCAAGAAGGCCTTCTTCCTCAATTTGTAGGCATCTGACTTTTTGGACATCTGGTAAATGTTTTTTAAAGGAGTCCCAATTATCATTCACATCTCTCTGATTAAATTCTTCCTGCCAGCTGATTCGGCTCATAACTGTTTTCAGCTTTGTGAAATTATCCCTTTCCGAGTACCACTGGTCTGGACTTTATTCTGTTTTCACATTATAAATGTGATCAGGTCTCATATGTAAGCTACCATTAATTTTTAGTTCTGTGATCAGTTCCTCTTTCCCTTAAGATGAGGTCTAATATAGAATTCCCCCATGTTGGCTACAACACTTTTGGAGTTAGAAAATTGGTCTCTGTAATGTTTAGAAATTCCAAGGATGTTTTAGCATTAGCTACATGAGACCTCCAGCACATCACTGAAATTCAAGTCCCCCATGATGGCAGGGCTTTTTTTCCCCCCACACATTACAGGTAGGTAAATAGAGAGCCAGTCATCCTGTTCCCTACTGTGATTTGGTGCTCAGTAGCAGACACTAACTAATATGCCACGGTTGCTTTATTTGTTAGGACATTGATCCTTAAGCATTCAGGATTACTTTCTTCCAAATTATCAGTGACTGGGAAACAGGTAATGCCATTTTTTGATATTGCATTACTTCCCCTTCAATTTTAATACTTGATCCTTCCTAAATAGGTTATAACCATTTATTTTAACATTCCAATCATGTGACTCATCCTACTACATTTAAGTAATACCAAATGATTGAATTTATGCTCATAAATGAGTAATTCAATTCCTCGTTTGTTTCCCGGGCTCCTAACATTAGTGTATAGGAAATTAAAGAATTTTTTCTCTTCATGTCCTTTGATTTTTGTTCTCAAATCTCGATTTTGTGCCAAATGAGTGCCTGTATCTTCCCTCCTTTTGCCCTCCTCTTTGGTTGTTCATTCAGTGTTATCCTGACTACTCTAGTCAGTCTGTCCCTGAGGAGATTGGTTCCCCTTCTACTGAGGGGGAGCCTATCTAAGCTATGCAGCTTCATTTCCCAACAGAAGGTGGACCAGTGTTCCACAAAACCAAAACCCTCCTCCCTACACTACTTACCCAGCCAGTGGTTTGCATTCAGAAACTTGTCTTCCAGGAATGATCTCAGGGAAGATCGCTTGGACATTCTTCAGTATATTTCGGAGTTCCCTGAACTAATCTGTTGTTTGTGAGATATTCTGTGACTGTGTCATTAGTGCCAATATGAACCATCACCAATGGATTCTTTCCCATCAACTTCAGAAGCCTATCTAATCTTAGAGTGACATCTCATGTCTTGGCTCTGGGAAGATAGCACATACTATTGCTGTCTTCTCTTTTTAGAATATTCTTTTGATTCTTCTGTCTATTGAATCCCCAGCAAGGATTGTCTTTCTGCCTTAGACAGTTGAAGAATACTTTGTGGTCGAGCTTGATTTACTCGCAGGCCAGGCTGAGCAAGGCCAGGTCAAGACCTGATAGTCAGGACGGCATAAGCTTTTTGAAATCCTGAGTTGCAGAAGGAAAGAGCAGCCCTCCCTGACAAAGAGATTTTCCAGAGCCAGCTGAGGAAGTCTGGACACTCCACTTCTGCCGCCCTGTTGTCTCAAAAACCATTACTGTATTCAGGGTGTGAGGGAAGGTTTTGTTGTGGTCTGTCAAAACCCTGCATCAAAATTGTTGTTTTTCTGTTGCCAATGGAAACAGTAGTTTGGACAAAGTCAAACCATCTTCCATCCTTAGGGAAAAGGAGTGTAGGAAGTTTAATACGTTAATGATCTGGAGTGTCTGTAGTTCATGAGTCACCCATGTGGACACATGAGAAATGTCTGTAGTGGTAACTAGTGATATGCTGATATCTGGTAAATAGGCCACCTTCTGTGGGCATGTTTTCATTTTTTTTAACGACTGCCCTCCTTTTACAGATCTTAATTTTTTATTCCCTGCCTGTAGTAGCCTAGCCCATTAGTAGCCTCTGCTCCTGTGACTCTGAATGATGTACTGGATAACAGTCTAGACAGAGAGGCACAGTTCTGTTGTGACATATTAGAATGCATCATATATTTTCTTTACATAAGTGTCTTATTTCTTAATAGTTTTATATAAATTGAGGCAGAGTAACATACATGGATTTGCTTTAAGTTACTGAGCAAAATATCTTTAAGAAAGCTAATTACAACTAGTTTTCTATCTTCAGTCAGAGCTAAATTAGCCCACTGTAAAGCAGATTTTCACTGGTCGGTCTTTTTCAGGTGCAGAGTGTGTTGAAACCCAGTCACCAGAAAGATGGGCAGGAGCTTAGTGCTTTACTGAATGCCCCTCACTTTCAGGTAAAACGAGACACAGCTGGTAGTGTGTAAACTACACGTGTAGTTCTTAAAATGTTTTTATGTATTTTATTTCTTGCAAACAAAATTGTAACTTCCTGCTACTAATGAAATTTACGACTAAAATGAAATGCACAGCTGGGGTTCATTGCCACCCACCTGTCTTCAGGTGTACTTAGTTGCATACCTAGTAAGCCAATCTTTGTGTTTATGTGCAAGGCAGAAGCTGACTTTGAACATAACCATTAGAAGAGTGAAGTGGCACTGGGTGTGCGGGTATATAATACAGTTATTTTCTTCCAAATTGTTGCCCAAAACCTCAATCAGAATTGGGGCTTCCTATGTGTTTATGCAGTGCCTAGCACTATGAAGACAGACTTTTGCCCCATAGAGTTTATAATCCAAAATTAGGGAAAAAAACCAAAGGAAGGGAAAAAGGTATGGCATACAAAGAAAGGGATCCGGGAAATAAGGGTATATGGGGAGGGAGAGTGAGTCTGGCAACAGAGAGCCTGTGATGGGAAGCAGCTAAGGCAATTTTAGGACAAACAGCTGTTCATCAAATACAAAATAATGTCCAAAGTTCAGATGGAGTTAAAAAAAAAAAAAAGTCTGCTGCTATTGGTGGCATTCAGATGCTGTGGAAATATTGACTGATTAGGGAGCCCTTGGCTGGACATGATCTTGCCTTGGTGCTTCTGGCTGTTGCTAGGGAAATCTCTGCTGTTCCTTTGGGCTCTCTTCTGGAACTTGGAGATTCTTGAATGGGATTTTCTCATTTGGAAACTGTTCCTTTTCCTTTCCTATCCTCTGCCATCCGCGCCCCCTTCCCCGGCACACACCCCCACCCTCAAAAAGTGTTCTAGGAGTGTGGAGGAGTCTGAAACCATAGGTTTAAATTTCAGCATAAATCACTACTGTACAAACAAGAAGTGACAACTAGTGAAATTTACAGTTGTCAGTTACTGAAGAATGAGGTTAATGTGCATGCCTGGCAACTTATAGTAAAACAGCTATCACTTGTTGGGAAAGATTTGATAGCAGAGTGAGGTCCCTTTTACTGAAACTTCATTACATTTTAAAAAAACCACATTTACTAGTATTTTATGAACAAGGCCCTGTATACTCTGACAAACTGCACTTAAATTTTTCAACAGAGTCCTTAATTTCTGCAGTGATTTAGTGGAAATAATCAAAATACAATGGCAGCTTCAAATGTTTTTATTTTGTTATCAGTGTATGTTCAGTATGCTGCAGATCGACAGTGCTATCATGGTTAGGTTTCAGAGTTAACATGTTATATAGAAATGGGATATTCAAAGCCATTGATTCATGCTGTCAGCAAATGCAGTAAATAATGCTTCATTAGTTTATTTTCATTTCATGTTTTCAAGGTTATCGTTGCAGTCAGAAGGGCTAGAAACTTAACTTTAAAAACTAGGATTCTGAAGTACACTTTCACAGCAAGGAGTGAATTCTGTAGCTGTGGAATATCTCCACCCGCACTATGAGTTAGTATGGTTAAAACTTAACCATGCTATTGTGACAGGTCATCCTTAAGATTTATTTGTTTACTAGATAATTTGTACACTTCGTTAACTTGCAATCAGTGTCCCATTTAATACAAGCTAGTAAATTTCTGCTATGCTTCATGTAGATATGAAAGGCATGATTTCCTTAAACTGCATTGTCTGTTTTGTTTAACACTAGGCACTTTTATTAGCTCACGATAAGGTTGCAGAGCAAGAAATGCTACCAGAGCCAGTGACAAATGAAAAGGTTTATGAGAATGTTGGCCTGTATGGAGGGGAGACGGTCAAAATAGTTCGCATTGAGAAGGCTCGAGATATTCCATTAGTAAGTATTGTTACTGTGACAGGAGATCCCTTGCACTGGAAGAAAATGAGGATAGAACTGTCTAATTTACTTTTATTCTTCCAGACTCCCTTGTGGGGGAAGTTCTCCTAATAGTGGTGTTCAAACCTTTTATTTTTTTTTTAATTATTGAGAATGAGATGTTGTTTCTCAATGTATAGATGAAATAGGACATGCAACTTTTTTTCCTCTTTGCTCTTCACTATTAATATTCTGGGATTTTATCATGGATAAACTGTTTAAACTTTAAGAGCTAATAGCAGTTTTGGTTAATAAACTGACAAATATTCATGGCTGATACAAACTTCTTATACTGAGGTTGTGTTAATTTACTCTAATACTGAGACCTAAGTTGCCGCCTTTTAGAGCAAAGTCAGTAATATATCTGTTAAAAAGTCACATAGAGTTGAAGGGAGCGTTTCTTAAAGAACACAGTATCTCAAGAGTTGCTGAAACTGAGTTTTAATCCTTGCTGTGCCAACCATTCTGCATTTTTACCGTTTGTCTTCTGTTTTTCATCTACATAAACCTAAATGTTCTTTGGAAAAAGTAGTTATAAAAATTCATGTTTGTCAGAAATATATAACTCAAATTTAATAACTGACTGTTGAGCAGAAGTTCCTCTTTCTGCTTTAAGAACTGAAAATCTATTTTTAAGTCCAAACTTTAGAGGTGTTCGTCAGTTTGTTTTTCATATGTAATTGAATGTTTATCTACTGGCTTAAAATATATGTAGTAGATATCCATGCATTTTAGATATGTTTAAAGTTAAGATTAACTATTTGCAATTATATAGGGTGCTACAGTACGCAATGAAATAGACTCTGTCATCATTAGTCGAATAGTGAAAGGGGGTGCTGCAGAGAAGAGTGGCTTATTACACGAAGGGGATGAAGTTCTGGAGATTAATGGCATTGAGATTCGTGGAAAAGATGTTAATGAAGTTTTTGACTTGCTGGTAAGTGGGTCATCCCCCTCCTGTGAAATATTTGCTGTTTGATCTTTTAAACTCTTGCCTCGTCTGCAAAAAAAAAAAAAAAGTTGGATCCAAACATCATATTTATAGTTTTAATTAGTTATTAACTTTAATTAAGAAATGTATTTGTTTAAGATAACATTTAGAGCTAGAAAATATTTTCACATCTGGCCTTTTGTTGGCAAGTCTCACACAAAACAATGTTTTAAGAGGTTCAAAAATAGTCTGAAGACAGTAGTCCTTCAAATTTTTCATAACTCAGTGATCGTTTTCTTGGGGCTCCAACTCTCAGAATTCCAAGCATTCTGTAAACCAGTCTTACCTACATCAGAGGAGGAGTCTGTGGTCTTTCTCTTCAGCCTTTCCCATCTCATCGTCAAATGGTTCTGCCTCCAGACAGCAAATTTGAAGGGGTGTGATAGCATTCCACACCAGATCTAAGGCCAGTCTTTTGTATGTCCGTCTTTCTTCAAGGACCATTTTGTTTCAATTTTTGTCAGCAATGATGTTTCTAATTTCTTTGTTACAATAATCTTAGGAGTGTCTTGCAATGGTGTGAGAATTCAATAGATCAATTAGATGGAAGTGTGATTTGGAACCTGATGGGTGTCCTCTTACTTGATTCAAGGGGTTAAAAATATTCAGTATCTCTTTTCTTAATAGAGCAATGGAAACGATTTTTGAAACTGGAGTCAAATTGCATTAGCAACTTGGGATAAATTAAAAGTGCACTTAGAAGTTATTTGCATGCTGGCACAGAACTCGCCTGATCAGTTGTGCCCCTCTCACTCACTTGCTAGACTGCTGTGAAGGGACTCAAAAGCACCTGGGGCCCTGGTTTAGGCCTCTGCAGCCTGAATGGAGCCCAGCCAAGCCCAAGTGTTTGGGGTCCTCAGACGCACACTTGGAGCACAGGCCCTCTGTCTGGTATCCCCTCTTGACAGCTGGAATCCATTGACCAGCTGTCTATTTCCCTGAACCAGTATTGGCACATCCAGTTCTCCTGCAACTTACACACCCTCTCCCAGAATCCCATCAAAGATTGGAGAGTTCTAGGTTACTGTTTAACTCTTTCAGGGGTCCCATGATAGGTGCAGCATGTAACACAAAATAAAAAATCCTAGATGCAGTTTTCTGCCTCAGTTTCCTCAGCATCCTTTTGGCAGGGTTCAGAACTATCAGATGCATCAGCTGCAGGACATGGCTTGGGTTCCTGAAATATGGCCACTTCTTTCCTGATCTTGCCTCCTATGACCTTGGTCCAGCTGCCTTTTTTCTTCCTCCTGCCCCAACTTCCTGTATATTTCACACCCAAGCTGCTTTTGTATGACTGTTTATATATCCCCCTACAAACACCTGGCTACTTGATTTTGCGTTTGATAACTTTCCAGTGCTCTCCTCTTCCCCCCCTCCCTGCAGACAGAACAAACTCCCTGGCATATCTATTTTCCGTTCAAAGCACCATCATTAACATTAAATATTCCACGATGTCCGTGGTCTGGGAAAGATGTTGATTGCCTAACAGCTTCCATTGTATGTCCCTGTTATAAATTGCTTTTAACTTTCCCAAACTTTAACTGTTTACGCTGTAACTTTCAGCCTGAATCTTGTCGGCCTCTGCCTGAATTTTTTTTGAAAGATTCAGCTAAAACTGTACAGCAATTTGAGAGAGAAGTTAAGAAATAGTATATTTTGTCAAAGTTTAAAAACAAAAAGTCCTTACAACAATTTGATTCAGAAGCTGTCAAAGCTCTATACTTTCATAACAGGGACTTGAAATTTGTTGGGGGTGGGGTGCACTCTATCATCAGGGATGTTATTTGCTCTCCCCGTAAAATCCATCCAAATTCAGCCAAGTTATAAGCCTCTGAAAAATCACAGTTTGTACATGCTTAAAAGAGGTTTATTAGACTTCGGCAGCATTGTGTTCAGAAGATTTTCTGTGAAGATCTTACTCCATCCTCACATAGCTCCTACTGGATAGAATCATATAATGGAAGATTGAATGTAGTATTGTGTAACTAAAGACTATGTTGTAATGTATACACATAAGGGGGTCGAGGAGTTAGGGTTAAACAGACAACATTAATGCTAGTATTAATAACTTTTGAGTGTTTGACTTTGCAACCTCGATATGCTTTTAACACCATTTTTTGTATGTATAATACTTTTCTGGTGGTCTTTTTCCCCCCAACTTTAAAATTCTTTGCAATTATTCAACAGCCAATCCATGTAACACTTACAGAAGAGAAATGTATTATCCTCATTTTACAAAAAGCCATACAACAAATCAGTGTCATTCAAGATAGAATTCCTGACTCAGTTCTGTGGAAGGATCAGCTGACCTCTTTCTGTGTAAATGAACTGCACACACTCACTCCATGCATTACTTTCTTAACGCTAGCTCATGCAAACATAGTACTTGCTACACAGTGTAAATCAGGTCCTAAGAAACAAATTGTACAATGACTTATACACATACTTTATTTTAAGTACTGTGTGTTACTTGTCAAAATCAATGGAACTATATTGTGTCTGTGTGTGTGTGTCTTTGTCGGGTTGGGAGCGTAAGTATGTAAGCTCTTTAGGGCAATGACTTTGCTATACTTTCTTTATAGAACTGAGCACAAAACCGGTTTAACAAATCAATATTTTAGTTGTTAGTGCTATAATTCCTATGCATGCTGGTTTTGTCTGGACACATGAGGAAAATACTGTACGTTTGTTTATGTATGTTTTTGTAATATTTCAGTATAAGCAGGCATTCTGTTAACATTTACAGTTAGAAACACTGTTTTATAACTAAAAGAAATTTGAATTCACCATGAACATTTTCATCTTTATTTTAGCTCCTATATTTCTTTTCCAGCATTGACTGCCTTACTAACAACTCAGAACAGAGTGCAGATTTGTAATTCTTATAGTCCTCTAATTCCCCCGTCTTTGCTCATTAGTGTTTTGTATCGAGAAATGCACAACCAAGCTTTCTAGCTTCTATCGTCTGGAGAGCAGCATAAAGCTCTTCAGTTTTTCCCGGTGTGTCACTTTTCTGTAGGACTATATCTATATTGGGATTATTATAAATCTTAACCCATATAAAGATATAATGATGCATTTGATTTTAGGGACTGAATTTTCTTTGTGCTTGTATGGCGCCTTGAAAAGCATGTTATTTATTGTAATTCCTAATTCAAATAGTCAGGTATTTGTGCTGTAGATACTGGAGTCTGTTTTTTGTTGCAGGCTGACATGCATGGCACTCTGACATTTGTGCTGATACCCAGTCAACAGAGCAAGCCGCCTCCTGCTAAGGAGACAGTTGTAAGTATAAAAAAAAAAAAAAATCAGGTCTTTTATGGGTCATTTTACAGGGTAGAACAGAAGATACTTAAGAAAATTGATTTAGACATTGAAGATTGATAGTGGCTTTGAGTAACGCTACTGACAATGATCACAGGTGACAGTCCTAAGAAATTCCACCAAAACATGATCATTTTGTGCTTAGTTTATGGCCTTGTCTAAGCTTGCAGCAATGTGTAGAGTACATACAGCTACACACCGCAGTGAAAGCAGGGAGGCAGCAGGACCCTGATCTGCTACAAATAGGGTAGACATGAGAGGCATTGTTTGGGCATGTAGAGAACTGTGCAGGATATATACCCTAGAATTCTGGCATGTCTGTACTCTACTTGCCTAAGCAGTGCCTCACCGTTTACACTGCTGTTTATACCTATGCTAGCTGGGTGTGCAGTGTCTGTATTCTACATGCTGCCGTAAATGTAGACTTACCCTATGTAGCATTGCTTACTATCAGTCACCATACATAGGCAATTAAGAAATGCCAAATCTAATCTGACATTTTCTGAATTTATCTTTTCTTTTGAGAATTTCCCTTTGTCTATTTCAGACAGTGGGTGGAATTAAAAAGCGGGGGTTGTGCCTGAACTTGTAAAATTTGTCTGGGGAAAAAAACCAGTACATTGAAGATCTTTGTAAACTGTCTTTAGCTAATGTTTTCTTGAGTTGTATTTTAACTTGGACTATAGCAATTTATGTAGAGCACTGTGCAACAATATTTAATGATGAAAAACTTTAAATTCCAATAACCTGATGGGAGACTGAATAAGCAACGTTCACTTACACTGAAACCTTGTCTAATTCAGTAAAAATGAAATCTGTTGTCTTTAATGCATTCCTTTGTATTTGTACTACTTTTATAATGAAACATACATCTACACTGGGTCTACACTGACGGCGGCAAATTCGCCGCCATCAGATCGATTGCTGTGTGTCGACCCGCTCAGTCAATCCAGCAAGCGACACAGGAAAACCACCCCGGTAAGTGGTGTAGTGCTGCTCCCTTCGAGTGCAGTGCAGATGCCGCACGGAGCAGAGTCCACAAAGTCGACAGAAGATACACAAGTGATTTACCTCACTTGCGTATCTCCTGTCAACTGCCGCCGAATCACAAAGGTAAGTGTAGACCGGGCCCTAGATACAAGGAATTTTAGTCATCTCATGCTGACCAACCAACATAGTTAGTATTGCATTCACTACTCTTTATATGCCTGTAGATTTTCTGCTGTCATTGAAGGTCAGTAAAGGTAACCTGAGACCTATAATTATCTCCTTAATCCAGTTTACATTTCCAAAACATTAGAAAAACATTTTTCTGGGAGCTGAGCAGAAAGCGTTTTTTTTTTCTTTAAAAAAATCAGAGAGAGCTTGTGAAATCATAAATGATTAGTAATCTGTAAATTTGGCACTGATGTGACCACTGCTGGACTACTTGTCCACAATTCAAGGAGGATGTAAATAAACTAGAGAGGGTTCAGAGAAGAGCCGCAAGAATATTAATAGATTGGAAACTAGTGAGAGATTCAGTGATCTCAATCTATTTAGCTTTGCAAAGAGAAGTTTAAAGGGTTACTTGATCATAGTCCATAAGTACCAGCAACGGGAACAAAAATTTTATAATGATGAGCTCTTCAATCTAGAAGAAAAAAGTATAGAAAAATCCAGTGGCTAGAAGTTGAAGCTAGATAAAATCAGACTGGAGATAAGATGAAGAAAAATTCAACAGACAGTAATCAACCATAGGAACAATTTACCCATGGTTGTGATGGATTCTTCTTCACTGGCAATTTTTAAATCAAGTTTGGATGTTTTTCTAAAATATAAACATTAGTTCAAAAAAGAATTAATTCACAGAAGTCTTATGGCCTGTGGTGCATAGGAGACCAGATGATCACAGAGGTCCCTTCTGGCTTTATAATTTGTTAATCTGTTCTTACATATAGCCACCATTCTGTTGAAAACTGTAATTCAGACAATAATGAAGCTCTGCTACTAATGAAGCTATCTCTTCACAAAAAAAATGATTAGACTATAAGAGGTTCCCCTGCACATACAATTACTGTCTGTAAGGATTTTTTTACCTTCATAAAAATAGGCAATTGCATTTTCACATTCTGTAAAATGAATGTGTTCTCATTTCTCCACACCAACCTTTTCAGCGTGTATGGAACTATAGTGGTGGTCTGTGACTATAATTCCTATTTAATTTTTTATGTGGTGAAAAACATTTGTATAATGGAAGATGGATGCTGCAGAGTGAAGTGAGATTTTTGTTTTTCAACGTAAATGTGACTAATATTAATTTGGTAAACTCCCATAGTTGGTTAGAGGCATGATTTTCATCATACTAAAGTTCATAGTCTATCACAATGAACTTTCAGACTGTTTGCAGCTTGGAGACGTTGTCAGACCAGTCAGTCACTGGCAGGAAGGTTATGTCCCTCCTCTGAAGAGCTCTCTAGTTTAATTTTGCTTTCGCAGCAGCAGGTGCATGGTTCCAGGTATCCCGGTTTTCAGAGATTTTTTTAAAGTCTTTCTTTTCCTGTTTAAGGAACTAATTTGGCTACAAATTCTCAAACTGTACTCCAGAACTACCTTTTCTTGGCAAAGGGAATACATTCCTTCCTTCCCAAAGATACTGTAGCCCCTGTTTACCTATATGGAATGCTGCATGGTGGGGAAGACAAAAATACGTGCCTCTTGTACCATTCCCTTCAAGTGCATTATCAGTGGGCAGGATCTGAGCTTTTTCCCAAGGTCCGTGCTCTTTAGCACAAAGCTGCCAGAATTGCCTTAGCACAGTAATTTTTGGTCCTACGGAGGAGCAGCAGTATCATGCACTAACCACGTCATATGCCTAGGCCAGTTCCTTCTTTACCACACCTGGAGAAGACGCTCCCTGCTGTGATTAGTCATACGTGGATTTTGTAAGATCAGGCATCTCTTTTGTACATGTTAGCTAAATGCCTTATTGATTTGTCTGACACCTGGGTTTTGTGCTTTGTGAACCTCTCTCTGTGCTGCAGTACATTTTCCAGTGCTTCAGGTTGTCCGCTTTGAGGGCCTTGATCTTCAGTTGCTGTAATGTTAGTGCTTTGGTGCATTTATTCTTGGCACACCTTTTCGGCACGCTTAATTTCAGTTCTCTGCCGCCCTTGGTATCCTGAGTTTTACTAGTCCTTTTCCTTGGAGCTTTTACCTCCTAATGCTTTAGAATTCTTCACCTTATCATATATTCCTTCTGTGACGGATGCACCTGGCTCGACTAGACCTGTGTGGCTGTGGCAGCTGTAGAAGGCCTCCGCCCTGATTGATTTTCCTCCAAAGAGAGGAACTTGGAGAAATTATCCATGTGGTTGTAGACTGTGCCTTATATCAGGTATGGGCAGCCTTTTATGGTTGTCAAGGCTGCCGCTTTAAGTGACTCCTTCAGCTTGGCTGCAGACATCTAGCTTCCACCAGAAGAAACTCAAGGACCTGCTATATGTCAAAAAGAATTTGTTTGGGGAGCAGGTGCAAGCCTCTCTGCAGAAAGCAAAAATAAGGTACACACTAGTGTCTTGGGCCTGTGTCATGTCCCTCATGGCTTTCATTAAAAAGATGCAAAGCAAAGGTGTCTCTTGATACGCCATATACAACTGATTTTAAAGGATCCCAGCTCCAGGATGGTCAACCTCATCAGCTCTCAGAAGATGACTGGTTCTAAGCCCAGTTCCTAAAAGCAGCAAAAGCTGAAGAGTTGTTGAACTGTTCCAGAATTTATATCCTACATGCTACTTTCAGCATCATGCCAGAATCTGTTAGGAGCAAACTTAAAAGATTTTTACACCCAATGGTCTCTGGTCACCTCGAAAACATGGTACAAGTGAAGTTCAGTGAAGCAACTAAATCAGGCTTTCAGAAATACTTCCAGATTGTCACTGTCCAAGAATGATCTCTGTATTCTCAGTATCAGGAAAAAATGCTTCAGGAAATCTAATTAATATGGCAAAACAATCATCAATTTGTGCCACTTCATGAGAGAGGGAATGGGTTTTATTCCAAGTACTTTCTGATAAGCCAAAAAGCCAGGAGGGCCCTCACCCTTCTTCACTGGAATTAAATCACTATCTTGTCAGAGGAAATAATCTGAGCCAAGGGAGTTGTGTAGGCTTTGTGATAAGGAGTGCTAACACAGGAGTCAGTCTAGTGTAATGATGTCTTCAAATAAGCAGAACTAGAGCTAAGTAATCTTCCCTTTTTAGCCAAAATTGAATAGCAAAGCTAGAAATTTGCATTTAAAGGTGCCACCAAAAACCCCCACATCTCTCCATTCACTTGATTGAATGGATTGAACCTATTTCACCTCAATGTTTCAAGTTCATAGTCTTTTGTAAAAGAGGATTTGCATGTCTTCATCTTCAGCCTCTAACATTTCCCCAAACTGATACAACTATATTTTCCCCACCATTATACATACGTGAGTCCTCTCATCTGTATTTCCATGCAAGAGACTGACTCAAATATTGAAATTGCACCTTGTCACGGGTTTTTTTTGCTTTTTTTCCTGCAACCAAAGAGGGAGAATGTTTTAAGGGACATGAAACCTTGAAATTACCAACTATTTTTTCCCTTTTATTTTCTCTCTTGTTTCCTAGATACACGTGAAAGCACATTTTGACTATGATCCTTCCGATGATCCTTATGTACCTTGCCGAGAGTTAGGTCTGTCTTTTCAAAAGGGAGATATACTCCATGTGATCAGCCAAGAAGATCCAAACTGGTGGCAGGCCTACCGAGATGGGGATGAAGACAATCAGCCTTTGGCAGGCCTTATCCCAGGTACAGTGCAGTGTAACCAAAAACACAGATGTACAGAAGTTTTGAGGTGCTGTTTGGAATACAATCCACTACAGCAAGTGGAATGTCTTGAAAGAGACTTTTATATACTGGAAATTGGCTGGTTAAATGTCCATCTGTTGCTTGAACTTCTCTTGAGCATAAACAACCACTGTGATATTTTTGTGATATAGAAATTAATTTTTATGTTTAAAAAATAGTTGCCTATTTCTTAGCAAGCAGGTGTTAATTTTCTCATGGATGACCATCCACTGTTATGGCTCCTAATCACAGATGAGACCTGATCATTCCACCAGTGCAGCTTTTGCTTTTTTCCATTTTAATTTGCGTTCAAATTTCCTCTGCTGTCTGCTGCAGCAACAGTGCACTTTAACCCCAATTTACTCTGACTCCAACTGAGAAAGCAAATTTAGGCTCATTGAATACAGAGCAGTAGATAGAGAAATTCTTCTCTCAAACTGCTGAAGCTTCAAATTAATTGGATTTTCAGTAATTGGAACCAGTGTTTACCTTCCAACGTAGAGAGTTAAGATCCTGTCTATTAGACCCATGCAATGCAAATCCATTGGAAGCAATAAGATGAACATGTGCTGTTTGCATGAGATGAAAAGGAACCCAGTTTGACTCTTTAAATCCAGGCTGATTTTGCAGGACTGGAATTTATTTGGAGGGGGGGAAAAACAAACAAAACATCTGCATTTTTTACTTGCAAACTGAGCACATTTAATATGGAAATCATTAGGGAACAATGCCACTTTTTTATAATCTCTCTTCAAAACAGAATTGTTCAGAGTGATACTAAGGCTACACTCCACTTTCTTGAGAGATGTGTGTTGGGACACTACGGTGAACTACACAGATTTCTAAATAACTTTCTCCTTTTATAAGTGTGTGCATGGTATTTCTCAAAGACTGAATCCTTCCATCAAAGAATCACAGAAGCTAAAAATCGAAAAGTCTTATTGGTTCATCCATTTCCTCTTCTTGACAATATAGGATTGTTCCCTATATTACACCACCACTTGCCCTAAGAATGTATGTACAATTGGACTTACTTATGTTACTAGGTATGTGACGATACTGGTATATTTGAGCATAAAACTATGTTTAATACAAATTCACCGTCTCCTTACTTTCATTGTTTAAAATTATTTACATTAACAGTAGTCATGAAACTGGGATTATAGAAAGTTGTTATCCTAAAAGAATAAATTCCATAGAACAGTGGTTGTCTACCGTGGTCTGCATACCCCTGGGTATCTGCAGATAATGTCTTAGATTTCCAAAGGGGTCTGCACCTCCATTTGAAATTTGCAAATGAAAAAAGGTTGAAAAACAATGCCATAAAATTTATTTCCTGTATGACACATTGTCCCTCATTTTTTATCTTTGTTACACACTGTGTACCACTTGGGCCTTGGCAGATTGAGAGGTATGATGATGACGATAGTTTTTGTGTAATTCTGAGAAAGTAGTTAAAGAAAACTAGCGTCTCTCTTGTAAAAGGAAATAGAAACTGTTTCCCAATACTAACTGCTTTTGTGTACCTTTTTTGTACATTAAGGAAAGAGTTTTCAACAGCAAAGAGAAGCAATGAAGCAAACCATAGAAGAAGACAAGGAGCCAGAGAAATCAGGTTGGGTATATCCTCTAAGCAAAAATTCTGCAAATACTGTACCAGTGTTAATTCAAGTGGTGTCTGTGATGTTTTGGTATCAGACTGGTTCACATGATTTTTACATGCATGCTTTTTTGTGATACCATGATTTTTGTAGTGTTCCTTCTTTCAGGATTTTGCTGTACCACCTCCATAATGGTTTCTAACTTTGCCCTGAGCTTAGATACCAATTCAGTCAGTGTTCCATTCCCACAAATCTGACAGGATCTACTGGGCCTTGTGACCTTCCTTCTGTATGGGAGATTGACAAGGCAAACCCTCTCGATTCCTGAGGTATTTCTCTGTAAGCAAACAATAAATAATGCAGTAGCACGTCCCAGTCCCTTTCCCTTTCTGGGTGCATACACTGTTAGCATGAATTTGAGCATCCCATTAAATATTTCAACTAACCCTATTGTTTCTGAGTGATAATGGGGTAGACTTCAATAGTTTTAGCTCACACCTTTTGACAGTTGAGAGACAATGTGGGATGTGAAATTTGACCCATAAACTGGCAGTATTTCTTTTGGAGAACCCACCCTATTAACTGTGAAAAGGACTGCAGTTGCCACTGTTTCTGCTTTTATGTTAGGTAGGGACAGTCACTAGATATCTAAGGTAGCGAAGTCAGCTACCACCAATATATATTTTTTCCCATTTTTGAACAGCTTAGGGAATGGACCAATAATGCTCATGGCAATCCTATGGGCTGCTTCTCCATTTATAGGTAATCGTTGCAATGTGCTTTTGCAGAGACCCGTAGTCTTTTTCCACTTTTCAGCAAGTCACAGGACTTATAGTATTCCCTTACTGCTAGGTTTATACCAGGCCAATATACCTGAAGTCTTTCAAATGTCCTCTCTGCTCCTAGACATTCAGCAAATGGACAGCCATGGGCTAAACATAGAAATGCTGCTTTGTGCTTATTGGGCACCAGGAGCTGTTTGTGGGATTTCCTGGGGCCCTTCTTGTTCCTACTGTAGCTTTCTACCCTTTTTCATTTAAAAAAAAAAAACAAAAAATCTCCCCGTTATCCTGTATAGAAGCATTTCTGTGAACTATTTCCCTAATGCTCTCTAGGGAAGGATCTGTATGCTTATCTTTAACAAAGGATACTTGCCTCTGGCTGATTTGGAGGCTACCTCAGTGAGAGGAGCTGTCATCCACTCCCTGGAATGTATTCCTATCTTGTAGAGCAGGCACAATGTCCTTCCCTGTGCCTTCTTGTCTGTTTCTCACCGGAGTTAGGCAAAGGGCTTTGGGAGTGCACAATTTCCCACTGCTAGTTACCACATTAAAAATTTTAGACACAGATGATATCACTTCCAACCAACATGTCCACTAGAATACCATCCCAAATTTCCACTTTTAAATTATATTTCATCCCGTCCCACTCCAGCTGTATGTGTGCTATGGGTGCCCTGATTTCAAAAGTTCCTGAAATCAAGAGTTTTACATTTTTCCCCTGGGAGCATATCAGATTCTTTGACCCATCTCCCTTTTTTCTAGCAAAATCTGGCATGTTTGGCATACCCTGCCATTTACCTTGGCATCTTTGATGAACGTCTTGTCTACCTGGGTGGGTTCAGACCATACAAAGTTTACTAATACTCTGTCAGGAACCTCTGTGTTAATTTGGGCAGGATGGGGTTTGAATTTGGGCAGTACCTCTTTATGTGCTTAGTCTCACACCCAACATTTTCTTGGGCCCTCATCCTCAGTCAGGGGTTTGTAATTGGGGCTACTTGGAGGATACCTATTTGGGGTACATTTGGCCTTGCCTCCATCCGCCTGAGAACAAATCTGGGACCGGACCTCTGCCCTTCTCTTTTAGGCTTTCTCTTAATAACCATTCTGGCCTACACATGCAAATCAGCAGCTTGAGCAGCCACCTCTACTGTTTCAGGAGAGTTCTCTCATATGGCAGCTCTGAATCTGAGCAAGCATTAACGAAGTACTTTTGAGCAAATAAATCAATTTCCCATAATCCCCTTCTGCCTCTTTACCTTTTACCCATTTCCTCATATAATCACACATTTTATGCATCAATTCCTCATGACTGGTATTGTCTTGATTCTTTAGGTTTCTAAACTTTAAATGGTATGATTCTGGTGTAATGTGAAACTTTAGCAACACAGCTTCCTTATTTTTCATAGTTCATGGCTTCCCCTGATCCATGCCAGTAAAGACTTGGGAAAACTTTATCTGACATTTTGAGGACCGGTATAGACATTTATTTGTCATTAGGGATGCCATTGGCCTGGTATATTCTTTCAAAAGCTGTTAAATATTCTTCTATACAGTCTGTCCAAACTGGTTGGTGGGGGGGACCTGAGGCAGGGGAGGATTACCCGCAGGCTGAGGAGTGCCTTTCTGCTGCGCCAGTACTCTGGTTGGCATTTCCTGTACCTGAATTTGCCACTTATGTGCTCTCCCCTCTGCTTCCATCACCTTCGTTTGACCCTGGGGGCTTACTCCCCTAGCTCCTCATTGGCTGCCTTCTCAGCTCTGCCATCTGTACCTGGTGGTCATGTTCCTCCCAGTCTTCGCGGACCTGCAATTTGGTCAGCTCTGCCTGAGTGGCCCCCCCTGCAGGGAATTGAGGTCTGGCTGGTGCCCCAACCCTGAGTCATCTCCACCTGTATCCTCCTCCTTCTGCTTATAATAGTCATTGAGCAGGGTTGTCAGATCCTTACTCAATATGCTTTTACAGTAGCATAATACAGTATGCAGTCAGCTGGTTCAACTGCTCATTTGGGGGGTTTAAACCTTCTGTTCTCTCCTTGGAGTGTCTGGACCCTGATTATCACAGTATTTCTTGAGCCTTGTCTACATACAGAATTTAGTGAGTTGGTGGTGTAGCACAGATGGGAGAATTCTTTGCAATTCTTAGTATCGACAAGAAGTTGGTGTAGGAGCTTGTTTATACTCAGATGGTGTTCTTGTAGCACATGCAAATCTCATTGCAGTAATTCAGGATTGCTGCAGGAAATTAGTCTCTCACTCTCTCTGAGACGAATTTCATCTACTACCCCTCAATTGCTACAGTAAAGACAGGTGGTTTAGAAGAAAACTTGTAAAAATCTATGTATTCTATCTGAAACCACCTTAACTAAGTCTGGTCAAAGCAACAAAGAGGAGGTTCTTATCAACTCTCTTGTATGAACAGGTGGGGAGATAAGGCATATCAAGGCAGTCGGAAAGTAAGAGTTTTAGCAGTAGGGGCCTAACAGAAAGAATGGCTCTTGGAAATATGGAGGAAAAAGTGGGAGGATTTGAACTCTATTGGATGTATGAGGTAAGGAAGCAAGAAGAGTTAGATGACCTCAGGTTATGAGTCTGAAGCCTGGTCTACATGCCACCGGCAGTCAACAGGAGATAGGCAAGCTCTGTATTGTAGCTTGCATATCTTCAGTTGACTTACTTACGTTGCCGTATCGCAGCATCTTCACTGTGCTGCATCAATGGGAGACGCCCTCCGTTCAACACAGCCTTACTCATTTCGGGGAGGTGGATTAATCGCATCAACCGGAGAGCATTTCCAGGATCGATTGAGCAGGTCTTCAGCAGTGTAGACATACCCTGAGTGATGCCAGAGGCTGTTGGTAGTATCCGATGTTTTATGTTGTAGGAGGTACATGAATCTAATACCATATGTCAAACTATAGAAACTGCCTGTATTTCTTAATTTACTTCACTGCATGTAAAATATTTGGAAAGACAAAATGTATCCTAACATCTTTAAGTACACAGCCAGGAAAAGAAGCTTTGTTTTTATGTACAAGCATTTCTAATTCTAGTGATTTTTATTTTAACTTACAGGAAAACTCTGGTGTGCAAAGAAGAATAAAAAGAAACGGAAAAAGATTTTGTATAATGCCAATAAAAACGATGGTAAGTAATAACCCTGTTGTGAACTGTGCCCCATTGCAAAGCAACTACAGAAAAGTCTAGGAATATGTAGCATATTTTTTATGAGCACAGTTGTGTCCAAAATGGGATCTGCCTTAGAATTATCATCTAGTGAAAATGTCCTGAATTTTCTTAACCTTGCTATAACACTGATAGACTGATAGACAGCTCCGAAAAGCTTGTCCCTGCTATTTCTTGTGCAATGTTGTACACTTATTCAATATAAGAGACTGAAACTGCCCCAGAGAGTTTCTTCTCATGGAGTTCTATAGACAAAAGGGGATTTATGGTATGTGCAAATTAAATGCAGAGCAAAGTCTACCAATTTTAATTTTGGATATAAATTCCAAGAAATAATTGCCAAACGGTTCTTTATTAGAAACCTAATTATGAACATGTCAGCAAATTTGTTTCCTAGTCCCGTGCCGGTACGGCCTGGTAGCACTCTGGAGACAGTGCGAAAAAGAAGAGGAATGTATTTCATTGCTGAATAGCAACACCCTGGAGACATAAACAGAGGCAATAAGATCTCTCCAGTTCTCAGCCAAAAAGCTAATATAGCCATCTGAGGGACTCAGAGTGAGAGGTGTGCAGTGAAAGGGGAAGAGATACGGGTTTCCCTAAGCACCTTACATTATGTGGCAGGCTCACATTGCAGTTAATGTTGCCATATTGTAATAGCATTGTAGCCATGTTAATCCTAGGATATGAGAGAGATAAGGAGGGTCAAGTAATATCTTTTTTGGACCAACTTCTGTTGGTAGAAAAGAGAAGCTTTGGAATGCCACAGAGACCACTTAAAATGAAGTGGCAATTAACACCTCTGCTGTCATAGGTTAGAGGGTTAGTAGGTTACAAATCGCTGTAGTGAGCCATAAAACCAGTTTCTCTGTTAGTCCATGATTTTTAATGTCTTGCAGAGTTGTGAATTCAAGTTCCCAGGCTCGTCTTTTTGAAGCGGTTGTGCAAGTTTTCTTAGAGGCTGAGGGCTGACAGGTCAGATATGGAGTAATTGCTTTGAGAAAAGTTTTCACCTACAGGTCATACATAGGACATTTTTGTCTTTTTATCATTTTCTTTGTGAGTTTGAGAGGATAGGGATTGTCTGATTTCACCCACGTTTGTTGCTGGGGCATTTGATGCACTGATGAGGTACACAGCATGTTGTGATCAGCAAATGTAGGATCCAAAGATCTTGAAAGCTGTGTTGTGGGGGGTATTAGTCATGGTAGAAATATGTCTGCAGGTTTTGCATCTTGGTCTGGCAGGGTCTGGAGATGCTTTGAGTTGGTGTATCTGGTCTGTGGGAAGGTTTTTTTCAAATGATGAGCTTTGAAAGGCTGGTGGCGTTGTTTGAAGACTGGAAGAGGTTCAGGAAAGATTTTTCAGGAGGTGGTCCCCATTAAGTATGGGTTGTAATTGTTTAATGATATCCCATATGGGTTCCCATATAGGATGGTAGGTGGCAGCTAGAGGTGTGGGGTTGGTCGTCCCCCCCGTCCCTCTCCCCTGTACTGAAGCAGGTTCTCTTAAGCATATTCTGTAGTATCTGAGTGCCTGGCTGTGGATAACAAGATTCCTTGGTGTGTCTGGGGTGGTTATTGGCTCTGTGGAGGTAAATGTGATGATCCATGGGTTTCTTGTTTCATTTTAAGTGGTCTCCTGAAGTGTGTTTAACCCCTTACATTTAACAATCTATCCACCTTGTATTTAGCTGTGACACTCTGGTTACCTTTTCCATGCCTGACAAAGAGTTTGTCCAATAAGAGAGTATCTCACCCACCTTGTCTTTCTCATATACTAACAACATTAGTCATGTTTGGTCTGGTTGTCGTCTTTGCTTTGAAGAATGTTTTTCAGGGTTTTTTTTCTCTCTGAAGACTATGACAATGAAGAGATTTTGACCTATGAGGAAATGTCACTGTACCACCAGCCAGCAAATAGGAAAAGGCCTATTGTCCTGATTGGCCCACAGAACTGTGGCCAGAATGAAATACGTCAGAGGCTAATGAACAATGAAGCGGATCGCTTTGCGGCTGCAGTTCCTCGTAAGTTTGAGGGGAGGGTGTGACAGATGGGATACAGTTCAGACTAGTGGGGGGCTGTCATTCCTGCTCTGCAACCCTTGGGTGCCTTAATGCATTGCTGAAATAGCTCCCACCTCGGCCCCTCACAAACAGACTTCCAGCATGCAAGCCACACCATGAGTATGTGTGTGTAACTTCCACCTGCCAGTTATACCCTGGCTTTCAGCAGCATTTGTTATACTGCAGGATGACCCAATACACCCCCAGGCATGGATTTCCTCAAGCCCTCTCCTGGATAGTACAAATACATTAAGTTCATTATTCCTTTAAGGGAATAATATGCCATCTTACTACCTTTAAATAGTTACCCAGACACTTCAATTTAAGCATATTGGATTAGATAAAACAAGTTTACTAACTACAAAGAGAGAGTTTAAGTGAGTGTAAGTAATAAAGCATATAAGTCAAAATGGTTACAAGAAAAATAAAGGTAAAATACTTACTAGCATCAACTTAAACTGTCGCAAAGCAACTGTTCTCACCACGTGCTCCAGCTGATTACTGACCATATTTTCAGGTTAGGACCCCTTCCCAAAGTCCAACAGCTGTTTCCTTTTGTCTTTTCAAGTGTGGAGAAAGAGATGGGCAGGGAGAGACAGAGGGTCCCTTGAGGTGTGTGTTGTCCCTCCTTTTTATAATGCCAGTACCCCGCTTGAAAAACATGTCCAGCTGAGAAGTAGGAGACAGTCTATGTGGAAGGAACCCTGCTGGTTTTTTCATCAGTTGGAAATTCCTTTGTTTTACCTTCCTGCTTGATGACTCTGTTTACTGCTTAAATGCAAATTAAGGCAAGCATACATTCCTTCATTTAGGACAGATCAGTTTGCCAACTTCTAAATTCCACAGCCCTGCCCAAACAGAACATGTGTTAATAACATCATAAAAGGAAGTCTTAAAACTTCACATACATTGTTGCCACACATGTTTATCAAGACAGTAGTGACCAGCAAATAGTTTTCAAATGATATCTTACAAGGCATACCTTGCACAAAGATTATTACCGTAGTTTATGGGGTGTGAATACAAGGGTGTATTCTGTCTCAGAAGGTATAACCACTATCTTAACTGTTATCTGCAACCAGGTCACTGTACGCTTTAATCTTATTGAATCTTGCAAGCTGAGCAGGGTAAGATCAGTTCTTGGTTAGAGGATGAGTAAAGAAAATCTTCATGTGGCAGAAAGTGGCTTTGGTAAGTCAGCATGGAAACAGTGCCCCATCATGGTGTTAGCTGCTGGAAGTGCTCTTTTTTTTTTTTGCCAGATGGGACGTAAAATTGGGGTCACTTACAGTAGTCACAAAATCCCATGGAACATTTCATAACAGTAAGTGATTTTATGATGGATGTCCTGGCTAAATTCAAATTTGGGCGGATTATACTGTGCCTTCCTAAATTCCCCCTGAAGTTTCCATTGAATATGATATTTTCCACTACGTGTCCTGAATTACGTTGCTGTGCATTATGAAACAGATGGAGCTTTCCATCCAAAGGGGCTGCATAGTTAAGGGATTTCTTTTCTAGTTAGTAAAGTATTTCCAGATTATTCTGGTGAAAAACACTAAATGCAAGATCAGTATCATACATTTGACACAGATTAACCTGTTTAGAGAGATTTATTTTTGAAAAGAGAATAACTGCCTTTTCGTCTAGTTGGATATTTTGCCTAGTGCTCAGCCCAAAAAGATATTTTACTCCTGAACCACTTGGAATTTGAGAAGTACACCATTTTTCTCAGCTTCTGTTCGGTTGTTGTTAATTTCAGATACCACTCGGAATCGGCGAGAGAATGAAATAGCTGGCAGAGATTACCATTTCATCTCACGGCAGGCATTTGAGGCTGACATAGCTGCTGGGAAATTTATTGAGCATGGAGAGTTTGAGAAGAATCTGTATGGTACCAGCATAGACTCTGTGCGGCAAGTAATCAACTCTGGCAAGATATGCCTTTTAAACCTCCATACACAGGTATTGCAATTAATTGCAGCAATTGTTATGACAACTGAACATGTTACTGAAGGAATTACATTTGATATTAGTAATACCACACTGGTGGCCTGTGTGAAATGTACACCGTCACAATCCATTTCCTATTAATCTGTCTATATGCAGCCTTTTCAATCTCTTGGGAGACCCCTTCTATATATTGTTTAGGCATATTGGCAGACAGGGTACAGGAAGCTTGTATATCTACAGCCTGATCCAGATCTGTTCGCTAGATAAATAGAGCTCTGGAAACGGAAGCCCATAGTACTTGAACACTTTTTTAGAAGGGTTGATAATAATACCCATCTTCCCCCCCTCCCTTGGAATTCTCTTACTCTCTGAATGGTGAAATTTTGTGGATGAAGTAGTTTGGCACTGTACATCCTTTCAACCTAGGACACTAATTTGCAAGGGAGGGCCCATGCAGTACCCAAAAGGGGACAGCTGTAGCAGATGGAATATACAGCAACAATTTTAAACAACTCAGATTACTGAGACACCTCTTTTTTTTTGGCCTATGCTAAAATTACAGCAGTAGCATGGGAAAAAAGGATTGACAGACTAACCCACATGTTATAGTGAACCCTCCTGCCACTGTTCCACAGAGAGCAGTGAGTGTGCACCTCTTTACTGTATGTTGCTGTGTGTTGGCATGGGGATAATTGCAGGTGAAACCGGAATGCTGAATAACATACCACCTAAACATGGGCCAGTGCTAAGGCTTTAATTACATATGGAATAAATTTCCTGTACAGTTGAGATCATTGACTTGAGTGGCTGTTGAAGGAAGGGTGCTCTGAACCTTGCAGGATAAAGCTTTTTCATTCTAAATACATTTTGAAAGTTTGTTGTATAAGATCAAACTTCAGCTCAAGTTGAAACTCAGCGCTCACAGTTTAGAGGGGAAATTTTCATCAGATGGTTGAAAAAAGGGGTTTTTGTTCCTCCAATTAAATGAAAATAACTTTAAAAGACAAACTGTTTAAAACAAAAATCTAGTGGTTTTGAACTTTAGAATTTTTTCACTCCTGAAATTCATATAATTCGTATGATGGTGGGATTTATTTCAGAGAGGCAAACATAGGTAGGTGCTCAGATACTGGGGTTACGAATGCAGTATAATAACCTGTACAGAGTGGAATAGTTGATTTATAATCTGATTGAATAATTTGTGCTGCTTTGGTTCAGGGGGAAATTCTTACTTTTCTAACCAGAACTCCTCTATCATTGTATCTGCTTCGCTTGTCTAGTAATTAGCTACTTGAAGAAATAACACATCTTTTTCAAGACTCTACCAAGGAATATTTAAGATGGTGTGAAATTTTCCAGTGAAACTGTTTCACTGGGAAACACCAATTGGTCGACCCTGAAATATTCTGCAAAAGTCTCTCTCATTTGGCAGGTTTTGGTGAATCAAAGGCTAGGTTCTGAGGGAACTAGGGGGAAACCTGCGAGCTCGCTGGACTGCTAGGGAATCCCAAAGTATTACCAGTTCAGTGGCTCTGGGGCAGCTCCACGCTATGGGCTGCCATGAGTCTGAGGACCTGGTCTCTTAGGTTCCATGGCTCTGGGGTGGGCAACCATGCCAGGACTTCCATGCTCATTTCCATGAAGCTGGGAGCCTGAAACCCATAAGCGCTTCAGCTCTAACCAAGGCTTGGCTCCCAGCAGTACTGCAGGGGGAGCCTGAAAGCCCTGAGAAACCCCTATATACACTGGGGCTCTCAGTGCTTCCAAGCCGCTGGCTGCAGAGCCTGGAAGACCTGGGATGTGCTCCCAGGATCTGCAGCTCTGGATCTGCCACACCACACAGACTGCCCCAGGCTGGGGAAGGCCCACATGGCAGGGCTGCCCCAGAAGCACAGACACCAGTACCCTAACAGCTGGTAAGTGAAATTGACATTCTTGTTGATTTCACTCAGCAGCTGCCAGGATCCTGGGGAACAGAATCAGAAAGAATCAGTCTTTCTGATTTATGAAGTATTTTGGAGATTTCTAATTCACCAGAAACTTTGAAACAATTCGTATTCATTCCAATTTGGAACAAAATCAAATTTGTGAAAACGCAAAACTTCCCACAAACCAGAAATCACACCTTTCAGTCAGCTTTATGTACTGTAGCCAGAACATGGACTTATTTAATAACAGGTAAAATGGCACATCAGTATTTAACTTGCAGTAAATCCAAAAGGATTTGCCAATGCATTTTTTATTCATATAGTCGTCTTATGCCAGCTACAGTATCACACATAATTGCCTTGTATTTGTTAAGCCTGTGTCTATAATAGCAATTATATAATCAAATACAAACAGTGGAAAATCTCATTTGTGTAACTACAGAATAATTATTTAAATGATTTCCATTGTTCCTTTCTCTTTTAAATATAACATTTGGAGAACTTTAACCCTACTCCAGAAGTTTATAAAGTCACATTTACACTGACCATGCATTCCAATCTGTGTTAATACTTCACCTTTCTCTAGAATGGTCCATAAAAAAATCTCAAAGCCCATAACAAAAATTAATTACATGTCTAAATACACTATTAGGCTACTAAGTAATCTCATTTTGTAAATGAAGAAGCTGAGTCACAGAGAGGTGGTGACTTGTCAAAGGTCACAAAGAAGGAACTTCTTGGAGAACCAGAAATAAAATCCAGTTCTCCTGACTTCCTGTCCTGTGATTTTACCACAAAACTATGCAAAATGGTGCTTAGCACATAACTAATGCACTTGTTTTGTCTTTAAATGACAAAAACTTAACCTAGTTTCCCCTCACAATTTAATGTTGTGTATTGAATTTTTAAGTTTCTAACAAGACACATTATATACTTATTCTCAGTTGTACATGGAGAAACTGCAGCTGTAGTTTGTTTGTACTTTTGAACACTGAAAGAAATATGATTAGTCTGAGTTCATGTGTTTAGTTTATACCAAGACAAATTTGGAGAAGTCGACTTATTTCTCTCTGAAGAACTCTTGAGCAAGAGTAAATATTGAGGTTCCATAAGCAAGAAAAAAAGGCTGTAGTACCAATTGCATAGGAAATGGTAAATGTCACCAAGGTTAGTGATGATTAACAATGCCACATAACGAGGCAATCATGCTGCTATTAATGAATGTTACCAATTTAATTAAACTCTTGAAATTTATACTGAATTACATTTGCATTTGTGAACAGTACATCTACACTTTTCCTTTACAAACTTCAATGAGATTGAAATAATAAATAGAACATTTTTTTCTTCAGTCATTGAAGACCCTGCGCAATTCAGACTTGAAGCCATATATTATCTTCATTGCACCACCTTCGCAAGAGCGGTTACGTGCTTTATTGGCCAAAGAGGGTAAAAATCCAAAGGTAATTTACATTTCTTAGTAAGTGGATTTTGTCTGCAAACCTGGAGCTCCATTGATAAAGATAACTCCAAAGAATGTGTTATAGAAATACTAAGGATTGTTAATACAATCTAAAATATGAAAAATGTTAGGCCAAAGAATTAAATTCAAATATTTAATTCCAGGGGACAGGTCATACTCAATGAGTCAAGGCTTTCTGGGAGCCCATGCCTCACTGAGTATGCATTATGGGGGAAAAGAGAGTTCTGCTGGGCTACCTAGTAGCTCTATAATTCTCTTTCTAGCATTTTCCTTTAAAAACACAAATTTTCCTTTAAAAACAAAAATCTAAAACAAAACAAGAAATTCACTAGCGGTTTTTTAATTGTTACAACATGTCTCATTTACTGCATACTGTCTAGCCTGCATCACTTGGTGACTTAGGGCAACTGACAGAGACCTCCTTTGTGGCTTGAAAATCTGTTTTTTAACTTGGATTCAGTTGCAGCTTTTAGTGCTTTTACTCCATGCAAGCCAAAGAGCCAAGGGTCAAGCTTTGAGGTGCTTAACTTCAGAGCTATATGGGTGAGCCACCAGTTAAAAATACTTGGATGGGCCAGCAAATGGGCTTCAGCTATTGTTTTTATGTTTAAAATTAAACAAAAACAAAAAACCCTAGCGAAGTGTGCCAAGCAAAACAAGCGAAGATTTAAAATATGACCATGACTAATACAGGAGAAGTGTAAATTTGGTGCTTCAGTTCTGACCACCATCTATACCCAGGGTTGATGGAACCAGGGGAGCCATGGCTATTTTTTAACCTGGGCGGTATAGTAGCCTCAGACAGGCGCAGCAGGGGCTGCTCTTCACAGCGATTAGCTCCCCTGCCATGAATTGCAGCCCATGAGTGGTGCCTCTCTCTGCCTAGTGGGGGATTGAGGTGGGCCTTCGTTCCCCCCACTTGCCACGGGGTCCCAACCCCTGGGCAGGCCAGAAACTGGAGACGTACCACGGTAAGAGCCACCCTAGGAAGCTGGGCTGTTGTGGGGAGCCTCAGATCCTCCATCTGCCTACGGCGCACCACGGGGGTGGAGGACACAAGCCGGGGGCTTCTCTAAGGCATCCCGGCCCTGTCCAGGGCAAGTGGTAGAGTCCAGGGCTACCCACAGCAGCCCGGGCTCCTGGAGTGGCTCTTACCATGGCATGGCCAGTGCGTGGGTTCTCGGGAAGAGGAGGAATGGGACGAAAACACGGTTTTGGTGCTGGTTGCTCCCCCATTTATACACAGGTCCCGGTCTCCTGTATTCTCATGCCACTGTTCACTCTTCTCTTGCCACTATTCTCTGTGACTTTGTCTTACCTAAAAAACTAGCTTGTGTTAGAAGACAGCCTTGAGCAGTTGTTATCTAATACGGTTTTCAAGACTATTTCAGTCAATGTAGACCAGGATTATGGGTAAATGCTACTGGAACATATGTTTCCTAAGAGCAGCTGGCATGGAGTTGAACACTACAGCGATAGATTAATGACATAGGAAGAAATTTGACTAGTCTTAGAGTGCAATTGACTTGCATAACTTGTGTCCCATAGTCCTGTTGGTTTAAAAATGCCTAAGATGTTTTGAGTTTGAAATCTTTTTTATTACAAACCTAATTGTAGCTTCCTAAGTTGTTTTTTATTGCCGCATATACTCAAACATAGCTGAAATGCCAACTTATATTTGAACTGCAGTAGTTTGCCTAATAGATACGCAGACTAGATGCTATTTTATTGAATACAAACATGTTTGAAAGCATTTGTAATTTTGTGTTCAGACAAAAATACTTTGCATCTTTAAAACAGACTGCTTCAGTAATTTTTCTACTATAACATACCAGTCACAGAAGAGATGTCTTAATGTATTAATTCAGAATCCAAGCTGCACTAGAAAACACCCAGCGTATGCCACTGAACAAAGCGATCAGTGTGTGGCACACGAATTGCATGACATTCCTGAATTAAAATTAGGGCACAAACCAAAATGTAGTATTTTATAGGCAGTTTATTGTTTTGGAAGCTTGGTAAAATTAAGATTATGGGAAAACCCAAAGCTCCATGCCCAATTAATTAATGGTAATACCTGTTTTAGTTTAATTTTAATAGTAATAACGGTTATGCAAAATATAAAAATAATAAATTGAGTATTATCTGTGTGGTGTTTCAGACACCAACTGTATGTTAAATATTTGAATTTGAGTGGGAGGAATTCTATGATTAGTTCAAACAATTATCCAAGATGGCTTGGCCTCTGACTGGACATTTTCAGAGTACAGGATTCAGGATTTCAGTTAACAGGTGCACCCATTTGAACAACATGTATTTTAATGAACCAAATATAAGATTGTACATCTAGAAACAAAGAGCATAGGTCTCACAATGTGAGAGACAGTATCCTGGCATGCAGCAATACTGGAAGGTCATGGTAGATAACCAGCTCTAAGTGCTTTACTGTAGCTAAGCTGGCAAACATGACAGTGAGATACATAAATAGGGGAATATCAAATATAAATAGGGAGATGGTATTACCTTTTCATACAGCATTTGTGAGACCATTATTGGAGTTCTATATTCATGTCTTGGTGTCCACACTTCAAATAAGATGTTAAAATTTGGAAAGGATACAGAAAGAGCTACAAGAATGGATTTGAGGTCTGGAAAACATGTCTTATGTAATGAGAAACTATAGAAACTCAATCTATTTAGTTTATCCAAGAGAAAGTCAAGGTGACTTGATCATGATCTACAAGCACCTACATGGGAAAGACGTTTTTGATAGTAAATGGCTCATTAACATAACAGAAGATATGAGATCAGATGATTGGAAGCTGAAGTTAGACAAATTCAGACCGGAAAGAAAGCACAATTTGAGAGGATGATTAAACACTGGAACAATTTACTAGGGCTGTACTGGATTCTCCATTCCTTGAAGTCTTTAAATCAAGATCCCATGTCTTTCTAAAAGGTCACCCAGAAATTAAGAATTACTGGATGAGATTCTGGGGCCTGTGTTATGTCGGAGGTCAGACTAGATGACTGTAATGCTTCCTTTTGGCTTTAAAATTTATGAAACACTTTAAAGATATTGTTGACCTGACATTCCATTCAAATTTTAAATAAGAAAAGAAAACCTAGAGAGAAACCAACATGCTTTTTATAAACCACTGAAAGGTATATAGTTTAATTTAAAAATCAAGAAAGAACTCTGATCCATTTCCCTCTATTTCCTCATCCTTATCCCTTCCTTCCCTTTAGGTCAACAAAGCATCTCCCAGGTATTGCTAATGCATTTTTTTTTATGTTAAGCCATATTTTCAGGGGTCTTCATACCTGATTGAACACATGTTCACATATGCAAGCCCTGAATTTTTGCATGTGGAAAACTGGCACTCTGTTTCAAAACTGTATGAAGAAGGTAGAGGGTTTTTTGGGTTTTTTTTTCACAATGGAAACACAGCTGGACAGTTATTGTGCAAACAAGGGGGTAGATTTTCACTGAGCCACCTAAATGCCATTGAAAAAGCCCATTTTGAAAATCTACCCCAGGAACCTGCAAGGACATGCTGTTACTTTTAAGTATTGCATGTGTTTTCAAAGGTGGGCTTTGGTTGGTTGGTTGGGATTTGTTCTTTTACTCCACGCATTGAAAACATACAATTATATTGAAAATAAAGAAAATAAGGTAAAATAATTACCTGATCCTGTGTGGGCCGTCTTTGTTTCAACAGGGCTCCCAAATGGTTGTATTGTTTGAAGTGGTCCATGCCAGGTTATTGCCCCAAGCTAGAAGTTAGCTATCTGCAATGGAACGAAACCTGAGACCTGACCCAGTGACCTGAACAATGGGAGGATGGGTTTTCAATAGCTATTGGGGACATTAAGCACATATTGTAAAGCTAATAGAATGTGATGTTTTACCTTTAATGTTCCAATTGAGAATTATTCCACTAAGGTCATGTCTACACTAAGAGCACTTTGCCAGAATAGGTATGCCAGTATGTTGTACTGACAAAAGCGTTCCTTGTGTGGATGCACCTTATACTGGCAAACTGTGTATTTGCCAGCATAGCTAATTTTGATTACAAATGCATATGGTATTCATCATGTCTACTCCTGAGCTTTACATAGTGCTGTGTTGTTAAAATTGCTGCATTTCAATGTTGCATGAAATAATTCAGTATATATGTATGTTTGTCAGAGAGACGTGGGATCGTTTGAGATAAAATGTGGTAGTTTTAGTAGTAATGTGTTGGGGGGTGATTTTAAATCAAGGTGATTTAAATCACCATGTGGAAAGCTTTGATTTAAATTTATTTTAATCAGCATTTCCATGTGTACTTCATATATTGTCTAAAGAAAGGTGCATTCTGATTGGATTATATAACAATTAAAACATACTGATTTACAACTAAATAGAGCCTTTATACTAGATTTGGTACATCTTTTTAATACTATGGAGGATGTGCTATAACTGTACCCATTTATTTAAGCAATTATACAGCTGTATATTTTCAGATTCTTATTCATTTTACGTGTTTAGTATGCAAGAAAATGAAAGATATTGCTTATTTACTGTATTTTTGCTATGATTTGTTTCAAATTGCATTAGGTTGGTAACGCAATTTAATTACACAGACAACAGCATATAAAATTTATTTTTATTGAACAAACAAGTCCTTAATATAGTACATGAACTATTGAGCCAGATTAATAAAACTTGACCTCAAAAGTTGGATTTTTTTTCTCCTGGTTTGTTCTTTATATGTTAAAACGGTCTTTCACTCAAAGTTCTTGATAGAGGCTCATGGATTCAGTATATTTATTTTTTATATTAATATAAATTATATATAATTTATAAAATATTATAAATATAATTATATAAAATATAATATTATATTTTATATAATAGATATATATAATATTTATATTATATAATAATATTATTATTATATTAAAATATAATATTAAGAGATTATAAATTTAGGCCTTAATATTTAGTTTTAAATTCAGATTTAATTTTAAACAGGTTTATTTTTAAAAAGAAAAATGTATACTTTAAATTAAAAACAGATTTTTTTTTCCCCCCAAAAAAATCATCAATTTGTATCCACTCTGGCTGTTGGTGATAGGAAAAATAAATAAAAAATATTTTCCTCTTTCAAACCATCTCCATTTTCCTTCTGATTATTCACACTCGAATTACATGACAGAACTGTTTCTAATCCTTTCCCAAAGAAATGCTTGATTGTTTGGGTTTTTTAAATGTAAAACCTAACAAAGATCAGGTTTAATCCTAAAAATACTTTAGGTTCCGTTGAAAATCCCTGTCTTATTAATTATCTCCAATATCATAAGGAAACAATATTCTTCTTTGCCTTAGTTAATGCTGCAGTGGAAAAAGCACAGGAAGCTTTGAGAAATCTGACACGCTTCTGAAATCTGTTTACATGCTGTGATAGAAATCCTGAAATAGAATGTTCCCATTCCACTGCTAACTCCCTTTCCAGTCTTTGCCTCTTTTACCTGGACATTGATTTCCAGCCCACCTGCAATTTTCCTTTTCTGTCACTTTCTCTTTAACTCCCCTGAAACTTTTCTTCTGTTTTTATTGCGACATTGTTTACTGAATGGTGAACTGGTTCCAGCAACTCATGTTGTGTGGCTCTTACTGTTACCGCATTATCCTGGTGTTTTTTTTATGGCAATTCTTATCATGAGGCCTCTGTCCCTTGGCCCGTTTACCTAGAGGGTTTTTGTTTCTTTTTAAAGATGAGCATATTTTAAATATGTTGTCTTAAACTGTTTTGATTCTTGTAATTGTGTGTTGTGTTACACCTTCAAAGTGATGGTTCCTATTTATATAACATACTTTATTTAGATTAAAATCTGGATTATCTCAGCAAAGGCTCTTTCACATCACTGGTACTTTTTAAAAATATTATTGGGAATGGGGGTCTTACATCACTTTGGCACTTCTGAAAATTTTCCCCTTATTTTATATGAAACTTTTTTCCTCTCACTCAGTTCCTTCAGGGGCATTTATTTGCTGTGCAGTTCACTGCAGTAATCATTCTATAATTTTCCTTCTGTGTCTTCAAAAGTTTTTTCACTCAATACTGCATCATCATCTAGTGATGCAATAAGAAGGCATGATCAGTGGAATTTCCTGATCAACTTCTGTTAAAGACCTTAGAGGCTTTTAGAATGTGTATAACAAAAGTACCAAAGTTTGGACAGTTAACACACAAACATCTCATACATCACCTGTTGTAAAAATATTTACTGTAGCTATACGGCTTCATACATCTTCAGCCATTGCGTGTGGAATCAGATTTCTGTAGCCCATTGTAGCAGTTTCCAAGTCAAACTTGTGTGTGCCATGAAAAGTTTGTACAAGACCTTATGTTCCCCTTATGAGTAGTTTTGTACCATTTTTCCACAATAAACATTCAGATGGAGTGTATGTTATACGTATAATTTATACATACCATATAAATTAATCCCTAATCTGTTTTCATTACAGCCAGAAGAACTAAGAGAAATCATAGAGAAAACCAGAGAGATGGAGCAGAACAATGGCCACTACTTTGATACAGCGATTGTGAATTCTGATCTTGATAAGGCATATCAGGAGCTACTTCGTTTAATAAACAAACTTGATACAGAACCTCAGTGGGTGCCATCTACCTGGTTACGATGAAAAAGAACAATTCTAAGGGACATGCGGTCTGTCAAAAGGGAGATTGCACGTGGATCAATACAATTTAAACATTAGGTGTGGTAGTGTGAGCTCTAGACCTCTGTGGTTGTACTCCTTGTGTAGTACGTACCACCCCTTATCGTTGCAGCCCTCTGAGGTTGCAGCCGTTGGTGTATTAGTGAAGAAAATCCATTAGGCAGTTGATGAACAGAATGATAGTGATCAAAGATTGTCTGGGTTTTCTTCTCTTTGGATTAGAAATGGAAGCTCCGAACAAGCCAGTACAATTTTTAACAATTTAAATAGCCTTTCTAGTAGCTGCTTTACACAATAAATCTACCTTTTCTATCTAGAATCATCTTTCTTTAAAAATTAAAGATTTTACGTATGTGTGTATATAGTTATAAATATTATTTAACACAATTAACTTAATGACTTTGTGGGACATAACAGTAGTTCATGAATATACTTTTTACAAAAACATTGGGCAGAGGAATAATCATGTGAGATACTATGGTTTATGAAAAATTCTCCGCTTTTAGAAATACACACAGTAGATGTGCTGCTTTGGTCTGGAGCTGCCTGGTTAGGCTTGAATTTATTTTTTTAATTATATTAAAGTTACATTCCACTTTCTGATGGCGCTGTACTTTGGAAAATGTGTATAATGTAAATATTTCAACCCTTTGTGTCTTTTTAGTCAAACTTTGTAAATCACATTTGAATGCACATTAACCTTAGGTCCCTTGAAAGAGGAATAAGTACTGATATTTTAGATGCAATATTTTTATGGAATTTTGTTTTTCTTTAAAGTTTATCATTTGATTTGGGAGCCATGGTTCCCCACAGATCTGTAGAGATGTTTAGAAGGCAGAGGTTATATTTTTATTAAAAAAAAAAGACTCTTACAAAACATGCTGATTTTTTTTTTAAAAAAAAATTCTGATAATGTAAACAGTTCTTGTGTTTATAATGTAAAGGATACTGATTGAATGGGCAGTTTTGATAAGTGTCTTTTTATTTTTATATTTGGGCAGGCTATGTCTTATAGCTGATGTTCCTACAAGTAATTAACTGGAATTAAAATTGCTGAATGTAGCTACTGTAAGTAAATCAGTATTGAATTGACCACAAGTTATTGTCCTGCATTTGCTCAATATTGCAGTAAAACTGTAAAACACTAGCAACTGACCTATGAAACAGAGCCTTAGGGAAAGAACTTGAGAAACAGAAACATATCTTGCAAGGTCTATATACTAGTATGTTCTGCCATCCAAGATCAGTATCTCCCTGACAGTTCTGCAGCTGTCAAATCTGCAACAGGGTTATTCCAAGCATTGAAACTAAATGAATGTTGGCTTCAGCTTGTCTTTGTTGTGGAGGCAACATGAACAATCTCAAATGTGAATGTTGATTCTCTTGTTTAGCCACAGCATTTCCTTGTTCCCACAGTTAAACACTGGAGTTGTCAATGTGTAGCAGAATTCAGTGTAACAGTGATGAATGAAAAGTGAGTGTTTTCAGTCTTGTTTTATGTATATATTTTCTTCACAAATTTTAATAGAACAAATCCAGGCAAAAACTCTTTTGCCTTCTGTGTCTCCATAGCGTGAGTACAACGTGAAAAGTTTGTTTTAAATCACTTTTAGTAAACTAACATTCCCATATTGCAGAGTGAAAGATAACCCACTTTCTTCTAAATTAACTGCAGAAAGTTTGTGTATCTTAGGAGAAGAGTCATATGCTGTTTAGAACTAAGCTACATATTTTCTTGGTGAATGTGCTCTGTTTGAGAGAAGAATTATAAGGTCCACTCACTTACATGCCTCCAGCTAGGTACATAATGGAAGCCTTAAATGTCACTTGAAACAAACTGCATGTTGTGTTTGGGCCAACACCTAGGACAAGTATTCAAAGCAATGGCTTCCTCCCTTCTACTGCAGGTGCTTTTAACTGTTTAGGCTAGTGTGAAACAGCTACAAAATTCAGGGGATGGAATGTGGAGAGGGCCTAACACCATTATCTATCAATGCAAGGTATGAAGTTTACATTCCTCCAAGTTTTAATTAAATTTTTACAGTCAGCTGAGACTGTGAAAAATTCTCATAGTGCACTCTTTTGAGGCATCTTTAAAGACCCCACAGCTGATTTATCAGTCACTCGTACAATTTATTTCAATATTACAATCTGATATCACTGCACCCTGCTGGAGTCAGTATTCTACTCAGTGATGGTAATTAAATAAAGCTGTTGATGGTGGATGGAATGCTGGTAAATCTTTATTAAATAAGTCCTTTGTTTTCTCTCCTACCCTTCCCCTGCATTTCCTGAGATGGCTGAAGACTTTAAAACAGGCTTTGATATGCAATAGATGTACAGTAGGTTGAGATGTTTAACTGTACCCTTTGTTTTTGAAATGTGTGTGTGTTCTGGTAGATCACACAGATCCATTTATAGAAGTGAAATGATGGTAGATCAGCCCCATAGAAGCCAGTGCTGGCTTTGTATTCACCTGAGTGAATGTACTGGAGCTGCACTAAGGAACAGACCATGTTCACTTGACCTGACAGATCCAGCTGCACTCTATATGCCACCAGTTTGTCTGACCTTGAATTGCTTGACTGTGGAGTAAGTAGGAAAGCATTTTGTCATGAAGGAAGTGTGTTTGCTTAGTTCCCCTGTGGATGAAAGGATGAAACAGATTTGGCTCCTGGAAGAACACTAGCATTGTCACCTGTTTAACAGCAAGCTATAGCAACCTGAAAGGGGAAGGTTTATTGAAAAAATAGTTTTGTCAGCTAAATTAAAGAACAAAATTAGTGACAAGGATAATGGATGTAATTGTATGTAGCTTTGTGTAAGATGAGTTGGCAAGAACTTTACTGTGACCTGTGGTTAGCCCAGGTTGTACTTCTGTATCTGCACTCTGTATTTTGAGACCTCATGAACTGCACACTATGTAAAAAATGTAAAATATTTCTAGACAAAATAAATCACTGTACAATTTTTATCTGATGTAGCTACTCTTAGTCTTCTTCCAGTTGCTGATTGATGACAGAATGAGCAAAGGCTGTGTTGGCTGTGGTACTTAATGCTTTTTTAAATGGAATGCAAATTGAAATATTTAAGTGCCTTTTAGACTCATATCTTAACTGTCTTTAGCACAGCTTGAGTATACATGCAAATTAGGGCTAAGACCACTTAAATGGGAATTGAAGCCAAGCAGCAGCCACCCCCAGCTCTAAATATACAGTACCACACATAGGAGCAAGAATATACAGTCTTCTCCCTATTAAACTACACTGAGTGCAAAGTCATGCATTCAAAACTTAAATGCCATAAATAAGGTTGCCTCTGTGCATGTAGTAGGCCCCTCTAAATCGGAATGGACCATTGAGTCCTCCTTCCTTGTTTACCTACACTTACAGTAACAGGGATGTTATAGTCCCTTAGGAGCCTACTCAGTGACCTATAGAAAAATTTCACTTTGCAGTTTCAGTTACAGTTATATTAGAGAGGTCCATAGCACTTACCTCCCTTTGTGGTCACCTTATAAGAAAAGCAAAGGGTGAAGTGGTCCCTTCTAATTCAGCAGAAAGGTACATTTGCTAGGAAGCAAGGGCAAACCTTGCACTGCTCCACCACGGTCACTTAGCAAAACCTTAGGTTGGATGCCAGACACTAACATTCCAAATTACTTTACTATTATACAGCACAGATACACATGAATTGGCAGAATTTCTCCCATAGTTACACAACATGGAAGATGTCTTCCAGGCAAGGGATAACAACTGTGTTCATCATACGAGACTGGATTTCAGCAACAAGGTTAGAAAGTTTAGATTGTTCGGATAACCACTTAATTGTAGCAATGCCTGCTTTCAACTGCTTGCTACTCCCATGCACCCAAATTCCTGCTCTCCTTTCTCTGCCTACACGCCCCTCCAAACAAGCCTCAAGTTCTAATCTTGGGAAAATACACAATTAATGGAGCTCACAGGATAATACACCCAATGAAGAGCCATATTATAAATATCCAGAAAGCATGTCCAGAATTCTATCAGTTAATACACTGCCCTTTGGGCCTCTCCATTCAACACCTGTACAGAGCTACTCAAAGAGCAGGTCTTCATCCTTCTCTTCAGCTAGGAGATTGGCAGGTTCGTGCTCCCCCCCAGCAGCTCTCCGTAACTCCCGCTCTTTCTCACTCCTCTCTTTCAATATTTTTTTCTTCTCTTGGATCTTCTTTAACCTGCAGTGAGAGTTGGAGATCAGACTGCCTGCACTGATAGAGCACATCTTACTTGTTCTAGGAAAAGGCACCAACAGTTTGGCTTTTTCAGTTCTCTACAAAGCTCTTGTCTGAAGATTCAGCAACAGAGAAGCACCTCTCTAATACCCACTTGACGTTCTACAGGCATGTTACACTGAAGTGAATTAGTTTTACCTGCATGCAGTTTACTCCTAGCTTTACCATTCTTCACTTGTCCCCTCAATCTGAAGCCCTACCCACAACTACACCCCCAGCTTAACAAGAGTCTTATTTCCCCCCAAAAGGGGGGGGGGAACAAAATGCCAACAAAATGGTAATGGATCAAGTACTTGTTCCCCAGAGTTGGTGCTGAGGGTTCAACACCCTCTGTGTGAGGGTGAGCTGGCCAATCAATGCCACTCCCTGCCTCTTAACTAAGTGCTCTTCTCCATCTTATAGGGTTGGGAGAACCTCTGAGCCCTCTCTCACAGATTGGAGAAAGACACTGTCCAAGACACCTCCAGGGTATTTGTTGGGATTCATGGGGGCAGGGGAGAAAAGACAGTGGCCAGGCAGGATCTGGGGAAAGGAGTCAGCTTAAGAAAAAGATTAAAGTGCAAAGAAACAGAGCAAGCACTAAGCATGTATAAAGCCTTTTTAGAAGTTCATTTGAGAACACAATGCAAAACAATTTAAATAAATAGAAAGGGTTACAATAGATGGGAGACAGCTCCCATCAATCTAAATTTCACATAGGGCAGAAAGCTGTTCATGCTTAGCCTGGAAGTAATGTCCTCCATACTCGTTCCAAGATTCTCTCCACAGCCCTTGAAGTCAGCAGAATCATCCAACCAAAAACACCCTAAACTAGTACTTTTCTAGTTTGCCCCCTTCATCCCTTCAAGAAGAGGGTTTTCACAAGCTTGCTTGTGATGACACATTATCATCACATGAGCACAAGGTGGATCATCCTCCATTCACAGTTGCACAGACCAATCCCCCCCACCCCCCGTTTGTGATCACATCTTTGTGGCAACTAGAGCCATTACTTTCAAGGAAAAATGCTACCAGTATTTTTCAGTCTTTACTAATCTGTCCATTTTAAAGAATCACATCGGCATCTGCTTTGTTTTTGTCAGCTAGAAGGAAGGAAAGCCTCATTTTGCTTAAGATTTGATTTTAGAGCTGGCTCCGTCAGTTCCCTTGTCAAGGCTCTGGAAACAGCAGACAAAGGAGCAGACATGCCAGCTAGGAAAGGTGGCCCTGAGCAACCCCTCCATGGAATCTGAGAGGAGAGGGGGAACTAGATCTATAGAACAGGTCCTTAAGGCAGGCCATTCCATATGTTGTGCTCCACCATTCCTTTCCAAAGGCCCAGGGTGTCAAGAGCGAGACAGCACAGTGGCTGAGATTTACTTCCAGCTAGGTGGAAGTGGCTGTGAACCTGTGCTTGCATAGTAGTGGTGACCTGCACATGCAATAAGCACTGGATACTTTCTAAAAGCAGAAAGTCAATAGTTCATTCCCCTGCACAATTCTCCTTATCTCTACCTAATCATCACAATTTCAGTGTTTCTCAACAGGGTAAATTTGTAAGAAGGGAGGGAGCCAGTACAGCCCCCATTCAGATTACTTACCTGTAGAACTCCTCTCGCTCTCTCTCATCCAGCTCCGTGATGATATAAGACAGTGTGCGCTCAATCCTGGGAATAATCACTAAGACATACAAATAATCAGTACCATTTTAATCATGCAAATACAGCCACCACAGTGAGGAGAGATTACATACATTCAAAGTCAGTCGAGTGATCTACTTGTCAGAGTTTAAATGCCTCCCTTATTTTGACAAGGAACTGCAGTGTTTCATTAACAGTGAGTAACCCACAAAACATTTTTCTTCAACAGGGCTCAGGATTTGATAACCTGTACCAATAATTCAATGTAAACTGCACCAGCTTCCAGTGGAGGTCGAACGGGGAAAATTAAGTAGTGAAATCAGTAAGTCTATCTTTCTGTGAACAACTTTCTTCCGTTAAGTCCAACTTAAACTTTTCATTCAACAGCTTCAGGTCTTTGTCCTACCATATTGAGACTGAATGATTTGCTTTTATTTTGCATCCATACAATCCTGAAATAAGCAGTGCAGCAAAGGAGTTGAGGATGGAGTTCATGGTCATGCTTCTTTGTACATGTGAAATGGCAAAAGAAATCTGGAAAGCTGGATCTTCAGGAGGCCCTTGAGTGTCAGGTAGTTAAAACTGGATGGATTAGCAGAGGGATCTGCTGCAGGGATGTTTATGGGCAACAGCGCACAGTGGCAAAAGACATTTGCCACCATCAAGAACAGGGAGGACACCAAAGGCAAATGGGAGATGTGGACTGGCATGGAGGATATGAAAGTATTTGAAGACATGCCTTTCCTAAGAGAAGCCCTATCTACCTTAGGCTTAACATCCTGTACATCTGAGATATTCAGCAGAAGGAAGCTGAGATACAGTATGCTGCTGAAGTTACTATGATAGTTGTAGCCCAACCATAACCCGAGTCTGCTCTTTCCTACATAAGGAGTTCAACATTTCTCAGAACATAAAGTAATTAGTAATGGGAGGAAAAGCTTTCTGAGACAATCATGTTGACTGACATTTATAGTGGGATCTATGACAGCATGAATTGCTGTAAGTGCCACAGCAGTGAAGGCAAATACTGTAAAAGGGAAAAGCAAAGAGAAAAGTCTCTTCTTGGGAAAGGAATAGAGATGGAGAAAAGAACTTTGAACAGCTGATTTAAAAACCAGCTGCTTGAGCTATGCAGAGCAAGACAGCTCAAGGCTGAGAACCAAAGACCCTTTGCCATCTTATCTGAAAAGCAGCTGGCAGGAATAGAAAATTACCAAGAGGCAGAACAAAAGAAGCAGGTGATCCCAGTAGGGCTCTGTAAAGGGACTCACCATGGGGAATGGAGAGGAGCTATTCTGCACCAAAGTAACATGAGAAACTGCAGGGGCAGGGCAAGCAATGGGGGAAAAGACCCTGCCTGTCTGACAGATGGCACACCTATGATCTCCCAAGGAAAGGGTGAGGTAGTGAGGGACACTAAGATGTTTTATTGTTTTGTGTTATCTGTACTTTACTTGATTAAATATAAAGGCATCAAGTTGATAGACTGATCAGAGAGCTGACTGCTTCATAACTACTGTGTGCCCAGAGGGAGTTAAACTGTAAACCAGAAACTTCACAGCTGTGTGGTGAAATTCTGGGAGAAGGGTGTGTTTAATTCTAAAGGGTCAGTGCTGTGCCCAGCAGGACAAAGCCGTCAGACAGCAGGTTCCAGCACTCAGAAGGGGGATGCTAAACAGAAGATGTGCCCTGAGAGGGTGCCTAGGGGGACCCCAGGATTGGGGCAATGGATGGACTCAGTTCAGAGACAAGAAGCTTAACACACCCCAGGAGATCCAGAGTGCAGAGGCTTGGATTCAGCTCACAGCAATCCTACTGGATGGCCAGGAAAGGGATCTCACCAGGATCTGTGATGCTGGCCACCTCCCATTCTCACTCCATTCAAAATCTAACATCCTTATGAAAGGGAAAGCAATTACTTACATGGAAAAATGAATAGTAGTATTTGTACATCTCAATGCAATGTCTCAGAACAAGGAGGAGAGTCAGTATCCTGTGACTAGACAGCTATCTGTGGAGCACAGCAAACACTGTGAACCACAGCAGAGCTCCCTCATCTAGTCCTTTGCAAGACTTGCTGCCCAAGTCTAATCGACACACTGGCATTTTTATTGACAGTGTATTTCATGATTTATTAGCCACATGTTATATTGCTATAGCAACTCTTGATCAGGGAAGAAATCCCTCAAAAACAGCAAAGCAGACCAACGAAGAGGGACAGCTGCCAGGACTCCACTCTGCTGTTCATTTCCCAAGAAGGCTCAAAATCACTTAAGTGTCTTAAAGGGGAAAGACTCCAACTCACTCACCATGTTCGATAGCATTCACACGCCTGTTCGTTATCTTAATGGCTTCATCCAAAGTAACAAACGAAGTCTATGACAAAGTGAAATTAAATAATACAAATCAAATGAGTCAGTATTTGTACTATCCAACAAGCACAGATGGCATCGGGGAGCCATGCCAAACTCTGCCATGCCCTGGTGCAAATAGGTACATTCCCACTGACATCAGGTTTGTACACTGGTGACCAAATATTTGGTGTAACTAATCTGGTGTTACACATGCCAGTAACCCGAAGGGGGACATTTGACTAGCCAGGCATCTTAACAATTCAAAATAGCAGGAAGAAAACTGGCCACAAGAAGGCCCCTGCAGAGCTATATTTTCACACATTTTCAGGAGGAGGAGAAGCGGCAAAGGACCAAGAGAATCCAGAGGAACAGTAACATGCATTCAGTGTCTGGCCCTGCCAGCAACAGCTGCAGGCATGGGGGAGGTAAGGTACAAAAGTGAAAGAAGCTGGAGCCCCTGATGAGAGAAGACTGAAAAAACAGTTGCAGCATAGAAAACAATGCAGCCCTTTGGTCTTGACACACACAGCTCAGATCAAGAGGTTAAGGTACCTTAGCAATGTTGGAAGTCACCACAATTGCCCATCGAACAATTGTGAGAAACTGGAACCACTTTAGCTAATCTTCTGTTTCAACCTACCTGGAGTGAGGCCAGTTCTACAAGCAGCTCCACTGCTTTGGCATAGTTCCTCTTCAGTTTTGCCAGCTGTTCCCCACCTCTAGCTAAGCCAGTCAACTCATAACCTAAAATTATCCATCAAACAACAGAAGTGGCATTAGCAATACTGAAGCCTCTCAACAAAAATGTCAGACCACCACAAGTACAAGGATGGTTATGGGGCTACTAATGGGACACTGAATCCTTCACCTCTCAGTCAGCAGTTCTAATCCAGAAAACATTAATAGCTATTGAGTCATTACAGTTGGATGGCTCTTCAGTGGTTTATAAAATCTGCCAGTCCCACCTTAGTGCTTGTGGACAGGTGTCTACAAAGCAGGAGCAACCTCCAATTAGCAATTTCAGCATATAGACCAGAAATTTAGTGACGACTGAAGCTACACTCCTCTCTAGCTCCTTGAAGGCAACCCCTCCATGTCAGGGTTGAAGAACATGGGCAGAACTATGGAAAAAGCTAGCATTATCAGTGCCTGTGCTGTCAGGGTTTCACTGATAGAGTTGCCAGGACACCGACATTTTTCACAAGCACCTGAAGACAACTCATTTTATACTTACTGTCCCCTCCTTCTTGGTAATGCTCAAACACTGGTAAGGTTACACCTGTTAAAGAAGAATCACCAAATGTTTTACTGGTTCTCAAACTACAGTATTATTGTTTATAAAGACAGAGCACACTATAGCTAAAGTTATTTCAACTTCCATTCTAGCCTCTTCTCACCAAATGCTCTGAATATTAAATGTGGGGGCTGACACTTTCCATGCTGCTGCAGCTAGAAGTCAACTTTAAAATAATTTAAGCCAAACTGGTTCAGACACTTGCATATGAAAAAGCCATGATTTTCTTATACGTTCCAGTCAGAAATTGCAAGCTTTCCAGTCAAAGTTCCAGCCAAAATTGCAAACTCAAATGGTTGAAAATAGGAACATTAAACTTGCATCATTTTTAGTTCTCACTGAAACCTGAACATGTAAGTTTGAAGAAAATCAGTCTAGTAGTTCTAAAGACAAGTATTTACGGTTGTGGTATTTATTATTTGTCTTGCAGTAGCACCCCAAGGTCCCAGTCAAGGATTGGGGCCCCACTGTGCAAATATGAGATGATCTTTGACCCAAAGAGCTGACAATATAAGTACGAATGAAACACAGGCTGTACAAGATACAGCCCCATTGCTTGGGGCATTAAAACTGCACTGTACAGAGTGCAGTAGAATAGGCTGCAGTCAAAAACCATGCCTAGCCCCTGGAAAATGGACTAAATAACCTAATCAGAGGCCCTGCCCTCCCCCCATAGCCTCGCTGCAAAATTTCTAATTGTTACAATTATGGAGACAAGATGAATTTGTAATTCACAGATCTTATTTTCACGTGCAAATATCCCTAGTAATAAAAGGAGGCGGGAAGAAGAGAAATCCATTCTGTTTACAAACAATCCCGGTATTTTCCAGGAAACATAAATGGACCTGTGACATACTTGTACTTGGCTAAGATGCGGAGATAGTCACCTGCTACGTTATCTTTCTTAGCTCTGATCTTGACTTGAGCTTTGTTCACATTCTGGATCACAGTGGTACTGAAGAGAAGAAAATGCACCTTAATTGGGTAAAATCAAATCATGCATTCATCACTGTGTGCAAGGGGTAAGCAGCTGTCAAACTGCTTCAAGGAGCCATGGAACAAGTCTACAGCTCTGGCACTGAATTTTCTAGAGATTAGCTCACCCACTAGCAGTTCAATGAAGCAAGCTTTTACGTAGAAATCAAAAGCTATGAAACTAAGTATTGAGACTGCATCTATTCATAAATGTAAAGGAGCTTAGGATACAGACTGCACACCTGGGCCATGAAGGTTCTGTCCAACCTCAAAACAATTCCAGAAAACAATTATTTACCTGGCAGAAAAACCACACAAATTAATATTCTAGTAATATTATGGATCTAATTTACAAGAGAACCCCAAAAAACAAGTGAATTCTAAACCTGAAATCTGGACCAAGGGTTCAATATTAAGTTGGATTTTGTGCAATTGTGCATGGAGAGGAAGAGAGAAAAACACACTGATTCTGCCAGGAAAGGAATGATTCCACTCCCCAATTCTATGATATTAACAACTTAAGTTTCCACAGCACCTCACCCGATCGTATCTCACTGATTTACAGTCCACATATGAGGAATTACTTTATTCAATGTCAAAATTAAAATGCAGTTCCCTCTGGTGAGGGAACATCACTGCTACTAACAGCTCAACATTATAACAGGTTAATACAGGAGTGATGAGTACTGCGTCCAAATGAAACTACAGAAAGACTTGAGAGAGACAGACTATAATTACCCACGCTGGAATCTGAAGGGCCCATGACCAACATCTCTACATGGAAGTATCAAAGGCTCTTTAAAGGACTAAAGGGAATCAGGACCTCTGTTTTACCCTTCATCCAAAAAAGAAACCCCAACAAAACAAAACCTGTGCCTCTGGAGCACAGTATGCTTACTACAATGCCTGGGCATTTGATACTGATTTAGAGTGGAAGTTTACCTACTAAATCAACAGCACTTCCCTATGTTTATTCGAGACAGTGGGATGTCCTTCCTTCCATGCAATGATTATGCCTAGCTCTCCCTGGCTTTACACATTTTTTTTTTTTTTTAAAGACAGCCAGAGGGGAATATGGCTGCCATATTCATATGAGAAATTGCAGAGCAAATCCCTGTTTTGTTTATACACTTAGTCACAGATGTTTCAAAATCTGTAATATCTTCAATCTGGGACTATCATTTATTACTATAAAAGAAAACAATGCGAAAGAAAGCACCAGAGATCCTCTGTAAATGAATAAGGTTTGTCCTTATGTTGTCCTAATAAGGTCATTGTCCTTTGACATATGCACACCACCCTCATTAATCCGATGGAGAGTTATACTCAAAGGGGGAAGAGCTTCCCTAGATAGTCATAAGCATAGGACCTCATGTCAGTGTGGCAGATTTTCCTGGGACAGTTACTGAGAGAAATTGATGAAACCACGGAAGAAGAGAATTGCCTGTATAACACAGCAATACAAGTGAAAGGGAAAACTAGTCCTACATTCAAGTTTCAAGCTGAAGAAGTAACTATTGGTTCACCTGAGGATTTACATTTACACTTACACATAGCTGAAAGCTGCTTCTACTAGCTGATTTGCTTGACTTTTAAAGTGATGTACATTTCCGCAGCACAAACTGTTTTTCCTTTACCCACCTTCTGCTCCCAACCTTGTTTGATGATACCCAATATATTGTGGGGCTGTCTCTCTCTTTCCCAGCATCTACTACAGAACTTTCCTTTCTTCCATTCTTCTCCCAAAAGGGGAGCCAATACCCTGCTGATTGTCCTCTCTTCCCAGGGAAAGAAAAACTGAAGATTTTCCATGTAGACGTACAGAACAAATCAGTGGTCCTCACCTGAAATCTCCAGCCGTGAACTTTGCCTCAGCAAGTGAGAATGCAGCTTCTCTCATCACCTCCCCCATTAACATCTTAGTCTGTAAAGAAAACAGACGCAAGTTGAAAAAAACTTACTCACTCAACCTATAACAAATGCAATCATCATGAGGTGGAACATTAATTTTTGGCATCTGTTTGCTGTAGCTAGTTAAAGACAAAAGAAGAAAAGAACCCTGTGTCCTGAGGTTTCCCCAAACTGTGGATCACACCCACCAAGGAGGCAGCACAAAAAACTAAAAAATTTAAATGTTTTTTTAAAATCTATAAGATACCCAATGTAAGAACGCTTATGGCACACTCCTGTAAGGCCACCATATTATCAAAACTGAGAAGCCCAGCATTTAAACATGGCAGTAAAAAAGGGCACAGCACAAGAGCTTTGTCTACATTAGGGCTCCAACAGCTTCTTACAGTGGTTCAGCTGAACCACTGGAAAATTTTTTTTTTTTAAGTCTTCTCAGTGCAGACAAGACCAACATTTCTAGCCCATACAGTTACCACTGAAACTAAAAATTTGAGTACAAACCAGTGCACTGTTGCAGGAAACCTGATAATACTTCTGAGGCCTTATCTACACATTGCTAACCTTGTTTGTCAACAGCAGTTGTAGCTAGTGCAATACTGAACACAGTTCAGTTATGGGTAGTCAAGCACAAACCATATTCAGCACCATTTCACCTGACCATCATTTAATCTTGGGTTTGCTCCTACTGCTGCAGAGTGCACATAAACCCATATTAACTCTGTGCCTTTGCAGGAAAAAACAAATTAAGATTGAGTGGGACAGAGCCTGCCATCCCTGCTTAAGTTTGTTTTGCCATGCAACTGATACTGATGTTCTGTAGCACCCTCCCCAAGCCAGACAGAGTGAAGAAAGCATTATCTTGATACAGGTTAAAGCCAGTCTTATGATGATTAACACATCAGGACTGACCAGTTTCCTAAAATTCAGGAAAGCCTGTAGGGAGCTCTAGCTACAGAAGGAAGCAGGGTCTATGGCTGGTTGGAGAGGGAAGAAGGGTTAGTCTCCTAATCACAGTCTTAGGCCCCTTACACAGACTCTCTACCTAGGAAATCCAAAACCACTTGAGTGTTGTTTAGCAGAATGGAAGTTACCTACAAAACTGCACCAAATTCCAATTTATGTAAAAGTGGTAATGGAAGCATTACCGAAATGCATGGTTTACAAAACATAGATAATTTCCTAACAGAGCAAGGCAGACACTGTAGAAACAGAATTCACCTACCTCAATAATTTTCTTTAGTATCTGTCGGAATCGAAGAGTCAGAGCATCAGATTTTTTCTTTAAGAGATTGCGTCCAGTCTGGGCCCCTTTCAAACGAGCCTTCATGATGGTCTGAGCCCTATTAAATATGGAAAGACATACAGGATTTTTTTCTGTCACCCAGATGGATCAGGAGAAAGTAAAATAATTTCTTACATGGAAAATGACACAGACATTAGGAAGCATTTGAAGACATGGCCAAGGAGACCAAGACGACGAACATGAGCAGACACTTGGTGTGCTTTATTTTCCCATTTATAAAATAGGAGTTATACTTACCTGCCTCACCAGTGGGGATAATAAGGTTAGTGTTTGTAAAAATGAAGATCTCAACGGCTGAACAGTGCTGTATGAGGGCACTGTTGTTCAAATTATTTCTCAGTCATTCCATTATGGGAAACCACTCAGTAGCAATCAAAATTCTTTGGAATGCAACTTCCCTAGAGCCATTAAATAGGAACCAAACTAGCCAATAATCATCCTGAGGACATTTGTTCTACTTTCTAATATTCTGGTTTCTGAAGCTTTTCAAATGCCAGCAAACACCATAAAAAGGCAACCAATTCTTCATGAGATTCAGTCTGTCCTATTGAAACCGAGAAATCCTACGGGATATTTCCAAGCCAATGGAGACAGTTGAAATTGCAAGTACTATTCTCTGAACCAGTGGCTCTCAACCTTTCCAAACTACTGTACCTCTTTCAGGAGTCTGTGTCTTGTGTACTCCAAGTTTCACTTCACTTAAAAGCTACTTGCTTACAAAATCAGACATAAAACACAAGTGTCGCAGCACACCATTACTGAACAACTGTTTACTGCCTTTGTACCATATAATAAAATAAATCAATGGAAATATACACTAAAATATAAGTATAATATATATAAAGCAGTATAAACAAGTGATTTATGAAATTTTAGTTTCTACTGACTTCACTAGTGCTTTTTATGTGGCCTGTTGTAAAACTAGGTAAATATCTAGATGAGTTTATGTACTCCCTGGAAGACTACTACGTACCCTGGGGTGAGAACCACTGCTCTGGACTGTTTGGACAGAGAATTAAACTCAGTCCTGCGAAAGACTTGAGAACTGAAACCAAGGTCACAGATTTTGTTTCCATCACTGCCATAAGCTATGTCTTCACCACAAAGTTAACATCTCTTGAGTTTGTGAACTCCCTCTCACCTCAGGGAGACTAACTGTGGGCTGATCTACACGTACCCGTCGATTTGGCAGCCATCGATGGGAGTTACGTAAGCTACGCAGAGTAGCTTGCGTAACTCCCGTCGATTGCTGTACTTCCCCTTCTGCGCGCCGTCTTCACTGCACTCCGCCCCTTGAGGGGGTAGTTTTACTGCGTGGACTTCTGGCCTCTTCTGCATCGATTGAGTGGGTCTTCCTTCGCCCCTGTGCTGGGTGCATCTAAGCAACCCCAGGCAGCCTTCCCTCTGCTGTCAGAGCCTTCCACCCCTCTCAGCCCCACCAGGGATGGTGCCCCAGAAGAGTGCCCAGGTGGGTGGCCCCAACTCCACAGTCCAGCACCCCACCACTTCAGCGGGGAGAGGGTAAAGGGGCAGAGCAGGAAACAGGCCCACAGATACACACCCCCTGCTTCCGCCACTGACAAGGGGGTGGCACAAATAGTGGACCCGGGCACCAGCATGTGGGCAAGGGGGAGACCTGGCATGCCCTTTCCTAAAGGCTGCTGAGCCCTGGCCTAGAGGGAGACAACACAGCATACATGCTAGAGTTAACGCCTGAGTTAACTCTGCAGTGAAGGCAAGCCCACAGACTTCCTGTTTGATCTTGGGAAAAAACAGCACTTAATCTCCCTTTACGTCTGTTTCACATCTCTAAAGTAGGAAATAATAGTTCCCTGCCTCACAGGCATGGTGGGGGAATAAATTCATTTGTGTCTGTAAAATGTTGACATACTACAGTGACAGGGGCCATATAAATTCCTAAACAAACAAAAACTCGAGCAATACTCACTGAAATACATTCAGAGTAAAATGAAATTCAGGGAATAAAAATGAAGCCTGCTTTTTAGAAGAACTGAATGCTGGGAATTTCATACAGGCTCAGAGATTTCACAGTTGTGCACCAACTGGCTTGTTCCAAGGTCTAACTATCAAAGGCTGGTTCATTTTCTAGTCCAAGCAAGATCTAACAGACTCCATGTGTGCATTAAACAGAGTCCTGTTTACCATCAAGAAAAAGGCAGAACAGCTAGAACAGACGACCACACCAAGCATCTCCAATGTAGAAAAGATTTATGCCAATAAGAAGCTTTACATCATCCATTCTTACTCCATCTTGTTATTAGTAAAACTCTGTTCCAACTGAGGACAAGACAGTCAGATCAGAGTGTTTTTCCATTTATTAATAGAAATTGCTTTGAGTTTCTCGGCTGAGATCCCAGTCAAGTCACCTATCTATCTTACTTTTTTTGGAGAGAGAGATCTCAAATTAAGGTATAATTCCCAGGATGATGAATTATTATTCTAGACAACTGTGAAGACTGCAAAAACTGCTCACAATACTGAAAAAAAATTAACCTACAAAACAGGCTCCTTACAGAGGTCATGGAAAGTCCATCACTTGGAACATTTGAAATGTAACTGAACAAGAGCACCAGTGAATGAATTGAAGAGGATAATTCAACAGCAGCAACCTGAGAAGGCAGGAGAATCTAGTAAGTTATCTTCACGTCCTTGCATTTCTGTAAATTATTCATTATTCAAGCACTGCTAGGTAAGTATAATAATCTTTCCACATAGGATGCATTTATCTTAAACAGAGAAGTCTCCTTTAAAAAAAATCAAACAGCTATTATTCAAAATTAAAAGATTCAGTTATGCCTGTTTTTTATATTAATATTGCACACTAATTTGATTAAGCATCTCAGACGTGCTTTTTAAAGACAATTCTACTGTGAGGAAGGTAAATGTTATCCATGTTTTAGATAAGGGTAAACTGAATCAGAGAAGTTAAATTCATGCAAGTCAGCAGCAGAGTCAAGAATGGAATACAGAACTCCAGAATCCCAAATGCCTTCACATAGCATTAACCCTTGTTGCCAAAGCAATTTATTCCCAGAATACTATATGCAAAGATCTTGTGTTTTTTTTTCCTCTGGCCTCTAGGGATTAGTCAGGTTTCACTGTACCTAATGGAACTTGAAAAGAAAAAAACCCAACATTTCATCAAAATATCCCTAGTACAGAATTGGTCATATTCTTCTGGAAGTATGTTGGAGATACCAATTCTATCCTATCCTAAACCTGGAGAGTCCCTGCATCCATACTTGCAGACTGTTTAGTGATCTGTGTTTGAGGAGTGACAAGCAATAGGAAGTGGACATATCTAGACAGCTGGTCAGTGAACCTTTTGACACCAGAGAAACCTGAGGATAGCTGTATGCTGTAACAAAGAGGTGTGGCTCACAGAGTCTGCAGACTGACTACTTGGATCAAGATGGAGTATGGTGCGTTGGGCCCCACCTCTGTATTAAAGCTGACAGTATCAACACAATTTTATGCAAGACTAAGAACAACCTTCTGCTCATGGCCAAATTTGGTTGCTCCTACCCTGGAAATCTGATCAGCTTTTGAGTAGAAACATTACAAGACAGTAGTTTCATAAGTTAAACTTTCAAGTGTCTTGTGCTGTTGCAATGATGGCCATGTTCCATGCTTTATCACAGACATCTGACTAGGTGACAAATCATTTGCTGTCAGCACCTGGAAAATTACACAGAATAGTGATTATACTCTATTTAGGGGACTTCCTTTGTTCTTTTAACAGTTAGCTGTGAACCCTATATATTCCAATTGCAGTAGTTACAATATCTGTGACATTACTAATTTCTATCTGAAATTAAAGGAAAAGTGCATTTCGGTTAATGACCCCCTTTTCAGCTATATATCAAAGACTGTATATGTCAAGTTCTGCCTTCATACATGACTTTAACTCCAATAAGATTCACGTACCAAGCACAGAATTTGCCCCCAATGCAGGCCTCGTTTTCTAATTTACATAAAGCTACCCTCTTTCAAGTAAATGCAAAACCAAACATCTTCTCCTGTCCCTTATCCCATTCTTTATCAGTGTTATGTATAAAAGCTCTTAAACCAGCTCTACACTACAATCTCTGATGAGCTGTGATTTGTGATGACATAACTGTGCTCGCAAGGATCTTCAGCGTAGATGCAGTTATGCCAGCAAAACAACACTTGTACCCGATATAGCTAATTTTGCATACCTATGCCAACAAAGCACTCCTAGCATAGATCTGGCCTCAGTTGTATGGTCACTGAATTTCTCGGGTGTCTTGTTTGCCTTTCTTCACTTGTGTCAAACTTGAGATGGTTTCTCTAGGAAGAACTGGTCTAGTTTCACAACTCAGCCTACATGATTGTTCTCCCTGAAGTCCACAAACACAATAGCTGGGCAAGAACAGGAAGCTTAAAATGTGACCTCTCTATTTATGAATTCTATATTTTTGTTGTGTATTTAACAGAAAAATGTGTGCAGAGACCAAGTCTAGAACCTACTACATATAAGTGATACAGTTTAAAATTAAAAAAAAAGTTTTATATTTCAAAAAGGGTTGTCGTAAAAAAGGGAATAAAATAAAATATCTTAATGTGGCCCAAACTTTTTACAACCAGGAAACTGCTGGTTATGAGGATCTCCCCCTTCTTTAGGTTTGTAGTATTCACTGGAATTTGTATCGCTCAATAAAAACACTACAAAAAAGTAAGCCACTTGGATCTCTGGTTATAAGGAGACAGAGAAAAGATAAGTGAATTATGACATTGCAAGCTGCCTCTGTAAGAGCAGGGGAGCTACAGACATCCACACTGGCCACATCTTCATCTGCTGAAAATTTCCATAAAGAGAACATAAAAGGTTTTCCGTCACAGACAAATTCTAAAAAATAAGAATGGCCATACCAAATCAGACCCCTATAACTTGTCTTCTGACAATGGCCAGTGCTAGAGGGAATGAACAGAACAGGGCAATTATCTAGTCCCAGGCTTAGGGACCACCAGTGCACTGGGCTGCATCCTGGACCATTTTGGCTCATAGATATACCTATCCTCCACAAATTTATCTGATTCTTTTTTTAACCCAGTTATAAATTTGGCCTTTACTGATGGAGTTTTGTAGGAAATCAACATACCCATACAAGACAGTCGCCTTTGCTTGTAAGTTCCTCAATGATACTTAGTTGAAGAGCATCATTAAAAAGATGACAAATGCAATGAAAGATGCTTGGAGGGAATGCTACTGACAAAAGATGAAGTAGACTTAATGGAAACTTATGTTGATAGAACCACAGATGACCAGAGAGCAAGGGTCTTCATCTGATGTACTTAAGGATGTGTGGATTCAGCATTGCATTGAGAACTACAATAACTGGTTAGACGCTTGGAGGTTCTGGCACAAATGAGCAGAATTTGACATCCATAGTAGTAGGCAGGATCTCAGTTCTAAACCTTTAGTACAGGCATGGGAGTTGCAATTTCTGCAGGAAATCAGTTCATTACAGCTGTTCAGCCACACTTCACCAAAGCTGAGGTCTTAATCAATATGGAGTAAGTGGCTCAACTAAACCACCAAGTCAAATGTTACAAGCGGCCCTGCTTGTTGCAAACCCATTCCTCGCTGTGCCCTCTTCCTAATAAAGAGGGGGACCCCAGTTTCCAGCTGCCCTGTAGGATCCAAGTCAGATGTAATCAAGCCTAGCTGTTTTTCCGAGAAGACAGGCTCTAGTTCAAACAGGAACTGGCACAGGGAAGTCCTGGGCCCGGGTTATACAGACGGTCCCTTCCGACCTTGGCATCTGTGAGGGACACCGTCACAGGAAGCACGGGGCGGCCCCTGCACCCCCACAGCAAACCCTGACATTTGCAGCATCCCCAGCCCTGGTTTCCGAGCCCGGGCCGCTCCCCGCGGGACCGTGACGGGGGCGGGGGCGGGGGACAGCGACGAGCTCGGGCCGACTTTCCCCCACGCCCCGGAATCCCCTCGGCCAAGCAGGGACGGGCAGGGCCGCCGGGCGAAGCAGGCTGGCGGCCCGCTGCCCGGCTCCCGGCAGGGGCCCTGATCCCTGACTAGCCCGCAGCTGCTGCCGCCGTGACACCGCCCGCCCGCTCCGCCGTCACTGCGCCGGCCCCGCAACCGCCTCGCCGGGGCCCCACGCCAGAGCCCCCGGCCCGCGGGGAGGGGCCCGGGGCGGCCGGCGGGTCACTCACATCCGCGAGGGGAAGACCTCGATCCGGTCCTTGCCCGACATCCTGACCGCGACCACAGGCGCGCGCCACCCGCTGCCGTCTCCGCTTCGCTGCCAGCCGGCTCGGTCACGCCTCACGTGACACCGCCGGTAACCAAGGGCGCTCGGGCCTGCCGCACTCAGCGTCCCGCCGCTGGCTCCACCCCCAGCGCAAGGGAGGCCGAGCGCACAGGACACGGCACAGCTAAGTAAGACCCGGATGTTTCCGTCACCTATACGTCACGGCGGACTGACGTAATATGCGAAACTCAACGCGCGCCTGTGGGGGGAAGGGGATCGTGATAGTCACGTGTCCTTAACTCGCCGCAGCGCCATGACGGGAAGGAAAACACATCTTGTTCCTAGGCCGGTTTGTACCGCCAGGAGGTCCTCAACTCTATGGTTTCTGCGGGCTGTTAAGTGCGTCCCTTTCAGAAGCCCTGCTCGTCCCTGAGGGGGAAGCTCTGGAGCAGGTCAATGCTTCCGGCAGATCTCGCACTCTATGATGTGATGCGCTGGGTCCTCCAGGGTCTGTCTATCCCGCCCGGCGGCCGCGGAGACGAGAGACTCTATGATGAGGCCGCAGTGCGAGTTCTCGCGCGAGCACGTCCCCCACGCACGCGCTATGAGGGCGGGGCGGTGCTCGCGGCTGCGCATGACTGAGGCGGGGGCTGGGCGCACGCTGGCCTGAGGCGGACCGGCAGGGAGCGGGACCTGGAGACTGAGCAGGTACCGCGATCGCCGGGCCCCGGCCCAGCGCCTGAGCGGGACCTGTTCCATGGCCCCTCCCCGCTCGGGGCCCGGGGCCTCTGCCGGTGCCGTTGTTGCTGGCCCGGCCCGGCCCGGCCCGTGGTGTTGGTAGCGACTCTGCGGCGCTCGGGCCGGGCCCAGCCGGAGCCGGCGGCGGGCGCAGTGCCTGGGAAGCGGCTCCCGAGAGCCCCCTGCGCGTCGAGCGAGGCCGGGGGCGGGGGCGGGCTGATCGCTGCCCGGCTCTGCAGGGCTCGAGGCCCACCCGTCCGGGGCACCCCGTAGTACTGGGGACCTGGCGGCCTCCCCCGCTCTCTCCAGGCCCGTGACAGCCCCGGGGCACGGCTGGGCGCGCGGGGCTGGTTTCTTTGCCCGGCCCTGTGCGAAGCGTTGGTGCTGTCTCTGCGCGGACCTGCAAGATTAACTATTACGTTACCGGGGGTTTTGGAATACGTCTTTTGTTGCCAAATTACGAGAGCTAGTGGGTTGAGGCCTTTTGCCTTTCTCCGGTCTCTGGATAGTCTTGGGAGCTCTGTGCTTTGACCCTCTGCTGGTTTGTTGTTATACTCGTGTTTTCTTTTTCCTCAGGGGAGGTCTTGAGTGGAAGTGTGGTCTCTGATATAGCTGGGTCCTGACTCATCCATAGCTTTCAAGGTCAGGACCAAGGCTTTGAATTGACCATTGAAACAGAATGGGAGCTAGTGGAGAGATACTAATGCAGGCATGATATGCTCAGAGTCGCTTGGCCTGTTGCATTCCACATGGTCTGAAGCCTCTGCATTAAATATTCAGGCCCAGACACAGGCCTGTCTATACTTAACAGCAAATTTGGCAACAGTCGACAGGAGTTACATAGATATGCGTAGAGTTTCTTGCGTAACTGCCATTGACTTCCTAAAGTCTGTTCTGCATGCCATCTCCACTACACTGTGCTGATGGGAAATGCGTACCATTGACACAGCACTTCACTTTTTGTAGAGGTGGTTTTGCTAAATTGACTTCCGGATCGATTAAGCAGGTCTTCACTTCCGCTCAATTGAGCTGGATAAATTGATCTGATGGCGGTGACTTTGCCACCATCAGTGAAGACATACCTACAGTGAGTTATAGTAATCTAGTTTAGAGGTGACAAACGTGAGTCCTCATACTGGAAGAAGGAGCGAAGTTTCTTGATAAGCTAGAGATGGTGAAAGGCATTTTCTTTCTGCTGATGCTATCTGATCACGTAGGTTTAGTGAGGATTCTAATGGGGTCTTGGGGCTTTGCTTCATGTTAATGATGATGGTTGCCTTCAAGGGTAGGTGGAGAAAGCGTCTCAGCTGGTTCTTTGATATTTCCTCCTCTGACCATCATCATGTTGGGTTTACTTAGACTTTTTTGAGTCTACTGTTCTTTTTTGAGGGCCTCATCAGATCTGGGCCTGTTAGTGTCATCCTCTGCATTAATGTCTCCTTCGGAGCCTTGTGCTCTGACACCCAGAAAGTGCCCATTTTGAGGTGTTTTTAGAGGGTCCTTCCAAGGACTCTGCACTGAGCCTGGAATGTTTCCCTGTGGCATACAGAGATACACTACATCAGTGGCTCTCCCTTTTTGTATTGATGACCTCTTTCACATAGCAAGCCTCTGAGTGTGACCTCTCACCCCTGTGGGCTCCCCACTCATGCCTCACCCATAACTCCTGCTCTCCCCCTCCTGTGCCCTCCTGGGAAAACAGACCTGCATAAACACATGGAGCAGCTGGTATTGCTGCTTGCTCCCACCTCAAAAACTGCTCCTCCCAGTGGCGGGGCGGGGAGCAAGGAGCAACATCAGGGCTCCCTGCATCCAGATCACTTTCTCAACTTGGGCTGCATAAAGGGAGGGCAGAGAGCAGTAGTTCCTGATGCTCACCTTACAGCAGTGCCCGGGGTGGCAAAAGTGACCTGAATACAGGGAGCCCTGGAGTTGCTTCTTGCCCCTCCCCCAACACACACACAGAGTCCCCTTGTGAGACACAGAGGAAGGGTTTGGGGGAGAAATGGGGTGTGCAGTATCTGTATCGTCGCTCATCCCCTCCCCCATGTTCCTCTGCCAAACGGAAGCTCCCAGCCCCATGCCAGTCCAGAGTCGGAGCTCATAACTCGTGACCCACTAAGGAGTCTCTACCCCCAGTTTGAATACCAATGCATTATTGTCCAAAATCATGCTCCTTGACCTGTCATGCGAAACCTTAATTCCAGCCTTCTCCTTGTCCTGCACCATTTTATGTATTGCCCAGTGAGTTGTACTCCAAATGTTTTTCCTGCATACATGCTACTGTTGTTGAAGGTTGAGTTATGATTTTGTGTCACTTTGTGATTCAGGTGAACGAAGGGAATAGTGGTGTGTATCTCTATCCTTTTGAAGTCACCTGTCTATGGTGGGATAGGGTGTCAGATAATAGATAATGTGATGCCTGGGTGACCAGTCAAGGCAGACTTCTCCCTTCATCATGGTATTTCCTTACTTTCAAGGTTTTGGGTGGTTAGCCAAATTGTGCCCTAAAGCAACCTTAACTGGTTTTTAAAGGTTTTGTTTTTCATATTCTTCTCCTAACACAGATGATAACTTTTAATAGAATAGGTGGTAACTCTTTTGGTTGGGCATTTCCTGGAAATTGATGACCAGATAGGTAAAGGGCCTGACACAATTTAATATTAAAGTTATTAATTTTTATTAATGAGCACTAATACTTAACCATATGTTCTACACACCATACTTTAAAAACATTGGTGCACTATTTCAAATCGCACACAGACAAGCATTTCTCTTCATCCTCAACTTGCAGCTGAAATCTCATTTTTTTCATAATAATGAATTAGTGGTGGCCAATACAATAAGATGAATAATAATTTCTGCTTCTTTTACTCAAATCACAGTATGCCTGCACTAAGCTGTAGATTCTACCAGCACAAATTTCCAGAGGTGGAAGATGTAGTGATGGTCAATGTTCGATCCATTGCTGAAATGGGAGCTTATGTCAGCCTATTGGAATACAACAACATTGAAGGCATGATCCTTCTCAGTGAGCTATCCAGGAGACGTATCCGTTCCATAAACAAGCTCATCCGCATAGGAAGGAATGAGTGCGTTGTGGTTATAAGAGTCGACAAAGAGAAAGGTATGTTGGGAAAGCAGTTGGAGTAATACTTAAGATTGTAATTCTAAAAATGCAATGCAGTTAAACCTGGGACCCTAGCTACTCTTTGAGTTTGTAACTGGCTCTTTTAAATATACAGTGGCACAAAGTATGGCCTGATCCTGCAAGCTGCTGTCCTTGTGAGTTATCCTTACCAAGGCAAGGAGTCCTCTTGGCTTCAGAGTGCTCACAGGAGTGAGGAGAAGTCATATCAAAGAGGATTTGCAGGATCAGGCCTTAAGACTTCTGAAGTCCATACTTGATCAACAAACCATAGTGAAATGGCATTTTTCTTTTGAAAGCTCAATAGTGCTTCTGCTTGTTTTTACTGAGTGAGGAAAATGGTGACCATCGATATTACTGGTGCAGTAATAATCAACATAAATAATGAGCGACTCCCTCATTCACACCACACAGTCCATCCCATGCACTAAATAAGGCGAGGGCCACGTGTGCACAATAATATTAATCATGTAGCTAGATTGCATCATATAATGTATAAATACACAGTGATAGATGTAAGGTTGAATAGGCAACCTTAACTTTGGTATTTCGTGACTTGAGTACTTGACTTTACAACCTGAAAGTTCTTTTGATTCATTTGGTGTATGGATTCAGCTTACAAGCAGTGTGCTGAGTATCTGCAGATAACAATGCCACATCTGTGTACTGATCTGTCTGAGTAATTAATGAAACACACAAGCATCCATCCTCTTCTAGAAACTGGAAAATACAGTTGTTTAATTTGTATAATCGTTGATATAAAATGTTCCTAAAATACTTATTAGAATTGAATACAACTGCAGGATTAACTCACAGAAAGCAGCAGAGGAGAGAAATTGAGAGGCGTAGAGAAGGGAGAGAGAACATTTTCAGATGACATTTGAAATGAGTTGGAGAGATGCAGAAAGTCTGTTCCAGGTTAGAGAAGCTGCACTGAAGGATATTTTTACAGATTTCATCCTCCTTTTAACAAACACTCTTGAGGTCTGTAGTGTTCCTCATTGAACGCTGAGAGGAATTCCTGAGGAGGACTAGTTGGGATTCCATTTGGAACCCATCAGTGCTGCTCCTTAATCAGACAGCATTAAGCAACAGAAGGCATGCCTACCTGCAGTATCTGAGCATGCTGTGCTCACTTCTTAGATGTGATCAAGGAACTGCAACAGAAATTGAGCCCATATCTTGGCTAAGATACTGGAGAGCCTTACACAGATAAACTACGAAGAATGCCAACTTTGTGTGATTTCTAGTGATGTGCTGCTGTCTTTTATTTACTTTCCTGTGTGCCAGCATCGTTGTCACTAAATGTGCCCAGGTCTTGGAAAAGTGATCGCAGTTAATCACTGAAGCAGAGCATCAGGAGAAACTTGAATTGAATTTTGGGGCAAATGTTCTTAAATGGAAGCAGTATTTAAAGAATGTTGGTGATGTGAAGGGTAGCTGTTTTAAGTTTAAGCTGTTTACAATCCAAAGAACAAATTTTAATATCCTAAAACAGGTTCAGTCTTCATGATGATATTTATCTCTGATGAAATTATTCTGCAAGTACTGCTTGGCTTGTAACTATTCTCAGTGGCTGATTTGCAAGGCATGGAGAGAAGGCAAAGGAAGAGTCCTGATCCAAAAGCAAAATATACTGCTAGCTTTTTCCTTTTAAATAATAAAATCTTTCATATGTGAGGGAGGGGATTGTCATTTGTCACTAGCATAAATGAAGTATTTATACTTTCCATTGAACCTGAATCTTTCACAATGTTTTGTCTCCTGTTAGGTTACATTGACTTGTCGAAAAGAAGAGTTTCCCCAGAGGAGGCAATAAAATGCGAAGACAAATTCACCAAATCAAAAACTGTAAGTTAATTGTGCTTAAGTGACTTTGCTGCCTTCCAGCCACGTATACTGCAGCTAGCACCATACCAAGAAAACCACACAGCTGAAATGCTGTGAAAATGAAATGCCATTCTAGTTCCTTTAATACACTTTGAAATATTGGGGGGGGGGCATTTAGAATGGGGGCTGAGACTCCTGGGTTCTATTTCTATCTCTGTCACTGACTGACTCATGTTGTTAGTCTAACACTCTAGTTTCCTCAGATGGGTCTAATACCACCCTCACACAGGTGCAGTGAGGGTTAATGTTTGTAAAGCACTTTACGTTACTTCATAAGTGCATAGGGTTTGGTATATAATTGCCCTATGCAATGCCAGGTAGGGGAAATCATAAGGTGTCAGCACCCTAAAGCTTTCAATGTATAACTGTTTAGAATTGCTGCCTTTTATTTGAGCATTCTTTACTCTTACTAAGTATTTGTATTACAATAACACCTGGAAGCCCCAACAAAGAGCAGGCTTCATTGTGCACTGTTTGAACACACAGTAAGAGGGGACAAGCTCTGTGCTGAAGAGATTACAATTTAAATGATCTTTTTCACTGAGGTCCTTCATCTTCCCTCCTCCCTCATTTATTTTTGTTTGTTTGTCTTAGGTTTACAGCATCCTTCGCCATGTTGCTGAGGTTTTGGATTATACCAAGGATGAGCAGCTGGAGAGTCTGTTCCAGAGAACTGCCTGGGTATTTGATGACAAATACAAAAGACCAGGATATGGTGCTTATGATGCATTCAAGCATGCAGTCTCGTAAGGGCACCTTTTCACTCTTATTGTGTTAGTACCATAGCTGCAGATAAGTGTTTCTGGGAATAGAGCCATCAAAATTTTCCTCTTAGCCCACTGGACAACTGGCAGTATTTGTAACACATTGATCAAATAAGTCTCTCAATTCCCAATTTTTGTCTGCCACATGCTTGTTTTAGATATCTGTATCGTGCAGCACCAACTTGGTGCTCTCATCGGAGCTCTCTAACCTCCAGAATTAAAATCCAAGGATCCTGCTGTATTCTCCCTCGGGTGTTTCACTTTGCACGGCCTATTTTTAAAGGTAATAATTGTTTGGTATGGAGAATTATTGAGGGCCTCTCAGCAAGGTGTTTGCACGGAGAAGAATGGGATTACAAGTGCTGCCAGTCTGGAGGAGACAGGATATCATTAAGGAGCCCTGTGGTATTTTTTTAAAAGTTGAGGCTTTAGCCTTTGTCTGTCAACTTCCATCTCACTTAAATCCAGTTCCTTATTATCTTCTGTGTGCATTGCAAATGTGTTTTGTTAATGACTTTAAGGAACCATTTTATGCCAGATTGTTCCCTAATGCACCAATTGGATCTCATTTCACTTGTCTCCAAATTAGGTATTCCCAAGTATATGCCTATAATACAGAAACACAAATTTATTGAGAATGATCTGTTTGAAGTATATCTTGTTTACCTATAGTCCTACAGGTTTGTTAAATTAGCTTTTCAAATGTATCAATGAAAGTGGTTTGTCATTCCTTTAAGGCAGTGTTTCTCTTCTTTTTGATACTGCGGACTGGCTTGCTGCCTTCCTAAACTGTATTAGAGAGATCACAGGGGCTGGCGCTAGTTCACGGGCAAGTCGTTTAGAAACACTGCTATAAGGGATTGGAAGCAGAAGGTGTGCATCAGTTGAAATAGTTTGTACTGCGATACAGACCATTCAGTTAAGGACTGTTCAATTGCAGTTGAGAGTTTACTCCATTTTAAACATAGTGATTTGTTAAGATGTGCAGTTCCTCTTAATAGGGCCTTTACAGAAGGCTAAACTGGCAAACCAGAAATGAGTTTGTCAGAAAATAATCCCCCCTTCTTCTTTCTTTCCATTTTAAAACAGAGAATCTAGAAAAGTGTAACTTCAGTCTGCCTCCAGACTAACTATTTTAATCTGCATGTTTTCTTATGTCCACCTGGAGAGTCAGGACTTTTATTACTGGCTTTTAATCCACTTTAAATTGTATCTGTATATTGTCCATTGAGAGAACTTTTAAGTATTGTCAATTGGATTAGCAAGGTTCTTGGGAGGCATTTAACATCCATCTCCCATGGAGAAAGTTTTAGTTTAATGAAGGGAAGCTCGCAGATTAAGGATACATCTGGGCACATTGCTCTAAAAGAGACTCCAAGCTCATTGTCCTCTACTGTGAGGCAAACACTGCGTAACTGACGTGGAGCCCTTATATAACTAGGGACTGTTTTGAGGATTAAACATGGAAGACTCATTACTAAAATCTTAATTTTCAGAATTAGAGTTAGTGGGCCCATGCCCCAACTTTTTAAAAGATTATAGGAAAAAATTATATCTGAGAAGTCAAGTTACATGATTACATACTATCATACATGGAAAGGCTAGAGTTAAGATTCCACAGGCAAACTTGACACTTTTTGAGAGTTTAGCTGTGCAGCCATAATGCATAATTGAATATATATTCCAGACAAACTATGTTAAAAGAAAATGAAGAATCAGCAGTTATTGGCATGGCAGTGCACACTAGGTGCAGTAAGCATCCTCATCAACTATAATCTTACATTGTAACCTTTGCACTGACATGTATGTTGGGTCTGGCAACATATGCTTCTTGGTGTGTACAAAGGCAAATTAACCCTCAAAAAAAGTATACCATTCACATAATAAAAATCTCCCTCTCCCTCCAGTGTCCGTTCATTAAGAGCCTTTCTGAAGTTTGGAAATCTTAATAGGAGTATGTGCAGGATCAGGCTGTATATTTGCAGGCTAGGTATTCAGACTTAACAAAGGCAACATATCCCCCCTATATAAATTAATATTTTTATAAACAGAATGGCATAAAATCTATTGGTTTCAGTTTGATTACGAATGCTATATTTTGCATGTAAAAGCAAAAAAGATTCCATCATAAGATAGCAGAGCATAATGTTCAAAATTAAGTCTGTTGTGCAAAGCATTCTGATTGATATGTGCTAGCTAGTGGTGTTACCGGTGGGTCTCACTGCATTTCAGAGAATCATGATTTGTTTTTGGTGTGGCTAATCAGGGCTTGCAAAGGAAGCTGTTGGGATGTTGGCTCCCTGGGCAACAGATGATGACTTGCTCAGGAGATTGCTTTTATGCAGCAGTGAAATAACAGTTCAGGTTCTAATGGGGAAAACTGACCTGTAAGGATCTTATCAGTTGTTAGTTATATGATTATGTATTTTTATTATTTGTATTAATACCCTAGTCACGGAGCAGGCCCCCGTTGTGCTGTACAAAGAACCAAAAAAAGACTATTCCTGCTCCAAGGAGTTCACAATCTAAGTGGGCTGTACTGTTTGTTTTAGCAGTGTGCTGAATGGAATCAAAGCAGTACTAAAGGGAAATGCTACCACTTGTTACATGTCATCATCCATGTCCCCCCCCGTGTCGTCCATCCCCCGTCCTCCCCTGCAGTCTAGGTCGTCAGCAGCAGTGATTGTACCCAGGACTTCTGGGTATTAATCATCAGTCTCTACTTCCTGGGCTAAAAGGAATCGTGTCTGTTAGCCAAGGTTCAGCTACCACTAGAGGGAGTCAAAGCACCACACTGAGTGGGTGTGGGTTACATAATCTTATTTTCTCATACATTTATAGACTAGTATTTGCCCCCTAAAACCAAAACAATTAATGTTTTTGAATAAAATGTTGTTTTAAATCTCCTATGTCAGGGTTTCTCTTTCACATAGCATATCTTCATTTGTATAAGGGATGGAGTATGAACTCCATAGAGCTGGCTGCATTTTTCACTCCCAACTATAATGTAACTTTGAAGCCAGACAGAAGTTATTCCGTCCTTTGGGTTAAAATCAGTTTGTTGTGCCGTCTTATTTCCTCCAAATGAATGAAAGGCCAATGCAACTATGCTCTTCCTTCATCAAGAAATATGTCCACAGCAATGGTATTTTTAAGTGGGTGCCTTGATTTCCCTCCAGTGTTTAAATGAATTCTTAACAAGGCTTCTCCTTTCTCTTTGCACAGCAGATAACTTTGTCATACATAACACTACAGAAATAGTACAACCTGTTAATATTGCTGCTCATTTCTCCTTGTTTGTACGCACTTTATAGATCACTATAACATGGTTATATTTTGCTTTGTTTGACTCAGAGACCCTGCAATTCTGGATGGACTAGATTTGACAGAAGATGAGAGACGTGTGCTAATTGACAACATAAATAGACGTCTCACACCACAGGCGGTCAAAATTCGAGCTGGTGAGTCCTAAATGGACATTCAGTTAATGACCAGAGCCCCTATACACAAAACACAGTTACTGAAATCAAGTTACCAAACACAGTGTAAAATTATAAACCTAGTTAAAACAATTACTACTTCTTGTGACAATATTTCAGTGACATCGCTATTTCAGAAATAGACTATCCTTGAATAAAATGCCTTTCAGGTTACTGTGTGTCCTCCTACTTCTATATCCCATGGTACTTTTGTATGTTTTTTGGAGGAGAGAGACTGTGGCTAAGGCAGGCATGACACTGTAACAAACCTACTAGTTAAGGCTTCTTTCCGATGCTTGAATCACAGAATCCACTGAACTGAAAGGAGCTTTTTGATAGTAATCCAGTCCATCCCCTTGCACTGCCACAAAACTTATTAAAATATACATCCGCTATTACTGATTAGTGTCTCACCTTTGAATTTGTCTAGCCACGATCATTTTACAACCGTCCTTGACAGCGTCCCCCATTGCCCAAAATGTTAGTTTCTCTGGCTGTATGTTAAGCTCATTGCTGCTTCTAATGGATTGATCCCAGTCTACGCTGCTGAGAGCGTTAATCCGGCTGTTCAGCAATATAATTGAACAGGCCACAAGCACACTTACTAACAAAACATAGTGGATAGCTACAGATATCAGGCTGTCAGAGGAGTAGAAAATGCCTCTAATAAAACATTATAGGGCAATCAGCATTGGTTCTTTTATTGTTTTAGTAGGGTGGAGAGAATGTGCCATATCTAGGTTTAGGGAAGTGAAGGAGACAGTACAAAGTGCAAGGGAGTGAAACAACCTAAGGCGATTTGTTTCATTGCACCACGTGAATTACAATTAGGACTTTTTATATAGATCGATTTTTGATTTCCAGATCCTGTTTACATACTGAATTAAATCACTAGAACAAAAGGTCTTTGACTAGATTCTCATAAAATGACTTAGAGTGTCTGTTTCCTCATTTAGTTTCAATAGTCTGTTGGTTTGAAACCTGTCTTGTAAGAAACTATGGAATTTTCCTGTGGGCTTTTAGGGGTCAGTCTGAGGCTGACTTAGGATGCTTACTTTGTTATCCAAGTTTAACTGCAACCACTAAAAATTGTGGTGTATTGTGAATCACCTGGGTGAGAGACTAATCTACAATGACTGCATTGTGCTTCCATTATACATGGATATAGACATACAAATAACCTTTGTGTGGTGACTAATCAGGTGGTAATTAGCAAATACATGGTTCTTAATCCTCATCAAACAGACCATACAAAAAAACCAAAACATAGTAATCCTTTCATCCACAAACTAATATGATAGTTCAAAAACTCTCAGTGCCCTTGCGGTGGGGCCTCAGACATTAATGTTGGCAGAATGCCTTGGTTTTATTGAGGTAACATTTTCCTTTAGTTTGAGCTTTCTTGACAGTGCTTTCATTTTGCCGTCTTCTGTTACCATTTTTATATTTTGATCTTGCATCTAGGTCTCTTTCCACCTTATGAAATGTAATTACGTTATTGAATTTAATTTGGTAGATTCTTTTAATTATTCAGTATTGTCCATTTCAAAGCACTGTCTAGACTATTAATCATCTAAGATCTCTTATGAGGTGTGTAAGTATTTTCACCATCTTACAGAAGAGGTAAAAATGTTCATGGACATCTGATCCTCAAAGGGTTCTGAAGCTGAGTAGTAGCAATTAATTAAAAAAAATCCTTTAGAAAGAATTCTACAGTGTTCTGTAATTTGGTATTTTTGGCTATTGTGTTACTCTTTGCCTTAATTGAGTTTGTCTTTATCTTAGACATTGAAGTTGCCTGTTATGGCTATGAGGGCATTGATGCCGTGAAAGAAGCTCTGAGAGCTGGCTTGAACTGTTCCACAGAGAGCATGCCGATCAAAGTAAGTGATATTTGTAACCCTGACCTATGTCAGATGACTGGAGTCAGGAAGTAGTTTAGTGTCTTATTCCTATCTGTCATATGCATTACGCACCCTCTTCTAGACAAGTCATTCCTTGGTCTCTGAAGTGACCTCACAGACTCCATTCTGTTACAGTAGGTGACAGGGCTAACCAGGGTGCAGGCCATGCTCTAGATAGTGGTTCTCAACCTATTTACCATTGTGAGCCACATATACAGCTCTCTGTGTTATGTGAGGGATGGACACGCTCACCCACTCCACCCCACGGATGTACATGGGCTGCAGCTGTGTGTTGATTGAGCCACAAACGGCCCGTGGGTTGAGAACCACTGTTCTAGATAAACCGTGTTTCTTAATACCAGTTGTTCCTGGATATATTCCTGCAGTAGAAAGGCAGTACTGCTCTTTATTTCCAGGGCCCAGTTTGGGGAATGAAGGGGTACTTTTAGCTCCAGTGGGTTTGGGTTCTCATGTTGAATTTCAAAGGAGTCACTGCACGCAGTCTTCTGTCCAAACAATTTTAGCATGCTGGGTGCATTCATGGATAATCATTGTCCAAAGACCTTGAATCATCTTTTACTTTCTGGGAGCAGCTAGCATTTCTCTTAACAGAGCAAATAAACTCTATCTACTCTGAAAAGTATGCAGTCATTGTCCCAGTGTTTCAAACATCAGTTGTTTGGAAAAGCAAATATGCCACTTTGTCCCTCTGTTCTTCCATTTGCCCATTTCTAAAATAGGAATAATACCCACTTTGACAAATTCCCTGATAGAATAGTAGTTCTTATATAATGCCTTCCAATAAAGAATATAGAAAAATAGACAGGATTGTACATTCTCCTCTATGCTTCCCAAACAAAAAACTTAACTGTCTTTTATAAATGGTTCATGCGGCTTGAGAAATTATGGATACAGGTACTTTGCACTATGGTACTGTATATATCGGATCCTTTTTAAAAAAGGGCAGTCTTGGTCACCTTCAGTTTTTGTTGGGTCTGTTTCTTTGCCATTAAATCTGCCTTTTTTTCTTCAATGTGTATAGATTAATCTGATAGCTCCTCCTCGTTATGTGATGACCACTACAACACTGGAGAGAACTGAAGGCCTCTCTGTTCTGAACCAAGCCATGGCTGTCATTAAAGAAAAGATTGAGGAGAAGAGAGGAGTCTTCAATGTACAGATGGAGGTAAGAACTATTTCTGTATTAAAATGTTCCTTTTTTCCTAACTATTTTAGAACAGAGGAAGAAATCTCAGTGAAAAGGTACCTTACAAAAAAAAAAAGTGGTACCTGCTTTATATTGAACAAATGCTGTTCCTGCTTAAACATAAACAAACTTTATTTACCAAAATTACTTTCCTGTGTTCCTGATAACCTTTGCGTTTATAAAAACTCAGATTTAAAAAAAGTTTAAAATGCTGGGTGGAGGTGGTTGTTTAATTATTTTGTATTTCCAGTCAGATTCTATGCCAAGTTTTCTTTGCACCAACACACTAGTGTTTGTTTCCAGTGCTGTAGGGGTATTGAAACCATACATCTCAAAATCATATATAGTAATATTTTGTTCTTCATAGTGTAAAAGTATAAAAGAGGTTAAAGAAAATCAAATGTTAATGGTATGTGTCTGTCCTGCCTTTCAGCCCAAGGTGGTTACTGACACAGATGAGACTGAGCTTGCAAGACAACTGGAAAGGCTGGAGAGGGAAAATGCAGAAGTGGATGGAGATGATGATGCTGAAGAAATGGAAGCCAAAGCTGAAGACTAAATTTCCTGTGATGAGTACAAGTTGAGAATATATAATAAATTAAACACCCAGATACAGACACCCTGGACTGATTTTTCCAGTATCTCCAAAGCAAATACTTCAAGTATTTGAATGTTTTAAACAGACCAACACGTGGAACCCTTTCTTAAACATCATTTGCTCTTATATAGCAGCTTGCGCAAATTGAGTTCTTCAAAAGGAAGGTACCTACTTTCACTGGAGATTCCAATCCAAGGGGCCACAGACCTTTGCTCAACATTTTTCATACCTAACAACTCCAGATTGGCAACTACTTGCAGCTCAGTTCACCTGTCAGTGGGGTATCCTGAGAGCACCAAAACCAAGCGAGCCTAACACTTCTACATAGAATGTATTCAAGCAAATATTCAATAAATTTCTGGGATATTTAACTTCAGGCTTCTTTTTTTCTTGTCACATGTTCTGTGGTATTATGAATGAGGCATTGGAGAGAGCAATGAGACCAGATTTCTTTCGGAATGGAAGCAGTTTGTTTAATCTCCTTGGTTTAAAAGCAATCAAAATATTTTTCTTTCTTTCTTTATAAATGCAGACTTGTCTCAGTGGATGATGTTTCCTTTGCTTTTATCTATATTGCTTGTTTTTAGGGCACAGAAACTTTCAATACCGCTAGTTGCCATTTCAGTAAATATAATTAATGAAGAAAAGCTGTGTAGTTGCACTTTACTCCTAGAGGTTCACATACTAGAATGATATACCACATAGCTAATAGCATCTGCCTTGGCTCATACTTTAAAACTAAGATTGGGTGTCCTGGAGCGGCCACTGCCGGATAAAAACCTTGAGTTGGAAGTGACTTTGCAGTGACCACGGAAATGTGAGCCCTAAATCTGGTACATACTAGAATTGACCATTTTAGTTTCTTGGAGGTTGATGATAGAGAAACAAGGTGCCCCCATCAAGCAATCTGTAAAACTGTTACATTATCTTTTTTAAATATCTTCTTAGAAACCACCTCGGCATGCAAAACACTTGACAATGTTTAGGTGTCTGGTGTGCGTGACCACTGTCTATTACACCTTATGCACCTCTTGCCTTTTGTATCCAGCTATTATTTCTTTTCTTATAGTATAAGCTGTTTGAAAAAGACTGCCCTTGCTCATTTTGTGGCATGTACAGTGCCTAGCACAATGGGGCCCTGATCCTTGATTGGGCCCTTTAGGTACTACATGCATACGTTCTCTCATAGTGCAAAGCACCATAGAGCACACAATATGCAGAAGTCATTGGCCAGTGATCTTCCTCCATGCTTCGCAGTCTTCTCATAGTCTTGAGAAGCATGCCATTCTGAAAGCCATATCATTGAACTGCACTGGGCATGAGCCCCTCTCTTCCTCCTCCCTTTGCCCCCCCCACCCCCTCCCCAGTATCAATCCCTACACAGCATGCTTCAGCAATCTTCCTTTGCTCTCCAACCCACATGCAAAGTCAAGTTTTCTTTGTGTGGTATCACTCCAGTTATGCTTTTAATTTTGATGATTACCTCCTCATTAGTTATGTAGAAGGTATAGCTAATGTACAGCAATCTATAGTATTTCAGTTTGAAGGCAGAAAACCTCTTAATGTCCTGATTCCTTAGCATCCATGTCTCACATGCATAGAGCAAGATGCTGAAGATAAAAGACTGCAGCAATTTCATTTTTAACTTCATGAATACTTTTGCTTCTCCAAATGAGAGTGAGTGTCGCTAGAGCAGCCATTGCAAGTCCAATGCTATGTCTTATCTCAAAATAATGTTTAGCATTCCTGGTAATCATACTGTCCAGGTATTTGAAGGGCTCAACATACTCCAATGCCTCCTCACATCTGGATAGAAATAGCTTTGCCTTTGCAACAGACTTAATGTCACCATTGTCTTTGTCTTTTCTTGTGATATCTTTAGCCCTCATTTGCTTCTGCTGCTCGTCTCACAATTTTTGCACCTTTTTTGTGACCATTCAAAATACAAATAAGTTCCATTGCAACATGGGGGGAAAGAAATGTAGAAGGGATTTATATGGTGAGCAGGTGTGTTGAAGTCCACACTTGGACACCAAAGGTGAAGTATGGAACGCACATCCCTGACATTTTTCCAAAAATATTGGAAAAACCAATGATCTTCAAGCATTGTGGAATTTTTTATTTAAAAAGTTGGAAGGGTGCATTCATTATTAAAATGTACAACAAAGTGGATTTGCAGGTAATTTCCTCATGATACCTTTCTCAAGTCACTTGGATTGTCTTCTAGAGAGCTAGTGACATCGACATCAAGGCTTGCAGTCCTGTGTATGTGTAGCAGGGTGTTCCTCTCTGATCTAAATTCCCTCTTTTTTGGGTCATTAAAACTCTGTTCTAAACCTGCCCCACAGAGGGTGGCTTTAAAAGAAAACCACATCCAAAAACAGTGAATTGACTTCCTGGGCTTGGAATGCCCTCGGGCACAATACATCCATATGCTTACAAAAGAATTGTACACATAGGTCAAAGTATTTTCTCTTCTGTCCTGGTCTGTGCACCAAATTGATATAATAAAGCGAGGCACTCAGAAGCAAGCAAGTTGGCTACAGTAATTCTAGCTTAAATGAGACTTAAGAAAGAGTTAGCAATAGCTCTATCTGCCAAAGGACTACAATCTGTATTACCTTGAAGGGTTGTGTAAAATGGTTTATTATGTAAGCTTTGTTTCCATCTCTTATAGTCCAGGTTAAAGCTAAAGTCTAAGGTCTAAAGTCTATCTGTCACTTGAGTAGATACACAGGCAGAGTTGGCAACGGGGTTTGTTGCAAGGATATGTTCCTGGTTTAGTGTTTCTATTGTATGGTGTGCAGCTGCTGGTGAGTATTTGCTTCAGGTTGGGAGGCTGTCTAAGCAAGGACTGGCCTGCCTCCCAGGGTTTGTGAGAGTGAGGGATCATCTTCCAGGATAGGTTGATGTGTTGGAGAGGTTTTAGCTGGGGGCTGTAGGTGATGGCCAGTGGCGTTCTGTTTTCCTTGTTGGGTCTGTCCTGTAATAGGTGACATCTGGGTACCCATCTCAATCTCTCAATCTGTTTCTTCACTTCCCTCGGTGGGTATTGTAGTTTTAAGAATGCTTGATAGAGATCCTGTAGGTGTTTGTCTCTAAGGGATTGGAACAAATGTGGTTGTATCTTAGGGCTTGACTGTAGACAGTGGATTGTGTAGTATGTCCTGGGTGGAAGCTGTAGCCATGTAGGTACATATAGCAGTTGGTGGGGTTTTGGTATAAGGTGGTGTTTGTGGCCATCACTTAATTGCACTGTAGTGTCCAGGAAGTGGATTTCTTGTGTGGACTGGTCCAGGCTAAGGTTGATGGTGAGGTGAAAATTGGTGAAATTCTTTTAGGGACTCTTCCATGTGTCCAGATGATGAAAATGTCATCAAAGTAGCATAGGTAGAAGAGGGGCACTTTGGGACAAGAGTTGAGGAAGTGGCGTTCTAAGTCAGCCATGAAAATGTTGGCATACTGTGGACCCATAGCCGTGCCGCTGACCTTGAAGGTATAAATCGTTTCCAAATCTGAAATGGTTGTGGGTGAGGACAAAGTTCAGCTATCAGGTGTGCTGTGTCATTATCGGAGATACTGTTCCTGATGTTAGTAGTCGATCTTTATGTGGATTGTTGGTGTAGAGCTTCTATATCCATAGTGGCCAGAATGGTGTTTTCTGGAAGATGACCAATGAATTGTAGTTTTCTAAGGAAGTCGGTGGTATCACAAAGATAGCTAGGAGTACTGGTAGCTTAGGGCCTGAGGAGAGAGTCCACATAGCCTGCTAACCCTGCTTTAAGAGTGCCAATGCCCAAGATGATGGGGCATCCAGGATTCCCGGATTGGGGAATTTTAGGTAGCAGATAGACTCCTAGAGCCCTGACCAGGGATATTCTATCTGTATAGATTTGTTCCTGTGCTGCTTCAGGGAGTTTCATGAGCAGATGATGCAGTTTCTTTTGGTATTCCTGAGTGGGATCAGAGGACAGTGGCCTTTAGAATGTGGTGTTGGAGAGTTGTCTAGTGACTTCCTGTTCGTAATCTGACCTTTTCATGATGACTGTTGCACCTCCCTTTGTCAGCCTCCTTGATTATAATGTCAGAGTTGTTTTTGAGGCTGTGGATGGTGTTGCATTCTGCACAGCTGAGGTTATGGGGCAAGTGATGCTGCTTGTCTACAATTTCAGCTTGTGCACGTCGGCAGGAGCATTCTATGTAAAAGTTTAGTCTCTGGTTTCGATCATCAGAAGGTGTCCATGCAGAGTTCTTCTGGTAGCGTTGGGAAGGTAGCTGATTGTTTAGTATAGTGTGTTGTATACATATTGTATGTGTACCCCAGAGACTTTGTGGTGATTACATTTTATAAACTAGAAGACATTTCATCAGCTAATCATATTTGAGATAAATATTATAGACAGACACCTGTTTTCCACCATGGGAAGTTTTTGGTTCACCATCCAGCAGCTGTCAACAATAAAATTCTTCAGGGCTGCTGGTACCTTCTCACAGAAAATGTAGCCCACAGGTGTCTGCTTATTTCCCCCCTTAGAAGCATGAATGGTCTGTGTGCAGAAGAGAAAGGAACCAGCTCGTTCTGTTTAGATATTCAATAATGACTGGTTCTTGAGTAATTCTGAGATCACTGTGTAAGAGACACCCATGCCGACTTCTACCTATCTTCCATAGCATGAAGTTGTTACCTACCAGGTTGTGAGCTGCATGCAGTAGCAAGTTGAACAATGCTGGAATTCAGGCCACAAGTCTTAACACCCTACAGTGGAATAATAGATTCCAAGTGCTGCTTATCTAAAGGGTGCATGTTTAAACTTCATGTTAACTAACAATAATAAGATAACACACATTCTGTGCACTTATGCCCATTGCTTTTCTTCATTCAATGTCCTTATGAACCTGCTTTTGTGAGTGACTGACTTATAAATTATCTGTAAACTTTAATTCTGCACTAAAACTTAATGTTGGTAGGAAGGAATTGTAGGTCAGCTTGATGTTTAGAGGTGTGATTACAACTGTATTGTGTAAGACATTTAGAACCTGAAAACACTTCTCTTGCCTCACTATCTACTTTGGCATTTTCCATTTGCAGCTATCAGTTTTCTCCCCACTCCATACTTTTAAATGTGCGTGTTCAGTCCAATATTGATTGTATTTGGCATCTCTTGATCAAAAATCAAACTTCACAATCAACTTCAGTCCAAGGGAGATAGGTGTCCAACTTCCACTGAATTTCCGCATGAGTTTCCTTTAGGCTCCTTTCAGAATCACAGCCTTTATGTTTTGAGCACTTACAGCAACTAATTTGTCTGATTTTGAATAACAAATTACATTAAGCGGGGTAAAAACAAAAACCTGTTACTTCCTATCCACTCTCCCCCAGGTGGTCTGTGTAGGACTGTTCCCGGAGTAAATTTCCTGGTGCTTTGTCCAGTTCAAACACCTTTTGAAGTGTCTTTGCCCTCCTTACCTGATTATCCGTAAAACAATGTTATAAAGATAAAAGAATTACCTGCTTGTTCCTTTTCCTCCGCGTGTGATAGTAGAACAGAGTTTGATCTGTACAAATGTGCAGCAGTTGATGAGTAAGACTTCTGATCTTGTCACTCTTTGGACTTGTCTAAGACAGCAGCAGGAAGGCAGAGGCATTGTTTCTTCTTTATTGTACTGTATATTGTCCAGGTGTAAAGACTGATTTTAATTTCCTCAGTGATATATAAAATGGCAAGTCTTGCAGTACAGGAAAGGATAGTACTTAAACTGTCCTCTCTCTGATTCAAATACTATTAGCTGGTATTGGTTTGCTTGATCAAAACCGAAATAAGTGGATGTATCATGGCCAAGATTTTTAAAAATTAGTGCTTAAAGTTAGTCTAAATCTTTATTCAGGCAGCCAGATATAGGACTTAAACGTCAAAAGTGATCACCTTGAAGCTTCAATAGATGTCATGCTTTTGGGGTATGAAGGGAGGGGAGAGAGAATCTGAGTCAAAGTACTTCTAAATATCAGGTCATTAATTTACTTGCCTAAAATTGGTTTTAGAAACCTAACTTTGGTCAGTGATTCTTGCTAATCTTGGCCCACATCTTTAGAGGTCACTCTAAACCCAGAATACGGGTTTTGTGTTTTTAAAGAAACACACCTCTTATAAAGCCCAACAGAGAGGACATTATTTCAAGACCTTTACAATTCACTGGCGTGAGTACCTTGTCCTTTAAGTTGTCCAGCTGTTTAGTGTCCCTATAATTGTTTGCAGTGTTGGGCCCAGGACATGGGAGAGACAAGGCGTGGGAGGTAATATCTTTTATTGAAATCACTCACCTTGTCTGTATACCTGTTTCTGAGGAGAAACTTCATACCACTTTACTGAACTCTGGAGTCTTGATGAACTGATTAGAGCCTCTACTCCTCCCCTCCCCCACTTTCCACCTACAGAATGTCTGTCTCTTTCCTGATTCATATAATTATGTGGCTGCTTGTAGGCCTGAGTCACCAGCTGGGTGTTTCTCTACCATCCTGAGTTCTATGAAAGCAGTAATGCAATCCTGTAAAACTTTCACTGCTTTGTATATCCGGAGGGCAGGTGCTGTGCCAGCTCAATGTTTAACTACTGTCTCACAAGCAGGATTAGAAGAGAAGGGAAAGGCAGGGAAGGGACGTCACAGCGGAGGAAGGAAGGAATCAGTCCTCTTTAAAAACCTCCTGGGCAGAGGGACAGGTTGAATGCGTTTAAACTTTTTGCAGCACACACTCAGCCTTCTGACTTGGTGGCCAGGATGCAGGATGTGAGTGGACTATTGAAGGAGGGATTCCTTGTTAAAAGGGTAAGAGCGCTTTCTTCCCTGGTTTCAGTTCTTTTAAAACGGATGTATTTAGACTCACTGAACCTTCATAACTGACTATTGCTTCTGAAATGAGGGTCTGCTGGAGCCAGGCCTAGTGCAAGTGTTTGAAAGTAGTTATGGATTCTATTGCTATTTCCCATTCTTTACAGAGAATTTCTCTCAAATGTGTAAAGTCTTTCAAACTGGTGGATGCATTTTCAGTATAACCATAGAATGCCTAGCTAAAGTACATGTATTTATAGAGTTAACTTCTCTGGTTCTGGTTCCCTGCACCAGTGTTTTCATAGAGGGTGGAAGAGCCATCTGATTATAAAAAAACTAACACTATACACTCACCAGAATATACCTCAGCAAATTGCAGCTCGAGGAACCTAGCAGAAGGCTGAGTGACAGTAATGGGATGGAGGTGTGGGTTAGAGTGAGGAGTGAAGCTTTCAATCTCTGCTCCTGGAGGAGGCTTAGAGCCTCTTCTCTCTTGGCTAACTAGATTGGCATTTTGAGCTCTACAGCCTGTGTGAGGGGAATTCAGAGAGAGAGACAGAGGATCAGCTTTATGGAAGATCAGAGCATGAATGCAGGCGTATTTTGAAATGGGACACTCTCAGAGCTGCACTTAAGATGCTTTCAGCTAAAACCATGGAGAAAGCAACTGGAAGAAGATCTGTGTTACAGGCTTCAGTGACCTTCCTCACCCCACACTCCTACAGGACTGGATCACCAACCAGTAGTGGAGAGGGGAAACTTACTTCTGTGCAGCAGCAGCAGAAACTTCTTGATACTGTGGGTCTGTCTTAATTGTTAATGACATGGGCTTTATTTGAATACAGAAAGGGCAATGTGAGATTTAAACCACCTTGGGAAATGCTTCTGTGCAGCACACAGCAGCATCTGGCAGCTTAGGTAGTAAGAGCTCCCCATTGTCTGCCAATCAGCTGCTCTCAGCCAGGGAAGATGACAGCCTCTGCTCCTCGCTGAGAACACCCATGGGTAGAGATTTGTTGCTTTTTTTAATATCCCTTTTTGTTGGAAAACTTGAAATGAAATATTCCATAGAGCTACCCCCACCCCCCAACTTCGAATTTTTGTGTCTTTTCAACATAAAAATGCATTTCCTGAATATGGTGTATTGCTTAATTGGAGTTGCAGTTCAGGCCCCCCATTGTCTCCTATGAACTGGAGACCCTGGCTAGTCTAGATCGCCTATCATGCATTGAAATATTCCCTTTGAGCAATCTGGTGTTTTATGGGAGTGACACGATTGCTGGTGCATGCTGAAGTTTGTTTAGCTGGGGAGCCTTTCCCATTGGGGAGAATGCAGGTATCAGCTGAACTGAACTACAACTCCCTTGAGTCAATGTGCCATTGTAGGGAAATACAGTTTAAAGATGAACTGGTCAGTTCAACAAACTGAAACTAAACACTTCAATTTTTGGAATGTTGAAAAGGTGTTTTTTTGATTGAAAAGAAATTAAATTAAATGTTTTGTCATTTTGTAATGAAATTTTTTTGGGTCTTTTCATTTTGCAAAAAACCCTTCTATAGTCACCTTTTTGTCCAGTTTGGGAGAAAAATAAATGTTGAAATTGCAGAATTTCCTATTGGATGGAAATTCCAATTTTCACTCAGCTCTACCCCTGAGGCATAAATGCACCAGAGCAGCTGTGTGGCTTCTGTGGGTAGGTGCAGCAGTCATTTTAGCCTTAGCAGGGGAGGGAGTGGATGGAGAACTTTGGACCCAATTATAGTCTTGGAGGTTAGGGAGACAGAAAGATCTAAAGTCAACAGATGGAGGGAAGGGGTGAAAAGGAGGAAGGAATACAGAGTAGGAAGGGATAGAAATGATTGAGGGAGAAGGGTAAAAGGGATCAAGAGAAGTAGGTGAAAGAAATGGAGTGGAAGAACGTGATAGAGGCTCATTAAAGTGAAGAGAGGAAAGTGAGTGAAGGACTAAGAATAAACATAAGGCAATACCATGTAAGAGACCAGGAAAAATAAGTGAAAAAGAGAGACTGACTTACTAAAGGGGGAAAGATACAGGGGAGGGAGGAAAGGAGAAAACAGCCAAAACAGACAATATTAACCGGAAGAAAAGTAGCTGAGGGAATCCCCAGGCACTGGAAAAAGGCAAGGGGAAGGAAAGAGAGAACAAAACCAAAGGCTGATCCAGCCAGTTAACTTTTGCTTAGCATGGGCAAGATGTCTTCAGATTTAGTCAGGTTAAAGAGAACCACATTACACCAGTTTTCATAGAAATTGTTAATGTTTCCTCCAACTCCTAACAAATCAATGACCCTTGATTACTGCAGTAACTGGATCTTACATGTTCCCCTGTATCCTCTTTGCCTACCCTTTTTCAGATGGCAAAGCCTTCACTACCCTGGTGCTTCACTGTAAAGTTCTGTCTCCTGTGAAATATGTAAAGTCAGCTCCATCACTCCCTAAAGCTGGAAATGATACCAGAAGACAGGACCAGGCGCATCTGTGCCTCTCCCCTGGAAAAGCTCTCCCTTAGCTAGCAGGGGAAAAACCAGCCTTAGGGCTCCAATTATTCACAGTGGTGGATAACTGAAGTTTTTATTTGTATCCCAGCACTACAATCCAAGTGGGTCTGGCAGTTTAGCAGCCTTCACTTGGCTGGGATGAAAGGAACAGACAGGAAACTGCAGCATAGTGAGCAGTTTAGTCACAGGAGATATGAGGCTATGACAAGCACCAATTAGCATTAATATGAGGGGAAGGCAAGAGAAAACCCAGCTGCTCAGATTAGAGTGCTCAAGGCTGCCTAGAACCTTGGACCATTCCTACAGTGCCAAACTGATAGAGAATTAAACTGAAATGTACTCGTCAAACAGCAGCCAGGCTACTGCTGTCAGCAGGCTTGATCCTGGGAGGTGCTAAGCACACTCAACTCCTGCTGACTTCAAGTCAGAGCTACACTACAGTAAATCCTGCCCCAGGCCCAGCTCCCTGTTCCCAGTGTTGCAGACTGGTGGGTATCAGTGAATAATGATTCCTCCGAATCACTCATCTGATTTGCGCTCTTCCCAGAAAAAGTCTCTCAATCACAAATGAGACCCATGTTTAGGAAAAAGCAAAACAATGCATCTTCTTTGTCTAATGATTTTATAAAGATAGAAGAGATATTTTGACAGGCAAAACTTGCCATTTTGTAGCTCAGTGTGTGGGTTTCTGGTGGGGGTAAATTAATATATTTCCCATTTCTTTACTCTTGGTGGGAGAATGCCCTATGTTCAGCCCTAACAACAAAGCTGACATAAAGCAAAAACAAGGCCTTCTGGTTTCAGATCACTTTGGGTTTTATACTTTCTTAGTCGATGGGAAATTACCCCAGCTGCCCCTAGTAGTCCTTTCCCAGACTCCTTTTAATCCAAACAATCTAACTCATAAGAAATACAGCCTTGAACAGTCTCAAAAGATATCAGCAAGAGTCAGTTCAGAAAACAAAGTTCCCAGAATTCATCAAGGTCTCCTTAGCATGACATTGATTATATGATTTAGGGATTTATCAAAATTCCAGGATTGTGGTCCACATGGAGGAAGTCCATTGCGGTCTCTCTCAGAAGTGTTGGCTGCATTATCACACCAACATACCTAACAACCATTACAATGAGATTACAAAAAAGTGTCTGCATATAATGATGCTAAGAGTGTTACCAAGCTATGCAAGAGAGAGGTAAATGGAAACAGAAATACACCTCTAAGCTTATCTTTAAAACCATCAGGGAAATTTCTTTTGTTGTAGGGGCATATTGTCCATAACTGGAAAGCAAGATGGTTCGTTCTGCTGCAGGACAAGCTGCTGTATTATAAATTTGACGGTGGCAGGAAGGAGTCTTCTCCAAAGGGCAAGATCATTCTGGATGGTTGTACTATCACTTGCCCATGCCTGGAGTATGAGAACAGACCGGTATGTCTGAAAACATTATCACCATCCTTTTTTCTTTGAAATGACTTTTATTCTCTGGTTTCTTCTTGGTCTTTCTTCATTCCCTTGACTTCCTCAGTCTTTTTGTCTGTATTTCCCCTGCATGCCTCTCTAGAACTGGGAGCAGTTGATGCTGATCAGCCTTTCAGCAAAGTAGGCCTGGTCAAGTTGTGTTACTATTGGATTTCTGCATCCTGTCTTCAATTAGTTCCACTCTGGTTGTCTTTCTCTGAATATTCCAGCTCAGAGGTGCAATCATATGTTTTAAAAAGTCTGCATAGGGGAGAAGTGGATGTGGATGAAAATGCATCACTCCTGCAGTTACACTGAGAAGGACATGACCAGCATAGTAAGTGGGGAGGCTGAGCAAGAGGAAGGACAATGTTTCCCTCATCTTCCCGAATGGTTGTGCCTATGCTTTAGCTATATTCTTTGCCTTGCCTGATCTGTGCATTTGGGCTAGCAGCCAGCTCGGTCTGCCTTGTCCCTTTATTTATTGTCTAATAAAAACTTGCTACTCTTGAAAGTTTCTGGAGTGGTAGCTCTGAAGCATGAAGTCCTCTCTCTGTCTAGGCACAGGTGAGCAGCAGCAATGCAACCATCCTCTGACTGGTACAAATCAGCATAAAGACTATATATTGCTGAGTCTGTATTTCAGTAAATCTGTTGTTAGAATGATTAAAGCAATGGCTTTCAGCTGTTACCAGTGCAAGGCAGATTTAAACCATTAATATGGAGGTGAAAGCTCCATTTCCCAGTCATAGACCTCTGTGTTATCCAGATAATCTCTGGCCACTCTGCTTTCTTGAGTACACTGGGCTCTGTGTGCACAGCTATTACTTGGAGCTAATTGACCCCCAGACTTGAGCTATGATTGGTGTCCTTCTGGCAATGAATTGATCAGGATTCCTTGCAGAGACCAACAAAGCTCATGTGGCTGAGAGGGCTTCTGTTGAGTGAGGCAGAGCATTAGGAGAGCATTCCATGCATTTTCGATAAAGGCTCTTATTGCTTTTGTACTTTTCTGTCCATAGCTGGTCATTAAACTGAAGACAAAAACCAACACAGAATATTTTCTTGAATCTTGCTCCAGAGAAGAGCGGGACTCTTGGGCTTTGGACATTACTGGAGCCATTCATGCTGGCCACCCAGTGCAGGTTCAGCAGCTTCACAGAATGAAAAACTCCTTCAAACTACCCTCAAACATCAGCCTCAAGTAAGTGTAAATATTTCCCACCCAGTCCTAGGATACTTTGAAATGGAAGGTATCCAGTGACACATCTAATCTATTGCTCTGCATCGTGGGACCTCAGGTGGGACATCTAATCCATTTCCCCTACACACTGTTTAGAAGGAAATTTCAGTAGGGCGTGTTGTCTGTTCCCCTGCATTGTGGCAGAACTCATTTAATTATCCTTGAAACAGCTTTGATCAATTGTGGCTTTAGGTCATATGACAATCCCTGCTTGTCTGTCCATCCATCCATGTAACACTGCTCTCTTTTGCTCTTTTACAGCCACATAGTGGACAAAATGCATGATAACAGTAATGGAATTAAACTGATCCCCAACATGGAACAAGGCAACACATACAAAGAGAGCTTCACAGGTACATAAGCCCTAGACAACCAGCTTCCCAGCCCCTGACACTGTGCTGCAGAGAAAATGGAGCCACTGAGGAGTTTTTATACAAGAACAGATTATGACAAACAGAATGTGCTGGCCCATCTATGCCCTGCCTCAAAAGATGCCTCAATGACAATTTTATCCCCCTCTTCTAGAAATATAGAAGCAAATGAGGAACTCTGTGCCTTTGGTTAATCCTGCCTGTGGTTGACATTGATAACGTCTTTGCCATTATGATAAAGTCAGGAGGGGCCAGCTGGCAGGGATAGTCTGTCTGTCTGTTTCTCTGTGATGAGCAAGCATGTTCTGTTTGAAAGCTGCCTTTCTCTTTGTAGGTTCTGCACTTGTGGACTGGCTGATCTCCAGTAATTTTGTTGCCTCTCGGTTTGAGGCTGTCACATTGGCCTCCATGCTGATGGAAGAAAATTTCACCAAGCCCGTTGGAGCCCGGAGCACTGAAGCCATGCGCAATGGTGATCTATCTGAGCAGTTTCTAGATGACTCCACAGCACTGTACACATTTGTAAGTGATGTGGCTTCTAGCAGTAGGATCTCCCCATCCCTTACGACTCATATTTGCTTTTGGGTGGTTAAGCAGTTGTGGGGAAGAGGGGAAGAGTGGATGGAGTAGGGGGACACTGCATATACCAAAATGGCAAAATATATAGAAGGTGAAAACAAATATGAAGGACAATTTTAAAATGAGATGCTTTGGGCTTTTTAATACTTCCGAGGCTTTTACTTCCCTCAAAGATGAATGATCAAATTTTAGTTATACCTACAAATAAGATAGTTAGACATCTAACTGGGTGCAGCTGTAATCCTAGAGCTAACTGTGCTTGTATTCATGAAGGCCAGGCTGAAGCTCTTCTGAAAATCAAGGCCATTATGTGTATATATGTGTGTGGGTATTGTTTTGTGGTTATTCATTTGTTTGTTGTACTCTTACAATTTGATGAGATGCGTAAAGGCATATGGATTTGGATATATTTATTTAGGAAAATATAATGAGTTAACGACGGGTCTGTGGAAGAGAATCAGGTCAGTACAAAGCTCTTCTGTATGTTGTTTAATTAGTGCTCATCAGATTAATAAAACTTTTCCAACTACCTTCCCCCCCCCCATTTGCAGGCTGAAAGCTTTAAGAAAAAGATCAGTTCCAAGGAAGAACTGCATCTCAACATCCTTGAATTAAGTGGAACAATTGTAAAACAAGGATATTTAGTAAAACAGGTAAATATGACATTTGAATATCTCATCTCACTGAGTATTGAGAAACTAACTCTAGTTGCTCTCTGGGATGCCTGGAGCTGAATGCTGAGAACAAGGTTGGGTAATTACATTCACTTTCAAGGAGGCACTATTCTTCCTCATTACCTGTCCTAACCTGCCATGTGGCCAGCAGAATTAGCGCTAATGTTAGTAATACTGCAGAGTAAAGAGCAAGGTTAGAAATGAGAAGAGTCTACTTGTTGATATAAATAAGTGAGCTGTGGAACTCACTACTGAGTGATGTCATTGAGGATTATAAAATCTTTTCCAGAAAAACAGGGTTCTGCCCAAAATTCAAATTCTATCCTGAGTAATTACATTCGCCATCAAGGGGATGTACTATTCTTCCTCATTACCTGTCCTAAGCTGTCATGTGGTGCTGTTAGGGAGCTATTGTGTCCCCTCACTGAGATGGCTGCATTTCAGTGCTAAGTGAAGTAACTCCTGTACTCGTGCAGTTATTCATATCCATATAGTTGCTTCAACTGACTTCAAATGTGAGTAATTGCGTGAATGAGTAACTGTTTGCAAGCTGTAGCCTTTTATTTTTATTTAAGGTAAATTTAGTAATATTATATGGGTTAGGCTCTGGAGGCTACCGTCTCGAGTTCAACAAAGTTATCTCTGCCTGTTTTAGATCTAAAGCTCACAGGAACACAAAAAACCATAGGCAAGTAACACAAATAATCACAAGAACAAGGTCGTCTATCTTTTATCGATTTTTATTAAAGTTATCAGCACAGTTATGAACATCACAGCATTTACAAATCCTAAATCTATCCATGCAAATATTATAGCTCCAGTCACACACTCATCCTCCTAGATATTGTTAGGGTCTTTCAAGCAGTGATCATCAATAGAAGGATGGTTCCTGTTGGAGTTTTCCCAAAGCAAGCTCAATTTTCCTGCTCTGGGCAGCCCCTTTTTATAATGTGATTCTGTCTGTATCTACATTCTGTGCATGTACATGAAATTGTTAAGCACAGAATACAAGTTGTGCGTCAATGCTAATGAGAATAAAGAGAACCTACACGATCTATAGGAATCCGGGTAACTCAAGTTTGAGGCCACCAGACCAATAAGAAAAAAAGATTTAAGACATATATTAAAGACAGATGTGCTTCTACAGTATTTTTGTGGTTTAAAATTTGTCTTCCAGCTAATTTTTTGTAATATTACCCCTTGGTACCTCTTTTCCCATAATCTTTGGGTATCAGCTTATTCTTCAGTCACTTACTTATGTCAGCATTTCTTATTTCCAAGGCCTAAAATAGCTACATTAAAATCTTGCAGCTCTCAGCTATAGGCCTTGCTTTTCAGCCTTCTTTACTTAGATACCTAATACATGATTATTCCTTCTAATACTGATCAGTCTTATACTTCTATAGTCCTACAACTTACCTTTAGATCACATACCATGATTATATATAACATAACATGTTAATTAATCATAGCATCGCACAATTAATGAGGGTTAAGTGCTGTTTGTCTCCTTTTCTTCTCAGGGGCACCAAAGGAAAAACTGGAAGGTGAGGCGCTTTGTTCTGAGGGCAGACCCTGCTTTCCTGCACTACTACAACCCGGCAAAGGTGAGTGAGAAATGAACTGGTGGCCTCAGACACCAGATGTATGGACGTGTCACTTACAAAGTTGTAATCGTAATACAGTCAATTACATAAGAAACGGGGCTTTGGGATTGCCCTCTCCACTTCTGCTCCAGGGCCATGTTACCTCTGGATTCCTCCAATCATTCCCTCTGGAGCCTCTTGGGAGGTTCCTGGGGACCCACATCCCTTGTGTGATTTCCTGCTCCCATGATCCCCCTTGTGCCTCATCTCTTCTGGGATTTCTCCGTCTGCCACCAGAGGCATGTCCCCTCTGGGATTCCCCTCTCTCACACCCTGCTTTGGGGCCGTCCCCTTCTGGGATTCTTCTTGCTCCTGGGCTGTGTCTTGGCTGGGCTAATTCCTTCCCATTCTGAGTCTGCATTACCTCTCTGATTTTTCCACTCTCTTATCCTCCTTATTGTAGCCTTGAACAGGGCCTGACCGTGGAGCGCTGAGTTCACTTCCAGACCTTGGTAACAGAGTTCATGTAGTGGTTTTAGTAGTGTTGATAACTAAAAAATAAACTTTCCGTAATAGTTCAATACCCCTAAAAAAGAGCAAAATTGGCTTACATTTTGAGGAGGTGGAGCTTCCACAATAGCCTTGACTTTTGCAGAAGGCTTACAAAGTCCCAAATATTCAACAGAGGGCTGGAAGCGCTAATGGGAATTTCTGATCCTTGGTTCTAAATGTGTATAATAGCAGAGCTTGTGTGTGGGTAAACAATGCTGCCACTGACAGCAACCTGTGCACAGTTACGATGCAGTGAAGACCAGTACAGTACAAAATGGCATGTGGCTAGAAATGTTTTCGCGACCTTTAAAGGAAACATACAATTAACTTTATTTGCTTTATTTCCCCTGACGTGCTATAAACCCAAACCACGCAGCCCTGAGACACCGCAAGAGCACCTGGAAGCAAAACTGACCAAGTCTCACTGACCTAGCTGAGTGACAAGCATAAAATGAACAAATAGCATCAACAGGGAAAAGTTGATTGGATTCTAAAAAGGTGTCAGGTGTTATTAGTAAAACAGAATAGTTGTTAAATATGACTTTTATTCTAACTCTGTCCCTCTAAATAATTAATCTCTCGCAATGGTACTAGGGAAAATAGCTGTGACTGAGAGGCAACGTAGTGATGCGCTTGAATCAGTGTGCTGGGAGCACTCTCTGACACATGGACACACTTGTTTTAGATCTAGGATGTTCAGTGCAGTCTCATGTCTTCACTGCTACCCAGTAACATGTCTGCCTCAGGAAATGATTCTAATTCTTACCTCTTCTGACGGCACCCCATTTCCCTGTCTCCCTGCAGGAAGAAAACAGACCAGTTGGTGGGTTTGCTCTGCGGGGCAGCCTTGTCTCAGCTCTGGAAGATAATGGAGTCCCAGCAGGTAAGCATGAACCTCTAGGCTGTCTGCTTTGGTTACTGAGGGCTGGTCTATTCCCAAATTTGCACTGAAATAATTAAATCAGTTTAATTTATGCCTTTTGTTGTTTGGTGCAAATCTGTGGGTGGACCAGCCCTGAACCTCCTGTGACAAAAGGGAAAAGGGTTAGGAGACTAAAGATGACATACCTGTGCCAATACCATTGGGCTTGTTCAGGGGCACTGTTTAGATCCATGTTTGGATCCACCAAGAATTCCCTCTTTCCCCTTTTGCTTGGACTTGTCAGTCAAGTCTCCACATGAATCATGGGAAGGAAAAAGGGCATTGGCTGATGCTCCAGAGAGTTAATAGTAAAGGGAGCAATTCCTTTTTGCTGGGTTAGTTTTAAACTCATTACCCAGAGGCATACCTAGTCCCACAGCCCCTCTTTTCCATGCTCCCTATTGGCTCCATCTTTTTCCTCTGTAGCTGCCAAGGTCCAAATGTACTGGACACTAAATATAACAGTGCAAAAAGGTGTAATTGAAGGATGAATTTGTTTAGCTTAAACAACATTGTCTGGAACCCAAGCTTTGTGATTGAATGTTCCTGCTGTCATACTATACTAATTTATAGTATGAAAGCAAATGAGTGCAAGATTAGTGTGGGACAGCAAATGTGGGTCTCGTATGGGGAATGTCCTTCCTGGTGAGAAACACTTGAGAGGTTTCTTCCCTCCCTCTTTCCCCTTCCTGAATTATAATTGACAAAATGAGAAAGAGCCTTTAGAAGAAAACCCTGAGGGTGGGAATGGGGAATACAGCTCCATGTTAAGGGAGCTTGATGATGGACAGGAGCAGACAGAAGATCAAATCTAATTTATTGTAGTGATTTCTAGGGAGCCCATCACCATAATATTCACTATTTAGATAGTGCTTTATGTGTTCACAGTACATAACATTACCAACTTAGTCCACACAACACTCCTGTGAGGTAGATCTGCATTATAATTTCCAAGAGAAACTGAAGCATGGAAGGATTAAAGGATTTGTCCAAAATCACACAGCGAGATCTAATACTCCGTTTACTTATGCTAAACTAAACTCAAATTCCACCCTCATTGAGACATACACCAGCAGCAACCCAGTTCACCACATGCTCCACTAACCTGTTGCACTCTTCCTCTGCAGGGGTGAAGGGAAATGTGCAGGGCAACCTCTTCAAAATCATCACTAAAAATGACATTCACTACTACATCCAGGCCAGCTCCAAGGCAGAGCGAGCACAGTGGATTGAGGCCATCAAGCGGTTGACTTGAGCAAGGTGGACTCTGTACCCAAGATGGGAATCAGGGTGAATAATTTGACATTCATGAGCATGTTTGCTGCTGTCTTTGCTGGGACTGTTGACTTTGGGATGGCTGAACATGAGATGGAAGAGCAAATCTTTTCATCCAGGTATTCAATCTACCTCTGGCAGATCCATATGATGTTTCATCCTAACGCAGAAAAGCTTTATTGGTCCTCCTTTGCTAAGAGACTTATACATTCCAGTAACCTATGCCTACTACAGTCACATTGACTGAACCAAGGACTGTGGGTTGGGCCAGAACCAGCACAAGCACTGGTTTCTGGGGTCACCTCCCCTGACAAAACGATGGAGTCTTTTCCTTCATTGCACTCTGATTGCCTCATGGAATACCACACTGGAAAAAAACAGCAGTCTGTCCATCCACCTACTTCAGTATCCAGTCTTCTGCTGGAAAAGACCCATGGTGCTGTAGGAACATAGGATTTGTCATACCAGATCAAACCCATGGTCCATCTACTCCAGAAGAAAAAAAGAACCCCATAGTCCACCTGAGTAGCTGTGTAACAATACATAAGAGGGAACTTTTTCTCCCTGAACCCAGTTGGAGACCAAATTATGAGTTGCACCACAGGACTGATAACTAATTTTAATCCTTGTTACTGTTGTTTCCACTTCAAACACTTAAAATTTGCATTTTTCTAGTAAACTTGACCTCTCATCTCATTAAATCTCATAGTGGGGTGCTTGAAACAGCTTTGCCCTTTTTACATGATCTTTCCCACAGGTCAGACTGGGAGGTGAGTTAATAACCCAAGGAACAAAGAAAAAGTGTACTCAAGTTTCACCTACAACCCCAAACATCTCTGACTGTGTCAGAATAGCATTGTTATGGAATAATTTCCCAAACATAATTCACAGAACCCTTCACATGAAAAAACTCAAGTAAAGTAGAAAAGACTGATTGTTGACTTACAGGGAGATTTTTCAAAGGCACAAATAGACAATAGGCACATAACTCCCATTGACAAGCGCTTAACAGCCATTTTGTGCATTCTGAACATTTCCCTCACAGAGCGTACCAGCACCCCCTTTTCCCTACTGGGACTACTCCACAGCCGAGGGGCTGAGAACCCCTGATTTAGGAGCATGCTCAATACTGAAAACATATTTTCAAAGAACACAGACTGCCCCCATTGTTTTAGAAAATTCTCTTTGTTTTCTGAACACCCAGAGCTGTCAGCCATATTTTCTGCAGTGTTCAAAAGAACATACTGTTCTGTAGTACTGTAGTTCTGAACATACTGTACTGTAGTACACACCTTCCCCTAACACTTGCAGAAAGTTGATGGCAGAGCTAGAAACAGAACCTATGTCTCCTAAGTCTCATTGCAGTACTTTAACCAAAGGCCCATCCCTCCTTGAGTTGAAGTTTTCTATTTGCGAAGCTATACACTAAAAAAAATGCCCTCTCTTCAGAGAGGGTTTTCCCTTTTTCCTCTATTACAACCATTAGTGACCATAGCCATTTTGCTGGGTGAACAACAGTTTTGGTGAGCCCCTGCCACCCCTCACGCCCTAAGTGTGGGGGGGATGTGGAAAGCTGGTCAGTCAGGAGCAGAGAAAGAGGGGAGAAAACAAACAAAACCCAAGCAGCTCAGCAGTTTGCACTAGCTGGAAGTGGGGGCCACAGGCAACCACCTTGCTCACCCACCCCTAGAACCAGCCCTGATTATAGCCATTCATTGAGAACATGCACTTTATACTGCTGCACACTTTGGGACTGCGGTACACAACAGGCCTGCAGAGGCATTGGTATTGTGCATCAGGATGTGTGGAAGGAAGAGGAAGAGGAGCCAGGGAAGGAGCAACAGGAACAGGGCCCAGGATAGCAGCGGTGTCAGCATCGCCATCCCAGTCAGGTGCTGAGCTGTCCCTGCTACTTGTCTTTGGGCCACTAGCTTCAGGGGAGTTACTCCAGCTTCATACCACGCTAAATTCAGATCAGAATCTGGCTCATTGTCTTTCAGGGAGAGCTTTAGAGGAAAAGGAGGAAGGCCTGAGAGACACAGATAGAAACTCATTGGGAAAGGAAGTATCTCTTTCATTGTTTGTAAAATACCCAGTACTCAGTATAGTGCACACACGTACAATAACAATCACCACAGATTTGGAGGCTTTTCAAACCCTACCAGGGCAAATGATCAGCACAACATTCAACTGGTTCAAATGTTTATTTTATAAAGCAGGTACAGAGGTGTGCCAGTAAACGGGCAGATTTGGCTGGATATAAGAACAGATGATGCAGGTTTAGCAACAGACGTTGCTGCCTAGGGCCAGTTAAGACGAGACTGCCAAACCTGCAGCTGCACAGAGCTCCCAGCTCTTGAGGGCTCCACCCACTACAGACATTTGGAAATGCTAATGAACCATCTACTGCTCCACAGTGTGAGGCACAAGCTACTTTGAACTGACTGCTGAGCACCAGAATGATAGCTAGGTGTCTCTCCCTGTATCATGGACCTTGCTGGGACACATCACAGGTTTCGTCATCTATTTAACAGATCACCTGCCGCTACATGCTAAATCCCGCTCTCTACTTCTAGATATGTGACCTAATAACCCCCACCCATCCTTAGGCAACTGAGCCCCTCTGGGTGGCATGGAGGAACAGTTTAGAGCCAGTTTAGAGAGAGAGTAGGCTGCACACTGGAATCACAGGCCTTGCAGTTTGGGAGGCCCAAGCGAAAGGCTTTGCAAGGGGCCTCACATGTGGTTGAACCAGTCCTGTCATTGCAGCTCTTCAGTGTCTGTGAGAAAAAGCAAAGTTTCAAATTTGTCAGCAAACAAACCTGAATCAAGTCCATGTTTCAAATCTCAAGAAGCGCCAAGAAGGGAAAGAGAAAACACTTCTATGTACATGTGGAAAGTACATTTGCCTTAGTTCACTGGTGTTGGGGGGTCCTTTTTTTCAAGCCACCTTGGTAAGCTTGATGTCCCCCGAGATTTGTAAAGCTGTTACCAAGTGCAGAGGCTGAATGCGGTGAGTGAAATAACAGAGCTGCCGTCCATCGAGCAGAACCCGGATCTGCTGGTGCTCACACAAAAGCTCCATCTGCAAGGGAGCAAGGGCAAAGGGGGGAATGAGACACCAGCACCATGGACTGTCTATTTCACTAGCCTGGACTTTGGAACCCTAACTGCGCTATGGAGTGGAGTGTAAAGTTTGTCTAGTTTCTCTACATCACCTGTAACGCTATCTCTCTGCTGAAAAGCTACTGTATGACCTCTTACAGCAAATTCTCCTCAGTGAATGGGAGAAAAAACTTGCCCACAGAGATGGTTCCTCCAAGTCAGGAGCTGTTGAGGGACACTTGTCCTGCTCCCTCCCATGCTGTACTAGTTTGGTAGATAAATAAGACTTTACTCCGGGTTGCCAATCTGAGATCCTTCAACTGTATAAAATTCACTGTGCTGTACTCAGCTGGTCCCTCTTTCTACTGTGTACCCCCCTACACCCATGATAACTAACAAGAATACCTTAAATGTGTCCCCTGCTGTGAATGGGAAGTAGGGAATAGTCTTCTCCTCTCTTCCCCATTTCCCAGCAATCTGTGCATTCCGGATGATGGATTTCTCACTGAAGTTGACTGCAAGTAATAGCCCAATGTCCTTGCTTGCATCCATTGGGTCACAGAGCAGAGTCACTGCAAAGCTGTAAGGACCAAGTCAGTGATCACGAACAGGACTTTCAGCAAACTACCAGAACATGGCCGGAGTGACAGATGCACATAAGGACATAATGCATCCATCCCAAACCACTCAATGTGGTATAGGGCCATGTTTTAATGGTCTGGTGGTTGTAATATTCTGGAATGATCTTTCCCATGTTCCTCAGCAGTTCTTTGGAATAACTGAGGTAAATCCTCCCTGAAAGAATCCATTTAAGACTTTTCACTTTAGGAGTGGTTAGCCAGGTTTAGGGAGACCTCAAACCAGGCTGGACACATTCAGCAATGCTCTTTGTTGTAGTTCTTTCCTTAACTCTGAGTCTTAAAGTATTAACTAGTGCCTTGTCTTATAATGCAACTGTGATACTGCATTTATGTCCAAGGTAATAACACCCTATAAATATTTCTACTGTGTGATCACTGGAGATTCTTTTTCTGTTTTGATTTGAGAAGGAAAAAAAGGGGTGAGCTCTTTAGTGTCAAATTGGTACCTTGATCCCTTTCCTCCTCACAGACTGCAAATCAAATAACAAAAGGAATAATTGGAATGCCTAAACTAGATAATTTCAGGGTTACTGCATCTGTAGGCCCCCTCAGTGCTCTCTGGAGGGCTTAAGGTTTCATGCTTCCAGCTATTACCTCTCTTGGGCAGAGACCTCCATCCCTCTTCCTCCTGACTGCGGTTTTAAGGCTGCATAGCTCCCTGTCTTACATTGTGAATCCCCAGCAAGCCCACACAACAGCCAATGACAGTGCATTGCTTTCTCACACAGGGCTCTGAATACTGTATTACCAGCGGTTACAAGTTACCAGACAGCTCCTTCTAAGCAAGCACCTTTATTCTTAAGCATTACAGAGAAAACATAAATAAAAGTTTCTACACACATTCACCCACAGTCTAAGGGGGCCTAAGTAGATTGAAGTCTTTCTAACTCTTCCACAAGGGTTGGGGCCCCTATTGGACAGAAGGGCCTGGCCATTTGTTGACCCCTGAATCAGCTTAAACCCAGCCTTTTCATATCAAAACCCCTTTCTTTGTTGGGCTCTGGAAAACACAGTTTGAATCAGAAAAGACAAGCCTCCCGGGGGCGGATGGGGTAGTACCTGCAGGTGTTTAAAATGGCAGTGAGTCACACTAATCACCTCCACTGTGTTTGGTTCCTGGCAGAGCTGTGGTAACCCTCCCACCCCCAGAGTTGCATACAATTCCTGGCCCACAGTGAAACACAAATACCATTCATAAACTTAATACAATATGGTTCCCACAATATTGCATGTGATTACAATATCAGTCACATTTGTGTAGCTTCTTAACTACTGATACATCCCTACTTCTTCTTGGAGCTTCTCAGGGATCTAAAGATCCTGCCTTTGACTCATGAGAACTGAGACTGAAATGGGTTTACATGAGATCACTTGTGATGGACTGCTGGGTGATGGAGGGACAAAGGAGTTATAGTGTGCCCTTTGTGTCAATGGTGCATGCAACGTGGAGATTCTGAGTCATAGGTGGTCTGATTTGACACTGCCTTAGACTTTGTGTAGTCATATACATCTGTGTAAAGTGCCAGCAAATGCTCAATTTAGGAATCATTAGATGAAGTTCTATGATCTATGCTATACAGGAGGTCAGACTACATGTCTGTAGTGGTCCAGTCTCACCTTAAAAATCTATGACTCTGGAATTGGGGTGGAAAAGGGCTGTGGCTCCAGAAGGAGGAGGAGGAGGAAGCAAGTTGTTTCATACATCACCTGATCTGTTCCCAGCTAGGTCATAGCAGCCCTCAGGCTTTTGCTGAATTTTCCCCCTTAGCTGGTGGATGTGGTTGAGCAGACACATATTGCTGGCTCTGCTTAAGGTCATGCCCCAAGGATTAAGAAAAACTGTAGTAGAAGAGGAACCCTCTGCCCCAAAGAGGTGGCTCTTCCACTGGTTCGTGGTGGATACCTCAGGATCCATAGCTGTAAATGACGAACACTACAGCTGCCATCTAAACTGTACACAGCTAGACCAGAACTTTTTATGCTTGAAACCACTGGCTTCTACCACTTGTGCAAAATTAGATGATGTCTTTGTAGGTCTCCAAATACTAGGGGGCATCAAAATCCCAGATCCCAGCTTGGGTCTGATACTGTCCAACAGAGGGAAAGACTACACAACATATACAGTAGGTAGTTTATATCACTGAGACAAGCATCAGAAAGTGGTGTTGCTTGCCAAATCACTTTACCACATTTTTACAGAGACTGGGCTATCAATTGTCTCCTCCACTTCACTCTCACTGCAAAAAGAGAGATTGGGTTGTGGGCCATGATTATGAGTCGCTATAGCTTCCCCGCCAAACTCAAAAGCGTGCATGCCCTCAAGGAATCTCTTGTGCTTATGGCCAGCCCTAGATGGCAGCTACTCCTATACGGGATCCAACTGAACAGCTCCGCAGCCTACCTCTTGGGGTTGGAACATATGACACCAATAATAGTGATTTTCATGGCTGGTCTCAGTCCTCCTTTAATTTCACCAACATAGTGCGCCACCTAGTGGGAAAAATAACTATTATTGATCTCTAGATTTACAGCCCATATGATAAACTGCAGAGCCATGCGATAAACTGCATTTATTATACACTTTTGGTCATCTGACTGGATGCCTGTTCACTAATCTATTTCCCCTGGGACTTTATTCTAACAATGCAAACCACTCGGTGCCTTTAAACCACTGCCATTTTAAAAAAATAACTACACAAATTATTCCCGATTACATTATTCTTTATCATGTCTACAAACATACTTTAAATAGCTGCACATCAAGTCTACCTTTACTTACTCCAAACAGCTCCCTGATCTGTTTTAGGGGTTAGTGACAACTTTGCTAGGAGTGGTTAGTGCAAAGGATTAGAATTGGGACAGTACTTATCTACCGCACAGGAATGTTTTGTGAGGTAATGTTTATAAAATCGTTTGAAAGTATTACGTGCCATAAATATGTGTGTAGTTTTACTCATTCATGTGTATAAAGGATTTTGAATGTTATGTTATTAGCAATTTTCATCATTTGTTTTAATTTCCAAGCTCAGTGCACATTTAACACTAATCATAGAGTCAAAAAACTACATCTTGCCACCTTATCAGTCAAAACTCCAATGAAAGTCAGCAGGAGCACTGCACAAATAAGCATTTAGGATTTAGCAGGCTTTAGTCCAAGGAGTGAGGGCTGAAAAGAGCTAAGGGAATTGACCATAAAATATAAGAACATAAGAATGGCCACACTGGGTCAAACCAATGGGCCATTTAGTCTAGTATTCTGTCTTCTGACAGTAGCCAGTGCTGGTGCTTCAGAGGGAATGAACAGAACAGGGCAATTAATGAGCGATCATCCCCTGTTGTCCAATCCCAGTTTCTGGCAATCAGAGGTTTAGGGACACCCAGAGCATGGGATTGCGTCTGTCCATGACCAGCTGAGCTTGTAGTCACTGATGGACCTATCCTCCATGAATTTATCTAATTCTTTTTTGAACCCATTTATTCTCTTGGCCTTCACAACACCTCGTGGCAATGAGTTCTACAGGTTATAACAGACTTGGTACCTCTACTGAAATAGGACTATGCCTATTAAAATCAGACCATTCTGGCAGTTTGCATGATCTTTTGTTCATAACAAAGCAGCTTCCATTCAAGTGTAATTTGCTATATCACATGTTGTTTTTTCATAGATCTGGTTGGGAAATATGAAAAATAGAGCAAATCTGCAATTCACCAAATGTTTGCTCATTGTCATGAGCACACAAATTAGAGACAGAACAGATTTACCAGAGACAGAACAGATTTCTATAGCATAGTGATACTCAGACTGAGGATTGCAGGCTGCAAATTTGGGTAATGGTGATTGTTAATTTGACTCCTGAACTATTGATGCCTGAGCATCACTGCTCTAGAACATTCCTAAGAAGCTAATAGAGAACTGTTGAGAGGCAGCATGGCTTCGTGATTAATGTACTGGTCTAGCCTGTGGCAGAACTGGGTTCAAGTTATTGCTATGCTACAGGCTTCCTATGTGACTGCGGGCAAGTTGCTTAGTTTTTCTGTGCCTCAGTTCCCCATCTGTGAAAATAGTACTTCCCTACCTCACAAGGTGGTGGTGAGCCTAAATACATTACAGATTGTGAGGCAGTATGGCGAACGGGGGACTAGGTGAGTACCAAAAAATTGTTTATTAGGACTCCAAGGCTTTTTCTAGGTTACTGGGGTTTAAAAGTCCCAAACGATGGCATGTGGACACTACCTATGGAATCCCCTCTAAAGACTATTCCAGAGACTACTAGATGTTGTTAGAAAATTTTCCTTCTTCATTTCATTGTATGCCTCCTAGTTATATACCCCGACTCAAATATCTTCTAAGCCACACAGTTATAGAACCCTGCTTTTTAAAAAAAAAACCAATTTTAAAAAAATGAAGAGAAATGAATAGAGCATCTACAAGTATAGAAACCGACAATTACTCTTTGGGAGAAACTCAACAGCAAGTCCAGGCAGGTAAATCTAGGTTACTCAACCGAGGAAAAGTACCAAAGGGTGAGGTGTGTTAGACTGAGGAGCAACCCAAGGGAAGTGGCAGACTCCCTTGAGATATTTAAAATTAGACTAGACAAAGTAGTGGCGAATATGTCTTCTCCTCCGCACCAACCCTCTTTGCCTGAGAGATAGTAAAAATGAAATGATACTTTATCACCTGAAAGGTGGGCTGTGAAGATTAACTACTTAATGTTTGCAAAGCCACATAACCATAAGGATTATCATCCATATGTATGGTATCACATAAAGAATAAATGTAAATGAACCCCTGGCTTCCATGCAGTTTTAGCACTTACAAATTCTTCCATGGTACCCTGAATACAGCCAGAGGTCTGATCATTCACAAGTCATTTCCTGAGATGGAATGCCTGAAACCTACTCAGGGATCCAGCAAGAGGTAGCAGGAAGAGATCCTGAAGAGTCCTTTTTTCACTACAGGAGGTCCCATGCACTTCTAGTAGTTGTGTATTTTTAATGCATTTATGTATATAAAAACATATTTTCTACTAAAAAAAAAACCCCACCATTAGATTTATTCACTTACATTTGTGCCCTTGTCATTTTCTGTCATCTCTCTCTGCCTTTTACTTGTGTCCTGTGCAGCAGCCTCAGAGCAAAATTTTCTCTGCGTGTGTATGTGTGTGTGCAGAAAAAATAAACAAAAAGCTCCAGAATAAAGGGAGGATATAAGGGGGGCATTATCTCTGTCAAACACTGGTTAGACACCACCCGCTCATATAGCTGAGTCACAACTGCCTCCTAGTCATCTTCCATCACAGAGTGGCAAAAGGAGATAGGAAAAACTGAAGAACTCGATGGCTCAGAGGTATAGAAACAGCAGGGAACAACAATTGGTTCTAGTACTCATCTATGCCATGATAGTGCAATTAACTCTATGCAAGTGAACCCTGGCACCTGTGTAGAGTGACCAGATAACAAGTGTGAAAAATTGGGACAGGGACTGGAGGGTAATAGGCACCTATATAAGAAAAAGCCCTGAATATTGGTACATCTGGTCATCCTATACCTGTGTGGATCCCATTTACTTCAGTGTGGATCCATGCAGGCACAAGACTCTATCCAGGCAGAGCCTAGTGCAGGAGCAACCGTAAACTGGCAATGATTGAAAATCATTATCTAATGGCTGCTAGATGGCCTAAGGGAAATGTATCAGTGGTCCCAGTCAAACTCATCTTTGGACAAGTGTCCACATCACAAAAACACCATCAAAGATTGCACTAGCTGGACTCCTTGTTGTAGAAGAACCAAGGACCAGATGCCATTGGATGTTAAAGCAATGGAGGCTAGGAGCCAAAATATCTTTGCAAAACTGGGTCTACGCCCCTCACTCTTGTACGCTAAGTGGTCCCAAAGAGCAAAGCTGAGGGGCAGCATGAACTGTCACTGCCCACGTTATACATTTTCAGTGGATATGCAAAGGATTTAATTATCCAGGGCTTTCAATTTAGTGCCTCTGACAAGCATTGAATTCACATAGTTTTAAAAACAGCCATATTGGGTCAGACCAATGGTCCATCTAGCCCAATATCCTGTCTTTCAGCATTGGCCAATGCCAGATGCTTCAGAGGGATTGAATAGAACAGACAATCAAGGAGTGAACTCATTTCCCTGTTGTCCACGCTTCTAGCAATCAAAAGCTAGGGACACCCAGCGCATGGAGTTGCATCTCTGACCATCTTGGCTAATAGCCATTGATGGACTTATCCTCCTTGAATTTATCAAATTCTTTTTTGAAACCTGCTATAATTTTGGCCTTCAACATTTGCTGGCAACAAGTTCCACAAGTTGACTGTGCATTGTTAAGTATTTCCTTTTGTTTGTTTTAAACCTGCTGCCTATTAATTTCATTGGGTGACCCCTATTCTTGTGTTATGTGAAGGAGTAAATAACATTTCCTTATTCACTTTCACCACCGCATTCACAATTTTAAAGCCCTCTATCATGTCCCCTCTCAGTTGTCTTTTTCAAACTGAGAAGTCCCAGTCTTTTTAATCTGTTGTCATACAGAAGTTGTTCCATATCCTTGATCATTTTTGTTGCCCTTCTCTGTACTTTTCTCAATTCTAATATCTTTTTTTGAGATGGGATGACCAGAACTGCATGCAGTATTCAAAGTGTGGTCATACCATGGATTTATATAGTAGCATTATGATCTTTTCTGTATTATCTATTCCTTTCCTAATGGTTCCTAACATCTGTTGGCTCAGAGCTTTTTCGACTGCCACTCCACACTGAGCAGATGTTTTCAGACGACTATCCACAATGACTTCAAGATCTCTTTCTTGAATGGGAACAGCTAATTTAGACCCCAGCATTTTGTATGTATAGTTGGGATTATGTTTTCCAATGTGCATTACCTTGCATTTATCACAACTGAAATTCATCTGCCATTTTGTTGCCCAGTCATCCAGTTTTGTAAGATCCTTTGTAACTCCTAGGAGTCTGCTTTAGACTTACACTATCTTGAATAATTTTGTATCATCTGCAAATTTCAACAGCTCACTTCTTACCCCTTTTTTTTTCAGATCATTTATGAATATGGTGAACAGCACTGGACCCGGTATAGATCAACTGTGGGACACCCCTACCAACCTGTGTACATTCTGAAAACTGACTATTTATACCTGACCTTTGTTTTTTTAATCAGTGACTGATCCTTGAGAGGATCTTCCTTCTTATTCCATGACTTCTTACTTTGCTTAGGAGCCTTTGGTGAAGGATCATTTCAAAGGCTTTTTGAAAGTCCAAGTACACTATATCCAACGGATCACTATTGTCCACATTTGTTGATGCCCCCCCCCCAATAATTCTAATATATTGGTGAGGCATGATTTCCCTTTACAAAAATTGGTGAGGCATGATTTCCCTTCACTCTTCTCCAATAAATTGTGTGATAATTCTGTTCTTTACTATAGTTTCAACCAGTTTCCCTGATTACTGAAGTTAGACTTACTGGCCTATAATGCTGGGATTGCCTCTGGAGTCTTTTTAAAAAATTGTCATCACATTACCTATCCTCCAGTCACCTGGGACAGAAGCTGATTTAAGTGATAGGTTACATAGCACAATAGTTCTGCAATTTCATATTTGAGTTCCTTCAGAATTCAGGTGAATACCAACTGGTTCTGATGACTTATTACTGATTATCAGTTTGTTCCAAAAACACCTCTACAGAAACCTGTCTGATCCAGTTTGTCAAATTTACCACCTAAAAAGAATGGCTCAGATGTGAGAGTCTCCTTCACATCCTCTGCAGTGAAAAGTGATGCAAAATATTCATTTAGCTTCTCTGCAATGGTCTTATCTTCCTCGAGTGCTGCTTTAGTACCTTGATTATCCACTGGCCCCACTGATTATTTTACCTTCTGATTGTTCCTGACTCTGATGTACTTAATTTTTTTTTTTTTTTGCTATTAGTTTTTGAATCTTTGGCTAGTTGCTCTTCAAATTCTTTTTTGGCTTACCTAATTATACTTTTACTCTTGTCCTGCCAGAGTTTATGCTCCTTTATATTTCCCACAGTAGGATTTAACTTATTTTTAAAGGATGCTTTTTTGCCTCTAACAACTTCTATTTTGTTAATTAGCCATGGTGGTACTTTTCAGGTCCTTGTACTGTTTTATAACTTGGGATATCCATTTAATTTGAGCCTCTATTATGTTTTTTTAAAGTTTCCATGCAGTTTGAAGCCATTTCGCTTTTGTGACTGTACCTGTTAATTTCCATTCAACTAGCTTCCTTATATTTGCATAGTTTGCCTTTCTGAAGTTAAATGCTATTGTGGAGGGCTTATCTGGTGACCATCCTTACCCCCCCATTATATTATGGTCACTATTACCAATCAGTTCAGCTATGTTAGACGTCACTATTAATAAAATAAATGATCAAATAAGCAAGCCCAGCCCTCTCAAATGTCCCAGTTTGTTTGGTTATGATAGCAGGAGCACTCAACTGTGCACTGGGTGAATGGCTGCAGCAGATTGCTGCACAGACAGAAGCCACAGGGAAGGGACAAATCAAGTTGGGGGCGTCCTGATGATTCTCCCCTGCACCTGGCATAGTAATTTACAGCCTTGCAAAGCGGGTGCTACCAAATGACAACTTTTCAGGCATGTCTTTTTCATCCACCCTGTCCTCTCTTCGCACAGCTTAATGGTGCCGCCCACTCAGGACCGCTGTCTCTCTCAACGGCCGGTCCCTGAACCACGTAGTCACAGATTCAGGCCCGCCAACCGAATTCCTGGAAAAGGAAGTTCCCCGGCCGGCCTGGCTCGGGGCGCGGGACACGAACTCGTGACTCCTAATCGCCCAAAACCCAGCAGCGGCTTCACGGCGCCCGGCCGCTGAACTTCAGCCAGGGGGTCTCCTGCGTCCGCTGGGGCCGACCCAGCCCACGGCTCCTGAGCGTTTGCAGCCGGCAGGGCGCGGTGCGAGCGGGCTGTCGGGTGGCAGGGATGAGCTAGCGGCCCAGCCCGAGAGCGAGCTGCGGGCAGAGCCCCAGGCTGGGCAGTGGAGTCCGGGGTCCCGCGCACCGGACGGCGGGTGAGGGCCCCCGGGGACGCCAGGCCCGGCCGGGTAGGGCCTGAGGGGGCTCCACGCGCGGGCCTGTGGTAACCGTTCGCCGGGAGGCCGAGGGAAGGCGCGAGCGTCCCCGGCCGGGTTCCCTTATGGCGGCTGTGCCCGCTCCCCCAGGCCGCGGACCGGCGGCGGCCCAGTGAACACTCAGCCTGTGGCGCGCGGCGCCGCATCCCCAGCTTGGCGGGAAACAGCCACGGGCCGGGCAGCGGGCGGGGGGGCGTGGCACGTGGGGCTCAGTGTATGCAGGGACCCTCGGGGGCGGGGGGAGGAGCTTCCCCTGGGCGGGGTCATTGACAGGTGGCTTCTTGCCCGCTTCAGTAATGGCGGCTGAGGCTTCAGTGTCCCCCCCAAAAGATGGTACCGTATGAATACATTAATCCTGTCTGACCAATAAGCGCTCGCCGTTCTGGGTGTGCAGGCGGCTCTCGGGAAAGTCAAAAGTCACCTGATTCGTCTTTCAAGATGGCCGGGTCAGTAGGCTTCCCCGCTTGGGAAAGGCAATCAGTGCGGGCCGTCCCATAGCGCCCGAGTGCGCAGGGGGAGCCGGACCATCCACCGCCGCTCGGCCTTCCCTAAGAGGTATGTGTCTGTCTGTCTGTCTGTCACCAGGCAGCCCAGCCCGCCCGTCGCGGAGGGGGCCGCCGGTGCAGGCTGGGCACTGCGGACCCTGCTCTCTGCTCACCGCAGGCAGGTCGCCGCGAGGGCGCTGGGACGGGGCACGGGAGGAACCAGCCGGCGGCGGGGGAGGCAGAGTGCAGGGCGGGGGAGGGGCTAGTGGGGACGGGGCCGCAAGGCTGACAGTCCAGGTCCTTGGTCCGGGGTGGGACAGCAGGCGGTGGGCGTGGGGTGCGGGACTCCACTGGTGGGAGGGCTGACACGGGCTGTGGGTGCAGCGGGGAAGGTATCTGTGCAAGAGCTGTGTGAAAGCGGGGGGTGACTCTCTGACCAGATGCTCGTGTATATGCGTGTGCCACAAATACAAAGCACCATGTTGGGGTTTCTTGCACCTTTTACCAGCTGTTAAGTCTTGATTCTAACTAGATGCACCCCATATTAGGTTTGGTATGGTATTCTTGCACTATGTCTCCCTGAAGATGATCTCTTTGGGCTTGTCTCCAGTAACACTTTTATGCTGGCAAAACTGTTGTCGCTCAGGGGTGTGGAAAAAACACACTTCAGAGCAACGCAAGTTTTTGTGGCATAAGCGCTTGAGTGGGCAGCACTAGGTTGAAGGGAAACACTCTTCCGCTGACAGCTACCACTGCTTGTTTAGGTGGTTTTATTATGGCTGCGGGAGAGCTCTCTCCCATTGACATAATGTGGCTACATAAGTGCTTATACTGACAACTTATGCTGCTGGGAGAGTGTTTTTTTCACACCCCTGGGTGACAGAAGTTTTGCTGGCATAAGTGCTAGTGTAGCCAAGGGCTTTAGATCAGGACTGAGACACATTGGCATGATAATACATAGGGATGAAAAGTTCTCAGTGTGGAAAATGCTTGAGATGCAACTGCTCATGCTATAGCTGCTTTGTTGACTACATCTCCTGAATTGTCAAGATACCACTTTTTACCTTCTCTACAGAGGTCAGATAGGCCAGCACTCTTTGTTAGCATTATGCTCTCTTAAACAAACAAATTGATCCCTCGTGTTTCCTGAGAGCATTGACTCTTTAAGCAAGTATCTGTGCATGCTTCATAGTGATAAAGCTTAAATCATCTGCTTGAACAAATGTTGTAGGATTGGTCATATCACTGGCTGAGAAAGCATGCCAAACTTTAAAACCCTTTGGCTAAGTGAAATAGCTACAGCTTGGTTTCAGATTCTAGACCTGTTATGTTCTAGGATCCCCATTCTGTTCCTAGGAGTTGCACTGAATGAAAAATTGCTGTGATTGTTTCAGAGCAGCATCTGACCTCTGGATGTTTGTTCCTGTCTTCAGGAGTCCTGTCACAGTGGGATGATGCATCCATTTGGTAATGAGGAAGCAGCCTCTCTGGAACATCTTTTCTGGTTTTTTTGTGAATGTGTGCAGCGGGGAGACTGGGAGCTTGCACAGGCCTGTATTCCTCAGTTACATCAGTGGCAAGGGGATGGCTCTGAGAAAGTTGCAGCTATCCTGCAGGCTCTAATAGCTTGTCCATCTCAGTTAAGGTAAGTGCTGTCTGGGATTTTTGTCTAACTGGTGAAAGTAGAAGTGTGTTAAATGGGATGTATGTGATGCAATTATCGGAAACTGTGACTGATGCTTTATTATAATATACCCCTAGAATCCTTGAAGCAGAACATGTTTCTTTGCCAGTGTTTTCTGCTTCATGCATTCCATTATTACTGTTAACATTTGAGTGCTGAACTGCTCAGAGCTACATTAACATATGAAGGGGGATTACAGATTACAACCTTGTCCATATATGCAATAGATAAAATGATGTTTTAAACTCAAAGTCATGCAAAAATCTAACAAAGATCAATTAAAAGACTTCACTGAAGTAATGTGAGTTGAAGGAGGAGGGCGTCCCCTTTTAAAATTATAATGCTGCGGACACCAAGTGCTTTTTTTGTTCAGAAGGTGATCAACCTATTTATCTAAAATGTTTGGTCATTACTAACAATACCTGAGATTATTAAAACTTAAAATGTTTAAAAATCTAATTTCTTACCACTTAGATTGCCTACTTTTCACATTTCTCAATTTGGATAGTGAAACAACCTTGAGTTTCACTTTCTGGTTTTGCTTTTGACTTTTCAAGCAATTGTATCAGGCTGTTATTGTTGGATTTCTGACACTTCAAGGGAAATTCCAAAAAATTGAAATTTTAAAGAAAGAATCAAATACCTCTTTTGTCTTTTATACATTCTTTTGGTAATAAGGCATAAGGGAAATAAGTAGATGATACTTTCTTTTATCCTTGGCAGTGGCAATACAGCATACAGGGCTCTGTGGGCCCACTTTTCCTATTGTGAAGTGGGTAGAGATGTTCAAATGTCTTGTAACTAATAGTATATGCTATTACCTTTGTAGGTGTGGACCAAATTACAGCCCTCAGAGACTTGCGTGGTTTTGGCTCCTTGTGCTCAAGAAATGGCTGTTATGGGATCAGGTAAAGAAGTTTGTTCTAGTTGACTTCCACATGGAAAATAATGTTTGTAAACAGGAAAATAATGAATTTTTTATTGAAATTTTAAACTTACTGCTGTTAATAATTACAACTTGTTACTTAGACAGTTTTTTATTAAACTTAGCAAGAAATGAAAATAAGCATTTTGGGTTGGTGTGTTTGTTTTTTTTCTTTTGTTTTAGTGTGCATTCTCAGCATGAAACGTTCCTATAAACAGAAAGCATGAGTTAGTAACTCTACATTTCTATAGCCCCTTTCATCACAAAAGATGACCTAAACCAAGGATTGCACATTAGTTTACAAATAGCATACTTTCAGGAAGTATAGTTTATGTAAATAGAACTATGGGGAAGAGAGTGGTAGGCAGCTAGCACACTGCATGTGGGAGAAAGAAACAAGGCTTTCCAAAATGGGAAAATTGGTCATGTGTGTTTGTGTGTGTGTCTTTCCTCCTTTTTTTTTCATTTCTGTAACCCCATTGCCTAGGTTCATGAATTTTCATAATCTTTGAGGAAAGGTGACCCTATCTCTGTGGGGTTATAGGTAAGTGACAGTTGCTAGCTATGTAGTTGGAAATAGAGAATGGAATCTGTTGGTGCAGGAACAGACCCTAGGTACCTTAGGATGGGAGAAAGGACTTTTAATCTCCAATAAAATAAATATCTCTGAAGTCGTCTGCCCTAAAGTCGTCTTTTTTTTTTTAACCTGTAAACCGAAGATAGTGGCTGACATCTTCCCTATTCTTATCTTTTCCTGATGATAACTTCAGAAAATAATTCCAGCTGTTCTCCAACAAGAAACTGAATTCTTACTCCTCTTAGAAGAACTGCAAAAGGAGGTCTCAGATGAAGTCCTAAAGGTAAGCGGAGTTCCTGACTTACTGATCATTCTTGGGATCAAAGTTAATCCTAAGAGTTCACTTGACTGATCTTGTGTTTGAGACATTAACTTCCTATTTGTCTTCTCTGCACAATTTAAAGGCAGTTGAATGTGAGGGTAGTTCAAGTTTACTCACTTTAGTGAGTGAATTTGGCATACATAATGGTGGTGATTCTGGGCTAGGGAAGGGATAGTGTAGGCAGGTGCCAAGCAAGCTTTTCTATATAACTTTGCTAACAAACCTCATTCCTAACCTCCAGCTGTCCCTGCTGTTGCAGTTGTACATCCATACACAACTGTCTGTGCACCTCCGTCCTCATCACTTCCTGTTACATCAGCTTTTGGGCTTCCCTGGACAGAGAATACTTTTCATATGGTAGCTTTCTGACTTGCAGAAATGGGCATTAGGATGCAAGCATCACATCTTGACTTATTGTAGGATATTAATTTTGGTTTAGTAGAGGAAAGGCTAGTGTGCTAACACACGAATCACTGAACCCTCTTGCTGGTAGGCTTTTGAAATCCATAGTGGCCAGAGCTGCCCTTGTTTTTAAAACTTTCATTATCTTCTACCCTTCTGTTCCTTGTTCCAGTCTTGAACTCAAACTCAAGCTGAGGTTTGATGCCAGACAATAGAGTTGATACAGCTGTCTAGCGAAGTTGGGGAAGGAGAGCAAATAATGGATGACCTCAAGAAGGCTAAGGTGTTTAATGCCTATTTTCTTTCATCTTCACAAAAAAGTTAATGGTGACCAGATACTCAACACAATAACAACAAGGAGGAAGGCATGCAAGTGAAATTAGGGTTGGAACAGGATAAAGAATATTTAGACAAGTTCAGTGTATTCAAGTTAGTAGAACCTGAGGAAGTTCATCCTAAAGTGCTTAAGGAATTAGCTGAAATAATCTTGAAACCATTAGCAATTATCTTTGAAAATTGTTGGAAGAAGGATAAGGTCCCATGGGACTGGAGAAGGACAAACATAGTGCCTGTATTTAAAAAGGAGATTGAAGAGTACCTGTGGAATTCTAGACTAGTCAGCCTAACTTCGATATTTGGACTGATGCTGGAGCAAGTTATTGAAGAATCAGTTTGTAAGCACCTAGAAGATAACCGGGTTATAGAGAATAGCTAGCATGAATTTGTCAATAACAGTTCATGCCAAGCCAACCTAATTTCCTTCTTTGGTTATTGGCCTACTGTTTCTCCACTACCTTCCAGATGTGATATGTCTTGTTTGTTAGTAAGGCTTTTGACACAGTGCCATGTGATACTCTCATAAGCAAACTAGGTAAATGTGGTCTAGATGAAATTACTATAAGGTGTGTGCACAGCCAGTTGAAAGATTATACTGAAAGAGTAGTTAATCAATAGCTCACTATCAAACTAGGAGAACATATCTAGTGGGGTTCTGCAGGTGTCAATCCTGGGTCTAGTACTAGTCAATATTTTCATTAATGAGTTTGATAATGGAATGGAGAGTAGGCTTATAAAATTTACAGATGACACCAAGTTGGGAAGAGTTTCAAGCAGTGTGGAGGGCAGGATCAAAATTCAAAGCAACCTTGAGAAATTGGAGAATTGGTCTGAAATCAACAAGCTGAAATTCAGTTAAGACAAGTGCAAAGTGCTGGACTTGGGAAGGAAAAATGATCAAATGCACAACTACAAAATGGGGAGTGACTGCCTAGGTGGTTATAATGGATCACAAGTTGAATATCAGTCAACAATGTGATGCAGTTGCCAAAAAAATCTAATGACATTCTGGGGTATATTAATAGGAGTGTATATGTAAGATAGGTCATCATCCTGCTCTACTTAGCACTGGTGAGGCCTCGGCTGGAGAACTGTGTTCAATTCTGGGTGCCACACTTCAGGAAAGATGTGGATAAATTGGCAAGAGTCCAGAGGAGATCAATGACAACAAAAAAGGTTTAGAAAACCTGATCTATGAGGAAAGGTGTTTTTTGTTTTGTTTAAAAAACAAAAAAACCCTCAAACTAGGCATAGTTAGTCTTGAGAATAGGAGACTGAGGGGAGAGCTGATGGTAAGGGTTTTTATAAAGAGGACAATGATCAGTTGTTCTCCATATCCACTGTAGGCAGACAAGAAGTAATGGGCTTAATCTGCAGCCAGGGAGATTTAGTTTTGGCAATTTTTCCTAATAGCTAATTATAAGGGTTAAGTTCTTGACTAGGCTTCCAACCAGGGTTGTGGCATTCTCGTCATTGGATGTTTTTAAGAACAGGTTGGACAAACAACTGTCAGGGATGTCTAGGTTTACTTGGTCCTGCCTCTGCGCAGAGGATTGAATTGGATGACCTCTCGAGGTCCCTCCCAGCCCTGATTCTGTGTCTGGTGATGTGGGCTGAGCTTTTAAGTATTACTATTTGAGGAAACCTACCTGATTCAGTTGGCTACTCTCTCAGAAGAGGATCCAAATTGGGAATGGTAAACTGGAGGTATTACACAATAATCTCTCTAAAAAGTGCAAAAACATAGGAGTTGCTATAGCACATCCGATCATTAATCCATCTAATCAGGTGTCCTGCCTCTTGATGTACTGGATCAGATCATAAGTCTGCCTGGTATCCCACCTCTGACAGTGGCCAATGCTGCATGATTGAAGCAGATGAGTCTCTGTTTTCATGATGTGCAGTGCTGTATGTTGGGGGAGATCCTCTGTGCATGATGAGCTAACCTCCACGGTCATGAGTAAGGATATAATTTTGGCATAAAGCTCACGGATTCTGTGACTTTAACAGACCTCCATGACTTCTGGCTTTAGCTTCTGCCCTGGGCAGCGGGGCTTGGCCTTGGGCTGTCAGCCCCGCACAGTAGCAGGGCTCTGACTTGAGCAGCCAGCTGCCGTGCAACCACCACCCCTTCTCCCCCTGCCCAGCAGTGAGGCTAGGGTTTCTGTGATTTGTTGTTTGCATTCTGCCTGCGGAATTTAGTAAAAATCCCCGTGCCAAAATCTTAACCTTAGTCATGAGACTTGATTATCCCTATATGCAGCATCTGAGCATCTTCGGAGGCTGTAAGCCTCAGTGTCAGGTGCTGGCAAAAATGCATTCTCTTTGGAATGAAACTGTATGCCTGTAGTTTTGCCTCCTATCCAGACAGAGTGCTGTGGTAGAGTGAGCTCACACACTGCACGTGGCTCCTGCTTTTATTCTCCTGTCAAGTCCCCACTCACTGCCTATATGAAGTCTGCTCCTTTATGATCTTCAGATGAACAGTGTCTGTCCATGCCATCTGCTAGCCCACCCACCTTTAATTTTGGTCTTGATTCCATTAAGGAGGGCTTAGCCTTTAGAAACTGGTAAAGATTTTTATAAAGACTACATATGTACTCGGAACATTAAGTGGCTGTATTTCAATAAATCAAAACAAATAAATACTATACAGGAAACTTGGGTTGAAAGTCTGCCTTGCAGCTCCCCTGATTTTTGGGCTGTCAGAGGGGAGGCTGACTTGAAACTTCTGTATGATGCCTCCTTGCTGACCTGTTGATGGTAGTTACGGATTGTTCTTCATGAAACATATCCTCCCTCAGGCCTGAAGACAACTGGACAAAAATTGGCATACGCAAGATAGTGGCCTTGTGGTAGGCATGTTCTGGTGACAGAAGAGAGGGAGGGAGGCTTTGTGGTTTAAAAAGGTTGCTGCCAGAATTGGGGGAGCTAAGTAGTGCAGTTCAGGAAGCTGCAGCCAGCTGCATAGTGGATGTTGTGGGGAATCCCTTCAGTAGGGCTGACATTGAGGAAAGCTGTGTGCTAGTCCTACACAGGATGCAGCTGGTAGCATTTTGCCCATGGGACTCTGTCCTCTTATTTACCTATTTTTGTATCCTTTCGTCAGATCATAATGTCAGGCTGATAGTTTGAAATCAAACTCAAATGATTTGTCTCTGTTCTCTTCATCTCAGTTGGAATTTTGTGCATGGAGGGGAGGAGTAAAGAGATTAGGGTTTGTAAAAGCCTAGTAACAAAATTAAATGTGACAAACTTGTCTCAAAGGCCTTTGGTGAGCAGGAATTGTACTTTTATAGGGTCCTTGAGGTCAAGAATCCAGTCTTCCATTAGGTTTAATGACCTCAGCCTGAACCATCTAATAAGGCAGATCAGACCAGAGTAAAGGTGTCTTTGCTAGCAAGGCTGACCATAGGATGCAATAGATACAAGAGTCTTGTGTCCTGGGAGATCATTTTGAATAAAGTGCAGAAGTGGCTGGTGGAAGAAAGACAGGTCACCTAGTATGTCCCTGGGACCATGACACCATTACTGTTCATAGTAATTTTCCAGTGCTTTATCTAGCATAATTTTAAACATTCCACACCATATGGATTTCCATGACTTCCCTTGTTAGACTATTCCACAATGTTATAGACCTCAGACAGGCGGTTTCTTCTAATAATCCACCTTTGCTCAGCCTCATCGCATTACTGCTAAGTTTACCTTCTTACATTAGCCTAAACAATACTTCTTCCTTATTGGTGTTAACCAGCTGCAAGTTTTGCTGAATGTAATCGTTTGGTCTATACTTCTGCCTTTCTCTTTGCAATAGTCTAATAATTCTTTTGGTTTTGAAATTTTGTAAGTTGGGGCAGGGACTAGAAACTAATAGACTTGTTGAAAGATGAATGAAGGAAATCCTTGATCTGGCTGCCAAAGTAACAAAACCAGTGAGACACTTTCATAAAACTTTAATTTTGTAAAGTACCTTTTTTACATGGTAGGAAGTTTTCCATAATTTAAAAAAAATTCCAGTGCCAATACTTTGAAATAAAATCAAACAAAAAATTCCAACTGCACTGCTGGTGGAAAGTAAAGTAGGTTTTAAAAATTCTGGTTTGTTTTTTTTTTAACAAACCAAATCTTTGGATGGGGATTTGCCTTTCAAATTTTTTTAATTGTTGGCTGAATGTTTATTTTTGTAAGATTTAAAAAGAGACTAGTTGGTAATAGTTAATAGGATCTGCAGTGATTCTAGTTAGGATGAAAATCCTAAGGATTCTCAGCCTATGCCTACACTGCAGCACTAATTTGAATTAGCTTAATTCGACTTTCAGCATCTGATTTATAGAAATCACAGCAGAGTGTACACACTACACTGATTGAGCTGGTCTCTTGCGTTCACACTGGCCAGCCTTAATTCGAATTAAAAAGCAATGCAATGTGGGTAGCTATCCCACAGTGCAACTAGCCACTGTGACTGTAGGGACGAGTGTCATCATCCCATGATGCAACGCTGCTTTTCCCCCTTCCTTCTCCCCCGCTCCCACAAACAGGGAAAGTATTTTCAAGCCGTTTTTTTTACAGTGATCCCACCGAGGCAGCACTGCTACAAGCCATTGAACAGAACAATTCCTGATTGCTGCAGGCTGTAACGAATCACCTGCAGTGCGTGATTCAAGCATGCAGAGCCATCAGTAGACTTCTGCTACAAAGGACAGTGATTTTCGGAAATGTGCAAGACATAGTGGAGGGGTTTGCCATGATAGGGTTCCCAAACCGCAGGGGGGTACATTGCTGGGACGCACATCCCTCTCTTATTTCCTGGCCACTTAGCAACTGAGTACATAAACCGCAAGGGGTACTTTTCCATGGTCCTGCAGGGGCTTGTTGGTCACAGGGGTCATTTCACTGACATCTGTGTGGGATGGTCTGGGAAGGTGTATGATGAATGTGTATTTTGTAATTAGGGGCTGTTCTCTAATATGCAGGCAGGCAATTTTTTCCCAGACCAAAAAATTCAGCTTGGGGTGTGGAAATACCCCTAGTGATCCTGGGGGATCCTACTTACCCCTTGCTCCCTTGGCTAATGAAGCTGTACACTGGGCACCTTGACAGCAGCAAGGAGTATTTTATTAATAGGTTAAGCAGTTGCAGAATGGTTGTAGAACATGCATTTGGGCATTTAAAGGGTAGATGGAGGCATCTCCTCACTAGGCTGGACATGACTGAGAAGAACCTCCCTTCTCTGATATCTGGGTACTGTGTTCTTCATAATGTGTGTGAAGCGAAGGGTGAGAGATTCCCCCAGGGTTGGGATGTGGAGGCAGAAAGACTGACCACCAATTATGATCAGTCAGATGCCAGGAATATGCCGCGAGCTAACCGCGGAGCGCTTAGCTTTAGGGAAGCTTTAAAAACCAGGTTTTGCTATGAGATGCAGGACTGATTTCTGTTCCCGTTTCTTATGTGCCTTTGATTACCCCCAAAATTCACCCCACTTCGATATATGTGCACAACCAATCCCTCCTGGACAACATATGATTTCATAAAGAAACATTTTGTGCTATGAGATGCAGGACTCATTTCTGTTCCTGTTTGTTGTGTGCCTTTGATCTCTCCCCTCCTCCCCACTTCTAAACATGTTCCCCACAAATCTATCCTGGATAACATATGATTAAATAAAGAAACATTTTGGAATGATGCAAAACTTTATTTCTTAACATTCAAGTCATGGGGTAAGGAGGGGAGTGTCTAAAGGGATCTGCGTGTCCACCGCTGCTTTCTGCTTGCCTCCACTGGGGTACTGCGATCATGCTCTGTTCTTTCTCGACTACTCTCCCTGTCCATGGCCATGTTCTGTGTCAAGGTTAGCTGCTGTGCTCTTAGCTAGTCGCCACAGCTGCTGACCTCCGCAAACATGTCATCTCTGCTTTTTTTCCCTTTTCTTCCTAATCAGCAAAAGTCTGTCTGCAGCATTTCTTAAGGGTCGGTCCACTGCCGGTGCAACTACAGGAAAAAATAACCAACAACAAATAGCTTACGACAGTTAGCATACTGAAGATAATGATACGAATGTATCTCTTTAGAGCAGTGTTTCCCAACTGGTGTGCCACAGCACACTGGTGTACCATCAAGCCTGAGCAGGTGTGCCATGGAATTTTTTGAAAAACAATGTGAAGAGTTCTGGATTGGCTCATGGATATTCATGAGTTCAATATTCATATTCATGAAACTATGCAGTTGTGTGCCTCAGAATAATTAAAGGTGTCAAGATGTGCCAGGACAGAGAAAAGGTTGGGAACTACTGCTTTAGAGAATGATCCAATGAAACAGTGTAGCTGGAAGAAGCATACTGAAACAAATGTAACTGTATGGAGAATGATCTCAAAATACAATGTTGCAAAAGACTTCCTGTCTCTGCTTATAAACGTTAAACCTTATAGAAATCCAATAGGCATGGCGCGGTAGTAGGGGTGAGGGGGGACGGAGGAGGCTCCTCTTTTACATTGAGATCAGTGCAGAGAGCCATTTCAGGCAGTTTGGTGGCGTTGGGAGGGGGGTAAATCTATGCTATGCTTAAAACAAAGATTTTCTGCATGCAAGGCAGCCCTCGCCAGAACAGTTTTTCCTAAGGATACCTAATTACATACATAATATTTCCCTTAAGAAATCAAATGATGAGAAACGTAGGATTTCTCATCACATAGAGCAACTGTTCCCTGGTTAAGCACACAGCAGTCACGCAAACGCTGAAATCCAGTCACAGCCCCCCACACCCAGTGTGAAAGGACATAAATGATGATAAGGAAAAATACTGACTGGATGTGCCCTCCCTGGGATCATTGTGCTGTCTTGTGTGCCGCTGGACTGCTCGGGGCTCAGGAATGAGTCCTGACTTTCTGGGATATCTTCCCACAAATGTCCAGATTCCTTTTGTGGGCTCTGAGCTGAGCCAGAACTGACTCCTCGCCCCACAGCCCAATGAGGTCCAAGACCTCCGGTCCACTCCATGCTGGAGTGCATTTGGGCTTTGCAGTAGCCATGCTGAGAACAATGGGAAAGCTTTCTCCACACTGGCAGCAAACACAGGAAATGAATGAAGATTCAAATCTTCCCGGGGTTGCTTTAAAATGGGGCATCATGGGATACATTCCAGAGGCCAATTAATTCGAATTAAGTCCCATTGCGTCTACACTGACACTAATTCGAATTTGTTAATTCGAATTAGGCACTACTTCACTTGCAGAGGTGGTTTTATTAATTCGATTTTACAGGCAGTTTCATTCGAGTTAACAATGTGCCAGTATAGACTCAGGAGTAATTAATTCGAATTAAGTCACCTTAATTCGATTTAAGTCCCCAGTGTAGACCAGGCCTCAGTCCTCATGCCATAAATTGACCACCAGAATGGGAGCAGTAAAAATCCTCCCTCAGTAATGTAGTACTCTAGCTAGGAGCATTATGGGAGTTTTACACTTAAGTATCCAGATTTGGCCACTGTTATAGACAGGATACTGGACTAGATGGGCCAGTATGAGAGCATCTAAGCTTTTTTGGGAGTCTGTAACCGTTGATGTCATGTGTTAGCAAAAAATGCATTCTTTCTGGATTGAAACTGAATGCCTGTAGTTTTGCATTTCTGTGGCAGAGTTGGTTGCCAAGGTAAATTAATGGTTCCAAGGAAATGTCTATTGAATCTCTGTTTCTCGTATATCTGTTTGTACTTATTTTGTGTGAGTTAAAACCAAGTGGCATTCAGGGCCCTAAATGTATCTGTTTCCTCCCAGGAGCTGTATAAAGCATTTGAATGTGTTCAGAGTAAGCATGAATCAGACAGGAAGAGAAGAGATGGCCGCTCTCACAGATTCAGTGTGGAAGTGACCTTAGCTCTCCGGAAGCTTTTGTTGAAGACTCCCCGGCGGGCACAAGCCCTGCTGGAGTTTCTGCAGGGAGAACATAGCATACCTAACTCTGCCCTCCAGCACACTTGCTCTGTGCGAAACATCTATGTCGACTTTCTCCACGAATCCTTAAAATCTCTGCAGAAGCTTCAGCGGAATCCCAAATCCTCATCAGAACTGGATCAGAGTGAGACAGTAGATGCAATTTACAGTGCCCTTAGCGTGTTGGATTTTGAAGTGGAGCATAAGACTGGCGAGCTCCGACACTTGTGCAGGGAATTGCTGGATGCTTGCTGGGCTGAAGGAAGCCTGCTGAAGGAAGAGAGGTTACTGGGCTGCATCCTGAGGAAGCAGAGCCATGCCTTGCTCAGTCTGTACAGCAATGTCTTCACAGAGAGGACAAGAGAGAAATTGTTGGGGCCAAAGTTGCCAGGAAAAGGTTTGTTTTGTTTTCTCATTACAAGTGGGACCACTGAGGCTTTGCAGGCAATAACAGGTTGGAGGGGGGAAGAGGGAGGGAGTTGGTCCATGTCGGGATCTTTTATAGTTGTGGATTCTGAATGTGGCTCTTGCTTAGTGAGTCCCTAAATGTTCTACTGCTGAAAACCTTGCCCAGGGCCTGCTTGCTTCAGAGGAAGCTCTCTCTGTTTGAAGGTAATCCCATTTGTGTGTGTCCCAGGTTCATCTGAGCAGTTGGACACAGAGCGGGTGATGCTGGCTTTGTTCTCAGAACCTGAAGAGTTTTATTCTTGGAAGACTGTCTATTTCTACTGCCTGAGCAGCAGCAAACACTTTCTGGAGCAGATTCTGGTATGGCAATAAAGATAAGGATGGGAAAACCCAGTGGTGGATCAAGTTAGTGCCGGGATACCAGCATTAGACCACTTTACATTCAACTATAGGTCTTCAGGAGTCCTGACTTTTGATAAGGGGGTTAACTAGCAGTGGGTTTTTGTAATCTGACATCTGCACTGTTTCATTTCCATGCTTTAAGATATCCACATGGAGGTCTCTGGAAGATTTAAATCAGTGTGGTCTGATGGCTAGAACAGAGGATCTAGAAAATGGGATGCCTGTATTCTACTACCAGCCCTG
>ML675613.1:44812569-45016971 GCA_007922155.1 Mesoclemmys tuberculata
ATACTTCACAAAAGGGTTGTGGGGTTAAATGGATATTTGTGAAGTGTTTTGAGGTGAAAGGTGCTATAGGAGACAGAAGTGTGCACACACAGTCATGTCTATTGGGGACATGAGAATCCAGACAGATGAGCCAGTAACAGAATAAATCTTGGATCAAAACCTCTATCTATAGCTCAACAGATTCTCCTTTGAGTTTCTGCATAAAACCTGTTTGGAAAATATGCAGAATTAGACAGAAGCCAGGGGAAGGGGCTGGATTGATTCTCTGGCTGTTATTTAAAGGGACTCCTTTTCTTTGTAGTCTGAATAAAGACAAATTTAGTGACCTGTAAAATCTGGGTTTAGGGGCGTTAAACCTCTTTCTGGAACTACTATTGTGATAGCCCCCCACCACCCCAGCAGGATTCTCCATTTTTAGAATAACAGACGCTTCTTCCTTTTCGTTCTCCAGGTGACTGCATTAACGCTATTCAAAAGGGAAGACTTCTCTGGCCTGAGCAGTTTACTGAGTCGAGAATTCAGCCCTCTGAGCCGTCTTCTAGTATTGCTCGGGTGGAGTCACTGCCACAGCTTAGAATCAGCCAAAAGCTTGTTACGTGCTCTTCACAAAACGCAGGCAAGTAAGCGAGTGGCAGGACGCTCTGACTGACGGTTCGGTTTGATTGCAGTCACATAAATCAGGTGCTTGGATTGTTCATCAACTCCAAAGTAGCTGGTGGGTTTTTTAATTACATTTTCTCTGGTCTCTAAAAGGAGACTTATTCTAACTTCATCAACTGAGTTTCTGAACTTTGTGTCTTTCCGAAAAGAAGATGTACGGGTGAATTCTCTAGTTAAGGTTTTCAGCCTTTTTAAAAAAGGGATTTTAAAAAACCAAACTTTTCCTCCAAACAAATACAGTATGTAGGCAGCAGCATTGCAAGTTTGCCTTCACTACATCTTCAGCGTGCCTCAGCTGTGACCTGAATGAGGCACTCCAGGGCCATTCTCTGTGCTCCATGCATTCCTTGACCTCAGAAACTCAAGTAGTGCCAATAGTTTTGACTCTGTAGTTTGGGTACTTATGCCCCAGGAACTGCATTGAGACACTTAGTCAATTTCACATGTGCCACTGAACTTGTAGGCACTATTGATCTGAGTTGAGTGGTGCCCTTGATAGATCCATGTCTTCCTGAATCCCCAAAATAAAATCCACATTTAACCGAAGTGGCAGGAGCTAAGACTAAAGGGTCCATCTTATTTTGGAATCTTCTTCCTTTACTGGATATGCAGAGCTTTTAAACAGTAGGCCTGTAATTCCAATCCAGGCAGTGTTGGTGAGTGGTTGCCTTGGGAAACTGATAATGGGACTTAGAGCCTTTCACTTCTAGATCACTGAACTCCAGCCCAGGTCAGTAAAGTCTTAAGGGAGTTACTGTCTGATGCCTGTTCAGTGACCTACATAAGATGGCATAATCTCAGATCAGTGTTAGTGCACAGGCATCCATAGCAGAACATAGACATATTGGAGGAGGGTCTGTAGGCAGTTTGCACTTCCAACCCACATAGTACCTGTTCTGGATATATAACTAGAGTAACAGCTCTGAAGATGTAAGTCCTGTAGTGCCTTTCAGAAGCACTAAATTCTCTTTACATATAAAATGGTAAAAGCTACAGGGATGAGCTTACAGACTGGGAAAACGGCTGTGTACGTTTTTAGACTGGACAGGGCCCCTTCAAAACAAAATGCAGCTATCTATCCTCCATTCTGTTGCTTTAATGCATAAATAAAGTAAAAGTGCAGAAATCTGCCCATCTAAATATGAAGAGATTCCTTTAGCCATTAAACATCACACATGTGAACCACACTCTGGTCCTGGTGCTATTCTTGGTAAGATAGAGGTGTGGTGTAAATGTGATTGCTTCATTTTATGTTAGCTGATGCTAATTTGTTTGTTCTCTCTCTCTCTCTGTAACAGGGTCTTTGCGATGACTCGGTATTAAAAGAGTTCTGCGATGGGCTGTGGGCTCAAGTGGAGGTTCTTGAATGGTGCATGCAGCAGAACAGGTAAAACAGCCAGAAGTACTCCTTTTACTAAGCCTGTGTTTTGAAAGAGGCTCCCCACGTAGCCAGGATTACATATGCAGAGGTTTAATATACAAAGTAGGGATGTGACAGAATAAATGTTTAAACGGCGTCTCACTGTTTTTAGCAAATTAATCAGACGTTTAAACGGGGGAGGAGGGGCGCGAGCCTCAGCCACCCAGCCGAGGGGGCTGCTCAGCCAGTGTGCCAGAGGGGAGGGAGAGCTCAAGTAGCCCAGCTGCAGCAGGTCTGAGATCCTGCGTTGTGGGGAGGAGCTGCTGGGCTCAGACGTAAACTGAGTTACTCCTTCATGAACTGAGCAACTCCGTCATCGCCACGCATCGCCCGTCAATAACTTCCCTAGCCATCAACACGTCAACTCTTTAACTCCCCCGTTCTTCACCATTTTCACTTTTAAACAACACAAGCATTTGTAAAGCCGGAATGCGACGTATGTCATGGTTTAAGCTTACAGAGGGAGCAGGTCATAGGAGTAAATCAGCAAACAATTAACAGGCTGACCTGCATGACTTTTCCTCTGCCTCCAAGAGCCAACCCCACATGATTCTGCTTAGCTTCTCTTCCCCTCCACTGAACTTCCCAGTGGAAAGAGCTCAAAGCATTTAAATTTTTAAAAGGATTGCTCATTAACCAAATGTTTATATCCCTAATACAAATGCACTGTATACAATATTTATGCCATGTCTCCCTTAGCGACCACATGCCACAAGCTATAGAAACTTGGTGCTTGTCTGTTTGATTCAACTTGTGAATTTAAAAAAAATGTTAGAAGTGGAGGATCCTTAGTGTGGACAAGGTTCAGGTAGGGGATCCATTTTCACCACCATTTTGATTAGTCATGCTTTTTCTTGCAGTATTACTATCCCAAAGAAGATTCTTTTGCAACACTTGTACAGTCTGGATTGCCATTCAGAACTCTACTCTCTTCATCACCTCACCAACCTTCTGGCCCTGAATGAAGAGGATGTCATTGAGCTTCTTCAGAGGGTTCCAGCCAGAGACCAGCAGACACAGGGTAAATAAGCAGGAATGTGATTTGCCGAAGGATACCATTAGGAGTCCACTCAAGCATGTACCTTTAAAATTCTCATCATACTGATAGGACTCCTGCCCAGAAGGATCAGTGCATACAACTTGCACTTTGCAAATAATAAACATATCACTTAGCAGAACTTAAACACAATTCTATAGGGTGTAGGCAAGTGATTCTCAACTATTTCCTTTTTAAAGGAGAGCTGTGTCCTGTGAGAAAGTTATGAAACCCAATTCAAGGGACCCTCTGAAGAGAGTAATTTAACTTTGCACATATATGATAGCACCTTCCACCAGAGTATTTAAAAATACTTTTTTAAAGACTTTTTCTGAGTATAATTTAATAAAAGTGAATTAATTTTAAAATCTCATTTGCTTTTCACTGTCCTTACCCGACATTTTGTAGTAGTCTCAGCTTGGAGAGTGAAAGTAGACTGGTCAACTTCTTTGTGGCTCTCATGCTCCTGCACATGGCTCTTGGGTTTCAGTTTCCAACTGGAAGGGAAGATTAAATTATGTTTACAAAAATCTTTACTCACTTTTTTAAATCACTGATGCATTTTCTAATATTAGGTTTTGCAAAATACTCTTCAATTTAACCTTAACATTTGGCCCTACACTATCTGATGGAGCACCTATTTTGAATAAAATAAATAAATCTAGTCTTTGAAATACCTTAGATTACTATGCAATATACGCTTAAAGGAATTTTCAAGAGTTTTTTCAGAAGCGCCTGTTGTCTTTGTATTTTCATTAAGTGGAGCTAGTGTCTAGGTTAGTAGCTGCTTCCTGACAGGGGCTCTGCTTGATCACTCCACAGAAAGCACTGGGAATAGGACAGCTACAGACTAGTGTGGGTGTGCGTTTGTTCAAGTTGAGTTGTTTAAATGAACCAACAATTTTCCATGGCAGAACTTGCAATAACACTGAATCTTTCTGATTTCTAATGCTTTCTAAAAGGAACCCAGTTATTTCCCTCCTCCTTCATATTCACAAATCTTCCAGATAGTGGCTTCCAATTTTTTTTAATCTTAAAAAATATTACGTGTGTGTGTGCATGCGTGCGCACACAGGTTTGGCAGGGAATTGAGGTTCAGTTAGTGCCCCTAATGAATAGGGGTTTATCTCTGTCTCACCTTCTGGCTCCCTGTGCTTGTACAAATCAATGTTTGAGAGACAGAGGAGAGGTAAAGGTTGGGCTGTGCTGATCATGGGATAGGACTAGGATGAAACCCAACCTAGGGCATTTTTCTGGGGGGTTTTTCCTCAATTTTTTTTTTCAATTAAGTCTGCAAGATCTTTTTTTCAAGGCCTGTTATTGAGATTCTTTATTTTGCTGCTGTGCCATTCCATTAATTTAGTAAGTTTCTCCTCACTGCAGTTATATGTTTGTTAGAATCTCTATTATAATATATTGGACTCCACCTTTAACTGCCTGCTGATAAAATACTTTCAGAAACCTCTGAGGCAGGAAGACTCTGCCCACTTAAATCTGCCCAAGTCATGCAGCTGCACAGAAGTAAATTCTAGCCCTAGTTTCACTTCTCTGTTATAATGGTGAGACACAGTGAGATTAAAAAACTGTCTGAATAGTCTGGAGGAAGACTTTTTCTGGAAAGCCATATCAGTCAAACCCTGTTCTAGTTTCTGTGGTATCTGCCATGAGTCATTTCTGAAAATCTCCCACCATTGTTTTAGCAAGAGCATGTATCAGTGCAGACTGGAGACTGGTGTTTTTATCACTTCAGTGACTAACTGTACTAAGTAGATTAAGAGTATGTCTACATGGAAATTAAACACCCACTGCTGGCCCATGTCTGATGACTCAGGCTCATGGGGTGTAAGCTACAGGGTCTGTCTGATGGCGGTGTAGATGCTTAGGCTGGAGTCCAGGTTTTGGGACTCTTTCCCCCCCCCCATTGTGGGATCCCAGAACCTGAACCTCTACACCACAATTAAACAGCCCTATAGCCTGGGCCCCATGAGCCTGAGTCAGCAGACATCAGCCAACAGTGGGTGTTTAATTGCCATGTAGACATACCCTTAGGGGACAGGAAGGTAAAAACACCTGAGTACTGTCTACACTCCGCCCTCCACCGTTGCTACCAGCAGTGAAGCTGCATTGATGGATCTTGGGCTGTGCTTACTCTGGCAGATTTACTTTGAATAAAACCCATGAGTTTTATAGCACGAGTCTCAGAAAAATCTGTGCTAGTGGTTTTCATGCAAAAAATGCGTGAGCACTCTGATTAACATAGTTCAAACACTGTTCTAGCTAATGCAGTTCATCTCCCAGAGTTTGGACAGGACCATAGGCATTATGTGATTCCAGTATATTGTTTAAACAGTCCATGAATACCCCTGCTGCGCTACCAGCAAGCAGATGGGCTGGCCCCGTTTTTCTATTAAAAAAAAGTACTATACTATTGTCCTAAACACTGTAGTAACATTGTTTTAAATGGCAGTGTTTGGGAACCACTGCTGTACAATCATGCAGTATCTATTAGAGACAAAAATATTTATCTACATAGAAAGTATAAGTTATCCTGAAAATAGAAATGGCATAATATTCCACTGCCTTTGCATTGTGTTCCCTTGGTGAGCTAAAGGTGACTTGTACACTATATTCAGCTCTGCTATCTAACGATATGATAAGGGACCACGTTTCTAGTATGTGATACCTTTCCTGCCCCCAAAACAAGGGGGAAGGGGCAGGGAAGAATTGGTGGAGGAGACAGATACAGGCAGCTTGAACCATCATAAAGAAGCAAAAAAGGTATAATTCCTTTATTTCCTTCAAACCCTTTACAGGTCACCTTTAATCATGTTTAATAGCTATGCTTAAGTGGTGTTCAAATGGGGCAGTGCCCAAACTAGGCTGTAACAGTTTGATCAGCCAGTTTGGTTAGAGTCAAATTATATTACAGCTAGGTTAATACACATTCTTTAAAGCAGGTCATAAAATAGTTGGCCACAATTGCGGCCAGTCTGCGCAAGGAAAACCTACTGTGTTGCAGGTCATGTTATGACATGCTAGCATTCAACCTGGTTTAAAAAAAGGTTTCACCTTGCATTGTAAATGGAACAACATAACTCAGTCCTATCTATACTGCCAGGCCAAATCAGATATTGAATGTGTCTAACTTTTCTGTGTTGTAACCACATCCAGCAACACAGACCCTTAGGCAATGTCTACATTTCAATAGTTTTGCTTAAGTTTCCCACTGTTGCAACTACTGGCTCAGCTCCTTTGAGGATCACTATTAAATTCTTATTCTTTTGGATGCGTCTTGTTCTTTGTTCCATACGCTGCTAAATCATAATGTCGTGGAGGAAGACTGGGTGGAGGTCAGTTGTCCAAGATCATCTGTGTATGAAGTGACTGAAGGAGAGTGATTGTGGTGTGCACAGCGCCAAGGATGATATTCAGGTGTAAGGAATGGCAAGAAGAAAGGGCAGGGCCCCTTGTGGGAGAAGGAAACTAAGAGAACGTGAAGGTGACCTGAATTATCAGGATGTAGGTAATGGCAGAAGATAAAATGGGAACCAAGCTGTGCAGGGGCTTGAAGACGTGTGATATGTACTGAGTAGAAGACAATACAGTTTCAAGGAAAGCAGACAACGTAGCTAGCGTGATAAACAAGGAAGATGATTTTTATAGTTGCACATTGAAGGATATTGAGATTTGTGATTTGTAACTTGGAGAAAATGGAGTGAAAGGGGTTGCAGTACTTGAAGCAAGAGAACAAACCAAAGGGTTGAGAAATAGAGTAGGAGAGGAAGAGGCAGATTTGAGATGCGGAGAATTTAGTAACATCCGAGATGGAATCAAGCATAAAGCAGATAGAGGAGTCTCATAACACCAAGGTTGGGAACCTGTGTGACTGGAATTATGGTGGAATCTGTTATGGAGTTGTCTAGTAAATAACTCTAATTTTGAGGAATTTAATTCCCTGGAAGCATGTCTATAACTTGAAAAGAAAAGTGAAAAGGCAATTTAACAATCTGAAAATCTTACTTTTGTCAGAACGTTTTGACCCTTCTATAGTTATGAGTACCCTGTAAGGAGACTGTACCCAAGACAAGTTAATAGGGATGTGAGGTGAAATTACTTTTAGGAAAAATTTTATTTACCCTGGGGAAGACCAGTGAAAACAACAGAAAAATCTCTGCTTTCCTTTTCTTAAAGGAATTAGGGATGGAGGGGAATTTGAAGACCTGATATAAACTAGAATTAGTCAGTCTTCCTCAAAATGTGTAAGAACTAACCCTCCCATGTTTCACTTTGCAGTGGTGTCGGTTCCCAGCCTTCTGAGTCAGCGACGCAACTTGGTGCTCTTCTGGGCGTTTTGTGCCATGAAATATGCAATTTATGCACTGTGCGTGAATTCACATAGACATTTGAAGTGCAAGGACTGCATGCACATCCTTCTCAGTGACCTCCCTGAAGATTCGACCCCTCTTAAGGAACCAAAAGGAGATGGGCCTCCGTGCCTAGGTTTAGTAGCTTGTACATATGTAGTTGCTAGATTCTGTGATTGTAATTTATTTTAATATTACACTTTGAACATCTATAATTCCTTGCTCAAAGCATTTACAAGCAAATAAGCCTCGCAGCATCTATGTGGGGCAGATAAATATTACTTTCTATATCTGTTACAGTTAGATGTAAGTTACCCTCCTTTGTAAGGCACCCTAAACTCCTTAGATTAAAAACAGTGTATAAGGAGGAAATACTGGTATTAATGGGATATTGTAACTAGGATTTTTTTTAGAGTTTGATATTTTTTTCGCTAACATTGTGTTTGCATAGTCTCTCTTAGTGGCCACAAGCTATAGACGTGCTAAAATGGAGGAAATCTGAATTTGGGCAGCAGGGCATAAGATGGTCACTGCTGGGTCAGAGTGGAGTAACTCCCTAGATACCTTATTAGGAGGGGAATGGTCACCTCTGAACCATTAGTTTTGGTCACAGCTGAAGGCAGGCTATCGAACTAGATGGACCAATGCTCTGAACTCATATGGCAAAGATTCTTATAAAAGTCCATTGCCATCTTGTTCTTTAATGGCTCTCTTGATTCCCATTCTTGTAACTTTGATCATCGCTGTGGAATCAAAAAGGAGGGGGAAGAGAAAACAATTCCTGGCAAATGTTTTAAGTGTTGTTTTTGTTTTGTTTTTTCACACCTACAGATTGTCCAGCTGTTTTTCCTCAGTATCTTGCCAAGTGCCAGCAGTTCTTACGGAGTGTCCCTGCTCCTCTGCATCTGGAGCTTCTGGAGAACATCTTCTCCCTGCTTTTTGTCTCCTATAGTGACCTCTACACAGAGACTCCCCAGCCTGAGGACTATGCAGAAGAGGATGATATTGTGAAAAAGAACTTGGGTGCTGGCAGCTTGGATGGCAGTGCCAGCCGAGAATCTTCCACCTCAGAAAGTCCACAGCATCCAGCAGAGCCTGAAAGGAAGGTAGAAAAACATCTTCAGGCTCCCCAGACAATCTACCATGGTGCCCAAACTCTGCTTGGCTCAGAGTTGACTGGCGAGACATGTGAATCCTCCAGGTTGAGCTATCTAGATCTGAAACATCTTACCAGTGATGTCACTGGATTTTTAGTGGATGATCTGGCAATGGATGCCTTCCTCAAGATGCTCCTCAAACACCTGGAAGAAATTCAGAGTTCTCTCCCATGGGACTCGAGTAATGTGCCCCATGATGAGTTGGAGTTGGTGGAGTGCTTTAATTTCTCTGTGAATAGAGATGTCTTCGGGAGCAGAGTGCTGCAGTTTTCCAAATACCTCTCTGAAGCTCAGTGGAGATACAAAGTAGTCATGAGTAATAGAAATGCAGGTAAGATCCAGTAAGGTCTCAGGAACCCCAGCGTGGTGATTCTTGAGTTGAGAGATCTACAGCACACATGGGGGAGGAGCTCATTAGTCCTGTGGGCTCATGTACTGGTCTTTAGTGTAGCTTGCAAGTGACTATTTTCCCCATTTCTTCAGGAATGCTTCATAAAGCCCTGCATGATGTGGCATGGCTGGCAGCTTCTGCTCTAGAGAGGTTCAGGGTTGGGAAAAGAGAAGGTAGCGCAGGTCAGTCCTGAGGTGTAGTGCTAATGTCTTCTGAAGCCTGTCTAGGCTCAGAACTTAGCAGAACTTCCATGGAGCTGAAGTGTTGTGACTTGACCCTGAGGGTGTATTAAATATTTGATATTTTGAGCAGAGCCCAGGGGCAGCAGCCTCCTGATAGGAATCTCTGAACCCTCCTTGATATCCCTGGACATACGAGGCTGGATTTCTCTCCAAGGCATTGTCCTGGACCACATGGGCATGTGTCCATCTTTATTTTTGTACTAGGCCCCTAGTTTCTTGCTATGTATCTGGTAATTTTTTTTAATGTCTTGAGCTGTTGCCTGGCAGTGCATTTGTATGTGTGTAATAATGACTCCTAAAGAAGCTACTAAGACTGCTGCTCTTTCAGAACATCATCTTGCAGCATCCAAGAGACACTACTCCTTATCCAGATGCTCAAGTCTGAGGAAGCGCCGTCACACTCAAAGGTGGAGGATGGGTGAGTAGAGAAATTGCCAGACAGCATTGCAAGTGCATGTCATGTGACCAGAAAAGGAAACTTTTGCTGGTGTCTTGAGAAGGGTGACTGGCTGGCTCATAGGACTGGAAATGGAGTACTAGATCTATCTCCCCTAGCTCTTTAGTCGGTGTCCAAGATAGATATGATTTAGTGTTCTGTGTGAAGTGTGGCTGGTCCCAGTCCAGTACCCACTGGGTAGATGTCATTATCCCAAAATCCACTTCATAATTAAAAGGCAACACACTTAGATTTATTTCCATGTATCAGTTTTTTCGATACATATGATTATTCTATGGAACTTGCTGGTGCAAGATATTGAGTGTTTTAAAAAAAAAAAAAAAAAACTCCCTCCCCCTACCCCCCCCCCAAATCTCTTTATGACCATGAATGAGCGTAGCATCTGCGGAGATAGCAGCTGGGATAAAAGTTACAGTGGCCTTGATTCTCCTGCCTCAGTCGTACAACATTGTAGAACTAGGGCCACTCTCGTAATGGGAGGGTACAGTTTTCCCTTGAAGCATCTGACATTCTCCACCATCAGACAGGAGACCAGACTGGATGACCCACTCTTTGTTGCAGAATGAGTGTCTTCTATGCTCACTATGGATTTAAGTAATGGCTCGTGTCTGAGGACCACATCAGCGGTATCTTGCAGTTGCTTAATAACCTGCCTTATCCCCACTGAGCTGTTTTGCCCAGAAGAGGAGCTTCAGTTGTCCTGTCTGGATCTGATATATTTCACATTCTGTTTTTATTTTCCACTTCAGATTGTAAAGAGGGAACTTCAGGTCAAACACTGGAAAGTACAAGCAGTGAATTGAGCACCAGCACTTCAGGTATTAAATCTCATTGAAAGAATTTTTGTTTTTTGTCATTACATAAAAATATAATGCAAGGCTAAAACTAACTGATTGGTTTGTGCATGTCACTGCTCTGTGCTGGATGGAGTCAGAACTGCTTAACCTTGTCAGACTTTTCCTTGCTAATGGATTCTTTTCTAGTTTGAATGCCAGTGACCTTTTCTTTTTGGAACAGGAGGATCCGTATTCTCTTGCTGCTTCTGTGATTTTGCAAATGGTTGTGGTGTGTAGTGTAGTGACAGTTGTGAAGCGCTAAGAGGCCACAGACTTGTTAGAATATAAAATATTTAAATTCATAAAAAGGTTTAGAGGACTCTCCCAGACACGGGGGCACCAGAACCCTGAATTGTCATCTCCCTCTTATTAGTACAATTTAAATATAGATGGTATTAATGCATTGGCTGCTAAATTTATACCAAATACATATGTTCCTGGGTGGAGCTATGGTTCTGGTAGAAGCTAGAACTCTGACTCTCACTATGTGTGCCTTTAAAATATCAGTCAGTCATAAGGTCACACTAATCCGGAGCCTGAACTGACCCCAGCACATCTTTCCAAGGCATCTGACATTGTGGTATCTAAGTGCCATACTGACTTCATTGGTGGCCACGTGGGCTCATCAGCTCTTGAGCCCATGGCTTTTTTGCTTGACTCTCATCTGTTGGAAATTGTTCTGAAATGCTTTGTATAAATGATGTATGGAAAAATACAGAGTCTATTGGACCTGACAAAGGAGCTGAAAAGGCAACTTCCAGTCAGCGGGCTCCGTTGCTATTCTTAGTTTGACAGACTGCCTGTCATACGAGGCTGTGATCTTGGTTCATCTCACAAGCTAATGGAAGAGACCAGGTCCGCTCTTGCTTAGAAGACCACCAACAGACACCTGGGGTTCTACATCCACATCAGTGCCTGATTCAGTGCCTGAGACTCATTCATCTCTCACAGACTGGCCAGTACTGCTGTCTGATGCTTGGGGAGGGTAGGCTGCTGAGGGGTGCTCCACTTCAGGTGAGATGTAAAAGTGAGGTCCTGATCAGTGATCAACCCAAAGATCCCATGAAAATTTTAACAGTAGGATTAACTGAAAATATTCTTTACTTTCTGACCTAAATAGTTGTGTGATGTGGCAGTGCCCCATTAAACCGGTTCCTCCACAGAGGCAAGTGGTGGGTGAACTGATCTCTGTGTAAAGTGCTTTGGATTCTTCGCAGGAGGAGGCGTGATTCGTGATCAGCTGGATATCAATTACTTAAAGCAGGCAATACAACCCCTTAAAACTGTATTGTAAACTCCGCGTCAGATTCCCCATCTCCATATTGAAGAGTTGGCACCTGATGAAAAGCTTGTTTCCATTATAACCCAGCATGCTGTGTCCCTCTTTGCTCTTGTAGAGGGAAGTACCAGTACTGTGTCTGGCTGGAGTGACCAAGAATGTAGGCTGAAGCCTCAGCAGCAGAACCTCCTCATACCCATGATGCTCTCCCCACCAGAGTCTCTTCTAGTCTCCTGTATCCTGAGGGGGAACTTTATAGAAGCCCATCAGGTAAGTGTGTGTTCATTGCTATGCAAAACTTGGAAGCTGGTTCAGTACAGAAGCCTGTGCTCATGATAGCTGATGAGATTTGTGTTGAATTCCTCCTATGTCAGCCAGCTCGATGTTTAAAGAACAAAAATATGTGGTGGAGGCTGTCTTCCAAATTCAGGTGCCAGAGTAGATCCAGCAGCAGGAGGGGAACAAGAATAGCCCAAGCCAATACCCCCAAGGAAATTGGGGTTTCAAAGCTTGTGAAGGCTTTACCAGGCCTGGGCCTAACCTGGTGTTCCATCTGGGTGAGAGAGAGACGGTGACGAGTCCATGTGTGGAATGCCACTCTTGCATAAGAGGTAGCATTTGAGCTTTGCTTTTTTTTTTTTTTAAATAGTCATTGAACCAAAAAAAAAACATGACTCTCCGCAACCTTCTTTCCCAACTCTAACATGTAAAGACATGCTGTAGTTCCCTAGCTGTTGGCTTGGTCTGTGTGTATGGCACACTTGCTTTATGGGCATTTGAAGGAGGAGTGTTTTGTGGTCAAGCTATCAGAACAGGAGGCCCAAGGTATGTGTGCCACTGACTCCTAGCCCCCTCATGTACACGTGGAATTAGCAAACTTGTGCATCTATGTTGCCACACTTGGTTATAATTGCATGTACATTTTTGCATGTAGCTTTCAAGCTGCCTTTCTGAAAAATTGACCTGAAGTGTTTCAGCAGTTGAATCCTCTAGACAGTGTAGTGGCCCAGCTATGATTGAGAGGGACACTGTCAAGTGCTTTTGCATAGTTATACTTGCATCAGCAGAAGGTGAATGTCAGTCCCTTACTCAGTTCGTTAGCAAACATGGTATTTTATTTTCCTCTCTTGGGGCTAACAGATCTGTTTTCTTTGCTGCTTTGAGTCTCTACATATGTGATGGTAACACAACCTTGGAACAGGGTTTAACTGGTGCCCCCGTGATGGCTGTGTAACAACAGCCCACACAACTTTGTTGGCCTAACATAATTTTAGAATATTCTAATCTAGAGGGTATTCTCTGTTTGATAAGAACTAATTTAAAATAGTTCACACTGTGAGACTAGCTACTTAATCCTTTGAATGTGCAATGTATTGGAGTCTTTGTAAGTCAGTTAAAGTGAATCCGAATCCAATTTTATGTCTCCTGCTAGCAGAGCTATATAGCTATAATTGTAAAAGTGCCTTCATTATAAATCTCTATTTCATGCATCAATAACTTTCTGAATAAAATTGCCACTTGGGCTGAAATTACCCATGTTTGCTTTTAGTTGAGGCATTTTTTTTAAAGTTTTTAGTAAAACGTTATTTGGCCTTTCAAACAGTATTTTGATGATGTACAGTATAACCTTCTGCGTTATTACCTGTGACAGGTGGCTTTGATGTTTAATCTGGAGTCTTCGGCTTGCTATGGTGAGCTGGTTTTCATGGAACGCTACCAAGAGGTGATGCGGGAGCTGGCAAAAGTGGAGCACAACATTGCAAATCAATCATCTGATGGTACTGGAGGCATCAGGAAATCTGGCAGTGGCCGCTCAACACTTCAGGCTATTGGGAGTGCAGCAGCAGCAGGTAAAGACTGGATGATTGAATTCTATAAACAGAGATGAGGAATCTGGTTAAGAGGTAGAAAACACATAAGGAAGAAAAAGAGCTCAGATGCTACACCTGTGCCTGTAATATGATTGCTTAGAGGAATAAACTGTCCTCCTTTTTATATTAAGAGCCTAGAAAATGAGAACAGGGAGCTGGCAATCTATAGATAACAAAGCTGTTTAGGCTGGTGAAGACTGGAGATGATAAAGGAACTTCAGAATAATCTTTCAAAGATGGAAGACTGGGCAATGTGAGAGTAGACGGTCGTCAGTGTTGATGAGTACAGGGTGGTGCACATAGTCAAACAACTTAAACTATTCAGACTGACACATTGCTCAATTCTAAATTCACTATAACCATTCAGGGAAATAAACCAGGCATCTTTGTGAGTAGTTCAGTGTAAACCTCTGTTCCATGTGCAGCAGTGGTCCAAAAAGCAGACGAGATGCTGAGCTGCAGTAGTAAAGAACCGAAGACTTATTCATTAGGGACATAGAAGAATTGTCCAGTTTAACCAATGACTGCATGTTTTGGTGGATTGTTTAGGTATGGTATTTTATTCCATCTCGGATGTTACTGATAAGCTGCTTGCCACTTCTGGAAACCTTGTCCCTACTCTCCAAGAAAACTTTTGGACTAGAGGCATCCAGCTGGAGCATACAGATCCTATGAGTGAAGTTCTGGCGGACCTCAGCCCTTCAGCAATGGCAGCATTTGACTTAGCTTGTACACAGTGCCACCTGTGGAAAACCTGCAAGCAGCTATTGGAAACAGCAGAGAGACGATTACATAACAGCCTTGAAACAAAGGGTAGGTTTGTTCAGCTGCATGGGTGTGATGTTCCCCTCTGCAATCTGGACTGTGGTATAGCTGTGTCAGTCCAATCCCTCATTCTTGGGACCCGTCTTGCACTTGCCCGTGCTGTGTCAGTGCCCCACTCCTGGGTCAGCCCGCACACAGCCTCCTGCAAGCAGAGGTCCCTGATTTAGTGAATGAATGCTTCTGGCCAGCCACTCATGAGATTATGCACTAGAATGACCCAGCAAACACCCCCAGTCCCAAATGCAACCCAAGGAACTACTGTCTTACAGAGTTCAGTGCTGCCCCTTGGACACTGCAAGCTCGTAGTCTGTCAATTTATCAAAAAAATTGATATGCACAAACTCTGTCACTCTAAACCAAGTCTCTGCACACACCAAATCACATGCACTGCTTTAGATAAAACAAACAATTCTTTATTAAGTACAGAAAGTATTTAAATGCTTATAAGACAGGAATATAGGTCAGATTTGATCAGGAAGAAATAAAAGCAAATCACATTCTAAACTAACCTTACACTTCAGTAGCCTTAGGTGGGTCTTACCACAGGCTGGTTAGTTGGCCTCTAGCCAGGCTCTCCCCCTGTGGACAGTCTTGATGTTGTCTTGAAGATGGATTACAAGAGAGATCCTGGAAGCAAAATGTCCCCCCTATTTCAAATGTCTCCATGCCCCCCTGGGGCTTCATGCTTCCCTCTTCAGGGTCAGGTGACCAACAGTATTCCTTGCCTGGTCTTCTCCACAGAGTCAAGGATCATAACCTTATCAGATTCTTAGGTTAGTCAGTTGTTCCTGGAAGAGCCGGATTGTTTTATGGCTGCCTTAGTGAGGTGTGAACCACTGCTGCTTTTAGTGTTTGCCTAGATCGGCCTTAAAACATGTGAGACAAATATTTGGGAATATTACATAGCAGAGCCTCATAACCACACACATAGTAGTACGTTTCTTGCAATGTCATAACAGTAATGTTCAGTATGTCATGAGCATTCCAAAACACCTTACATGACATACTTTGCATTAAACAGTTACACTATCAGGGTGAACATAAATGATACACAATCACATTGTAAGGGTGTACATGGGGCGCATTGTGTCACAATGGGCTTTGGGAAAAATGCCTGTATGCTGTCTCTGGTTTTAAAATAACGGTTGTTCATAATAGCTATGGAGTTTTAATGAAAGAACATGATTTATGTAAGCTTATAACTCTACTGTCATATGTCACCTCAACTCCTAATTTCCCTTCCTTGTCTAATGATACTTGTAGGCCGTAGACTCGACTTCATTCTACTGCATGCTGATGGCATAAGGGGTTTCCCAGCAGTTCTTCAACAAATAAATAAAATTCTCAACTATCCTTGCATGTCACAAGGGCAGTCCAAATCAGGTAAGTGTTTTCTCCTCTGTGTGCTTTGAGGTCTTGGTTTCTGTTGTTGGTTGCTAGTTTCCCAGGGCTGGGAAGTACATGTGCAGACTTCATTGCTTCTGAAATGTCTTTGTTGCATCTGTATATCTGTTCCCTTCGTAATTTGGATGTGTATTTGTGTAACGTATCAGCAACTTTTTTGGGTGTGCTGAGAATCCATAAATTAGATTTGGCTTCTAGCATGATGGATAAGTAAATATAGCTAAGTAGCTGTTCATTAAACAGAATCTTTCAAAGCTTTCCATAAAGCACCATTGAAAAACATAGCTTGTTATGGAATAGCTTGAGATATGGAAGGCATATGTAACTGCTTTTAAAAGAGTTTAATATTAATTATTTAAATTTGATGGGTTTGATTTTTATTTTTTTTTTAAACTTAGAATGACAATTTTTATGAACCATTTCCATGGGTTTTTTCTGTGGTGCAGGCATGTACTAAAACCTTCAGAAGCACACAAGTGTCTCTGTGTGCAACCTAATTTGCAGAGAGATAACTGCTGCATGAGTAGTTTTGGGTATCCATCCATCTATCTTTGAAAATCTAGTTCAGTATGCAAAATGTGAAAAACTGACTTGAGCTGGCTGTGTGGCTAGGGAATGGGGGTCTGGAAGCAGCTGGCTCCTTCTTCAGAAGAGAAGCCAGAGAGCAGTAGCTTCTCAGGAGGGAGGATGGCAGAGCTGAAGACTAGAAATGCTCCTTTCATTGGAGGGTTTTGGGAGGCAGAGCAAAGGGCTAGAGTTTCACTGGGGGGGGAGGCAGAGTCAGGAAGCAAGAGGGCTTGTGTCTACTCTGTTCCCTAGGTGTATGTCTACCCTGCAGAGTAAGCCCAGGGTTCGAACTCAGGCTCAAGCCTAGCCGCCTTTCCATCTACACACAAATCAAACACTAATCCAGGGCTCGGACTGAGGACCCTACAAGGGTCTGAACCTCAGTCAAGCCAGAGAGTCCACCAAAAGTATTCCACAATCCTCTGGATTTGTGTTTAGTCCTCTGAATAGTAAATTCCCCCCCCCACTCTGTGAACAAAGGGCTAGAGTGGGCCATGTTTTGAGAGGGTGCTAGGAAATCCGGGATATGGGTTGGACTCTGGCTCTCCTAATGCAAACCCTGGAGCACCAGGTTGGTACAATCGTTCCTCCTCTGTGGTTACAAATGGTGTAGATGTTAAACTAAGGCTTGAGCAAATCCAGGACCTGTTAAATCACATTCTGCTAACCTTGGGCTTACATTGCACTACAGACATAGCGTCAGAAGGCAGATGGGAGCAGAGTGAATAACCTGTGGGATGATCATTGGGGGGCGGAAAGAGACTGAAAATATGGAAAAGATGTTTAAGAGCACAGTGCAGAGAAATAAAGCGTGGGGCAGTGAGGGGGAGAGAAGCAATGCAGGGGGAAGACAGGGAAATAATACCTTGGATGCCGGGGAAGGAGAATGCATCCTAATAGAAGAAGTGGAATTAAGCCAGGGATGGAAAGCAGGATAACAAAAGTAAGAGAAATCATGTCTTAAAATAGAAATTGACTGAGGATGTTACAATTAAATACAATACAAAACTGTCATCCCTTTAAACTACAATGCGTATGGCTTTGGGAGGGGTGATAGTACAGGTGTTTTTATCTTGGCTTTTTATCCTTCCTTCTGTGGCCTCTTAATTCCCTTCAGAAAGTTTTTAGCTCTGCTAGCTACATCATCTCTACTGCTTACCCAACTGTGCTGGTTTTGAACTGGTTAACCAGAGATATAAAGCTTCTCCTCTTTCTGTGGGTCTTTAGGACCAAAGACTAAGTGTCCAGTATTAACTATCATTATTATTGATCTTTGTTTCTCAACAGAGGTCTCTGATGACAAAATAAATGGTCAGTTTCGATACAATATTGTGGACCTTCTCCAGATGTGCTACCCAACCCTGACTGAGGACTGTATTGCTAATCAGATTGTTTTATCACAGCACCTAGATCAAATCCTGCAAACACTGACACATGTTGAAGATTTTCCAGGTGAGTTTCGTGGGTTCTTTTAGCACTAAAGACTCTTACAACCATTTTTGTGGGGGGTTTTTTTGTTTAAACTGTTTAAAACTGATGTAAAGGTCTACAGCTTCATAGACTACTTCCTGAATTTAGACAATATAAATATGTTTTAAAATATCTACTATTATTAGCAATGGAGTTGTGAATTTTTAAAAATATAAATGCAGACACTGTTTGGGATTACACTTCCCTCAAGCATTTGCAATACAAACGTTGCAACGGTGAGCTATTGCACCAAAATCAGAGGCTTATCAGTAGCAAAAGTTAAACCAATGAAACTATATTCATTCAAACAGAGAGAGAGAAGCAAAATGTAAATGGCATAAATAAGTAAAATACATTTTTTTAAACATTCAGTTTTAATAAGCTTAAAAGGTGGTAACAAACAGGGAGATTAGTTTTTAAAATAGATATAACATTTTTTAACCTGACAGTGTCTGTTTAGATGGGGAAAAAATACCATTTTCGTGTGAATGATACTAAAACAAATGGTAGTTCTGCTTCTCCTGTTTTTTCCCTTTTGTATTTGGTTGTTGCTGCCCAGTAAGGGAGAGCAAAGAAGTCTCCATCAGTAAAATTTTGGTAGCCGAAGAGCCCAGGCAGTTGTCAGTGGTTCATTGAGCAAGCTATGTATCAGCTGATCATTGTTCCTGGAAATAACTGTTCAGTGTTGGGACAACTGCTACCTAGTCTCCAAGTTCTTCTGAATGTGTAGCAGTGACATTTTTCACTCATCAGATTTCTTCTGATTAGTAAAGGAATAGGCATCTGTGATTCACAGAAAGCTAAGAGAACTGTAAGTGCTCTTTAAACTTCTTACTTTAGGGCTTAAGAGATGTCCACCAGCTAAATTTAGGAAGAAATCTATGTCCCTTCCCCCCCACTAATGCAATATTGCACAACTAGGTTCATTTTGGGAGTTTTACGCTTTCCCTGCTACTCAGTCAGTGTGCCAGACTAGATGGGGCTGCTGGTCTGTTCTAGTGCAATAATTCCTGTAAACTTCTACTGAAAGCTGTCTCTAAATTGATGGATGTACTTGTACTTGCTAGGGTGGAAGAAGTCCCAGTATCCATATTTTTAAACATTGCAGTTCTAATCAAATCTTGGATTTTTATTTTTTACTAGACTCCAAAGGGAGCCTGATCACTAATTTGGTAGAACAGGCATCTCTGAAACTTCCAGAGTTGGAGGCACATCCAATTCGTAACCAGACCCAACTCCTGCTGAAAATCCTGGACCAACACATTCAGATCATGCCCGTGAGCAACATACGGACGGATTGTGTGCAGAGCTTCTTTGATTATATTAACACGCTGGCTGCTATTGTGCTACGGAGCCTGAATACAGAGCTAGGTGATGTGTTTATTGAGAAGCCTGTCACAAGGAGGTGACATTATCTAACTTTTATAGTATGATTCCACTCTGGAAAATAACTATACGGGAATCTTCCCATTTACTTTGATGGATAGAGAGGGCACTGAAAATAATGGGGCTGTGTAGATATAACTGGGTATTACGTTCTCATAGAATCACTTAGTGGTAGTGGCATGTGAGCCAGAAGAACCCCAGCTTGTGTATATTGTGCAGTTAGGAAAAAAAAACCTGTCAGGTTACTTGTAAACCAAGATGGTTTAATCTGGAGTCACTGGGCTGCACTACTGTGTAACTCCACAACTCTGGTTTCAGGGTCACTTCAGAGTAAACTGCCTTCTAAAGTTACATCCCTCAGTGAGGTAGAGGAAGAAGGAGGATGACAGAACCTTTTTCAGACTTTCACTTTAATAGGTCATGTCACGATATGTGTGGGAGGTACTAGTGACCTGATGTAATACCAACCGGTCATGACTTCATTTTTCAATAACTGGAGAAATGTGAGGTGACAGTCCTGTGGTGCTCCATGTTGTCCTGTTGCTTTAGAAGGTGGAAGGATAGTGAAGAAGGGGTGACTCTGGGTACATCTGCACTACTGAGCCTATACCGGTAGGTTATATTGGCATACTCCCCAGTGTAGACTCAGCCTACACAAACAGAAGGTTTTCTGTCCGTGTAGGAACACCATCGCCCTGAACGACATGTTGCCAGAAGCTCTTTTCCATTGATATAGCTGTGTCTGCACTGGGGGTTTGTCAGCGTAGCTGTGTTTGGTAAGGGGGGGGGGTTTGTTTCACACCCCTGACCAATGTAACTATGCTGATGTAACTTTTAAGCACTGGCCAATCCTAAGTAAGAAGCTTTATGCAGCTATCCTCTGCATTTCAGTGAAATTAGCCAAACCTTTTGCTCCATTTGTAACAGCACTGGCAATTCTTGCTTCCGGGAAGCAAAACAAAAAATATTGAGGAAATAAAGTTAACCTGTATCTAGAGAATTCTAACAAATCAGATAACTACAGTACAGTAGTGCAGGAGTTCTGACTCGAAAAGTTCCTGCTGCAACTTTTCTCTGTAGGGTTTTTTACGCTGAAGCAGATTTGCTCAGCTGTCTGCAGCGAGACAGGTTCAGAAGCTCTCCCTCAAGGAGCTCTTACTCAGGTTCAGAAGCTCTCCCTCAAGTACTACACTGGTTCTTGTAATGCCTTCTCTGAAACACTCTAAGTTGGTGCAAAAGATTGTGGGGCACAATAGAGTCAGAGTAGTTAGGCCACTGGATTCCCAACTTGCTTCCTTACTGTGACCATGAGGCATTGGTGATTATGAGCACAGGGGCTTCAAAGGCATAGTGTATAATTTAGCTGAACAAAACTCAGTATGGTGTAATACATTAACTTAGGGTTGTTTTTTTTTTTAAATGTCTCTTATGTTTGTAGATCAAACTGCAGAGGTGAAGGTGGGGAACCCTTTCATACTGCTACAGCAGAGCCCATCTCACTTGCTCTCTCTGCTCTTGTTTGAGAGACAAGTTCCGCCTGACAGGTAAATGATTTTCATGAATACTTAACTGATTAATTTATCGCTTGTGAACTGAGCTGAACTCAAAGTCCTCTATGACTGGAATGGCTCTGCAAAGACCACTGCTAGATCCGAGGGGGGCGTTAGTCCCTGACTTCTCTAATGAGATGGCCACAGAGGATCACAATTAACAAAACTTATGGTTGTGTGTGTTGTGACCTAGACAACTACTGGCCATTGGGAATTGGACTGAGAGCCCCTGGGGGGCTGAAGAGGGGGGGCGTGTTTAAATTGTAACTGTATAACTTCTGGGCACAATGGCCACACATGTTATCTTATAAATGTAACAAAATGAAAATAAAAATAAAATTGTTTCACAAGCTCACTTCTGAGAACTTCTGGGCATGGATCTTGCGCTTGTAGGCAAGTAGGCTGGATTATCTAATGTGCATTTTCCATCTCTAACTTCTGTATTGGGCTGGTACTGAAAGAATCTGACTTGGGTAATTGAAGCAGGTGTTAAATGAAACAATATTTGATAATACGTCATAAACTGTTCAGTGTCTTTTATGTAATTCACTGTCTGTACTGAGACACAGACTGAAGGAGCATGATATTGCTCTTAACTAGGTACATCAAACAAGGGAAAGTAACCTATTGCATGAAATTTTAGGGTGAAGTTTTCTTCTCTGCTAGAGCAGCAGGTGCTTACTGGGCATTTTACGTTTTAGCCATTTGGAGATTTGTTAATTTTCACAGAGGGTAATAAACTAAGTTGCATGTTTGTCTGGATTTTACTGCCTCTTTCAAAAGACAACCCGATTCCACAGCAATGAACCAATAATAGATTACTGTAAATAGTCATTACACTTTCAAGCTCTCTGCCATCCCATGTGCCCAGGATAACTTCCCTACTTACATAAGTGCCCACTGTCTCCTCCAAGAAACATCCTAAATACTCAGCTGGTCCATGAAGCATTTAAGCTCTAAAGCCCACTCCTGCTCAGTTTGTATTGTGTTATGTCCTTTGTATCTACTTCCAAATGTAACTCAAAGTGCAGGCATCTGTTATGGCCTTGGCATTGCCCTGCTGCCAAGCAGTACCCTGTACACTTTCACACTATGTAATGATTATTTAAAATTGGAGTAAATCATGCTACCAGAAAGCCCACTTGTTGTAGACCCAACATTGGGCCTCCTCCAAAGAGGGTTGATACTCTATGCTTAGCAAGTTTCTGTAGTCTGGCTAAATTACAGATCCCATCCCCTTTGTTTCCTGGCTCACTCCATTAATTGATCTCTAATGAAATCGCAGTACGTTATTCTTGGCAGATTGAAACCGGGTCCTGATCTCTGCAGACTCACCAGGGTGGCAGTGCTGCAGCTGCCAAAGGTGGGAATGCTTTTTGCTTTGTTCTTGAGTGACTGCCTCCTCTCTCTGACACTTGGCATGGAATCCACTAGCTCCAGAAAAGGCAATGTCCAGTACTGTGCTGTGGGAGAAGCTGATATGAGTCTTTCAGCAGGATCCCAGAGGCTCCTTCTCTATCTCCCTCCAGAAACGGGGGGGAAAATGCAGGGTTTATTTACAGGGCATGATGGGTTGCCAGGCTATGCATTTCAATTACTTTATCTGCAGGAAACTTACAGTTCACAGAAATATGGACAATGGGAAGGAGATGAGGAAATGTGATGGTGGAGTGGTATGGGCCCACCTGATTCTTAATTATACTCCCTGCTTGATGCCCCCCCAGAAAGGTGGAAAACACTTCAAGGTTTCCTTTGTTGCCCTATACTGGGGGAGTGAGATATAGTGTAGTAAATTTATAAATAGGGTTGGGTGTGTAGTCCTGGTGATTCTCACTCTCACACAGCAGTTACAAACCCTGATCTAGGAGTGCCCCCTCGCTTTTTTTTTTTTAAATAAGGTGGATGCCTGTTAGTAAGAGCAGAGAAATAGCAGCTGTGACTGAGTTCTCTTCATAGCTCTGCTGCTTGAGTCCCCCTGTGATGTTAGGCAACACACAACCTTGGTGTCTCCTTCCCCCTGTGAAAAGGGGTAGTGCATACCTCTGAGGACTAGTAGTGTTTGTAATACTGCTTGAGATTCTGTGTAAATGCGACGTATTCGGCACATGCACCTGCTAAGTTGGTTCTGTTTTAACTCCTCCAGGCTTTCTTCGCTGTTGGCTAAAGAAGAGTTGAACTTAAATGTGCAGCAAGTTATCATTAACTGCTGTTGTGAGCCACTGTCCTTGTGCAGTGTCAGGCAAAGCAGCCAAACCAGATCCCTTTTGACTAACATCAGCAGCCTAGCACATCTTCATGCCTACCATTGTTTGCCGGAAGTTGAGATACCAATTCACAATCCAGCTATGGACTCTGAGGAGTTTTCTGCTCCGCCTTCTTCCTCCCTGGCTGACTTGAACCAGCATGTGCTCACTGCCTCTTCCCTGGCCTTCCTGAAGTCTCAGTCAAATCTAATGGCCATGGTGGCATGTCTCTGTGCATCCAAGATACAGAAGGTCCCCAAACCAAGCCTGTCATGGATGGAATTTCGGGGCAAGAGGGAGGTCCCCTTGGGCATGGAGCAGATTTCCAAAGAATGCGAGACATTACTGAAGGAGTTCTCGATGGTGGAGCGTTTTCTTCTCACCATGTCTGAGCCACTTCAGGACCTCCAGGAGGAGGGCAGTGGTTCAGTTAGTGGCCTCTGTGGCAAGCCATACATTTCGCTCCTTTTCTTGGGCTTGCATTCCACCATGGCTGTCGAGGTATTAATGGAAGTCTTTGAGCAAGCGCTCACGGCAAAGGACTGGCCCAGAGCCCTGAGAGTCTTAGACCTGTACAGTCAGGATATGGAGGAGCTGACCAGTGTGAGGGATGCTGTGCTGAGCTGTGCGACTGCTGACGGTAAAGGGAATGAGTTTTCTTGATAGAGTGTACAGCCTGAAATAGGGATTGGAAATTGGGGGCTGATCTGGTGATCTGCGGGAAAATCCAAGGAATGGAAATTCTTTTCTCTCCTTCCCCTGACTCCCAAAGCATAGAAACTCGGCTTCATGCTGATAGCTTGTCTTTTCACAGATCAGGATGGTTGGCAGTATCTGTTCCCAGTGAAGGATGCGATGTTGAGAAGTAGATTGGCCCTGCGCTGCCTGGACAGGTGGCCCCTTGAGGCTTGTCTGGAAATCCTAGCTTACTGCATCTGTGACCCAGGCATAACTGAAGAACTGAAGTCTGATTTGCAGAGCAAAACAGGAGAACTGCAGATTTACCAAAAGGTACGAAAACCATTTTGTTAGGTAACTACGTATGGAGTATACTGGCCTAAAAACTTCTGAACCCATGGTTCCCTTTGGCACATAAAACATCCTCCCCAAACTCTTATCCAAAATTAAAACCTGATCAACTTTCTGAAAGTGCTGAAATGTCTGGTTAACTCTCCATCTCTCATCCATAATTTTTCCTTTCCAATTGCCTCTGTGTTTCCACTTTCCAGAACAGACTGGAGAAAAAGAAAAAAAAAAAAAAAGTCAAAAACACTTGAGAGGCCATTCTTTCAGGGTCTCTCTTTCCTCCAGCCTGCACAGAGGCAGCAATCGCTGGAAACTTCCCAAGAAAGCTTATTCTTATCTGAACATTCCATCACAGTTTTACAAGCCTAAGAGGTTTAGAGGAAAATAGATTCTTGCCTGCTTATATAGTAGGGTTGGCCTATTCACAGCATAACTGGTGGTGCGTTGTCTCTCAGAACTCTGCCAGCATTCTCTTCAGACCTTCATGGGTTCAGGCCTCTGTGATAGAATCCTTTTAATCTAAAGCTCTAGCAAGTGAAGTACATCACCTAAGATTCTCAGACCCTTTCTGGTATGATAAATGTAGTTTCTTGGCTTTGGCTACAGCTGAACTGGTCACAACACACTCACTACATGTTCAAAACAATTAATAGAAAATCTCTAACATGTTTTATTAGATTTTGAATTTGCAAGATGTCCCAGTGTGGAATGACTGGCAAGACCTGAAAGAAGCCTGCACTGATGATCCCCAGGCCATCATCAGTGTTATTCTGGAAGCAAAGGTGTGGCATCTTACATGGTTTTTGTGTGTAAAAACTAGAAAATGTTGGCACTATTGCATTTTGTAAAAGCAATGTTTTTAGATGCTTGTTTCAACAGAGTTCACAGGGCAAGGAAAAGACCTCTTAATAAATTTGTGCATTGCAGAACTTAATTGGAAATCTTTGTTGAATGTCAGGATTTAAATGAAAACCAAGCACCCCATAGTTTTGTCCTCATTTTATTCCCATACATAACCCATTTCTTCCATTCTGCCTGAGAAATCTGACAAGAAGTGACCATCTTGGGTGACGTATGTAAGTAACATGTTGTTGTCCATGCTGAGGAGAAGCAAAGCTAGAAGGGTTTTTCTTAATGCTTGGAAGAATAAGCAGCATGTAGTGCTACGCTGGGAATTGAAACTTCTAGACGGAGAACTTAAATTTATTTCAGCTTAGAATTTCAAAAATGAAAAATTCAGCTGTTGGTGAAATACAGGTTTGGGCATCATACAAGAACCAATGATGTCGAGCCCATGCAGTATCTCCTTCTGAAACTATTAACAACCTTCTTGGAAGCTCTCAGTATAATCCAAGAACACTTACAAAAATATTTGTCCAAAATGCCTTTTTCTTCACTGGCAAATTATAATTATCTCAGTGTAGAATGGGATTGTGACAAAATGGTATCTTTCATTACCCTCCTCTGCCCCTTCCAATTCTGCAGTTGTAACTATTTCTTGCTGGAGTGAAGAGTACCAGAAGGCTACTGAACTGACCTTGAAATGTTAATCAGAGCATGGATGCGAATAGCTGTGCTGAAGGGAGTTGTTGTTTGCCTTCCTTCTCTTTAGGATTATGAGTTGTGTGAGGAATGGGGTCACTTATACCCTGTCCCAAGGGATCACTTGATCAACCTTCACCAGGAGCACCTCCTGCACTTGCTGGAGATGGGAGACACAGAAAAGGCTTTGCAGGTAACTAGAAGGCTGTTTTTGCGTTGCTATTTTTAAAGGGTAGGTCACTGGAGAACAAGAGGACCCAAACCCTCTGCTATTGCAGCCCTCAGTTAAGTTATTTTGCGTGGAGCCTTGGCTGCATAAGTGTAGATTTCAGCTGAGCTCTTTGTTACAAAGAGTCAACCTGTAGAGACTACAGTCTCAACACAATACTGCCAGGCCATTGAGATCAAAGTGGAACATTGTATCTTTAGGGTCCTCCTCTACCCTAAGGTTTAGACAATTTCGACCTGTGAAACTACAGTATTGCCACCCCTAAGCATTCAAAATACGTGACAGACTCCAAACATTTGTAAGCCAATCTTCTGAATTATGACACTTCAAAAATAACACATTTTAGGTTCTTATTTGTTAACTAGCTAGGTAGGTTTCAAGCCTTTAGCAGTCACCTTTTTCATCTGTTCTCTAACCATGAGGGCTACACCTTTTTTTTTTTTCCCCTAAAGGAAAGCTGAGATTCTGAAGCTGGGGCTTTAAGAAAAACACTAAATGCCATGAGACTCATCTACATGGGACACATTTGGCCCATATACTGACCTTTGAAACTCATTCTAAAGAGCCCTTTTGGTAGCCACTAGGTTCTAGCAAAACCTTCTTTCTTCTGCTAGTGTTCTGGTTTGTGGGGTACGTGTGTCTATGTGTTTAATAAAGCAAGTTTCTTTGAAAGGATCATGTGAAGCCCAGATTATAAAATCTATGGAAAAAAGGAATTTACAAAATCTTAATATTAACATAAAACCTTTCATGGCCTTTTTTGACTTAATGGTTTGGACTTTGTTTCAAATCATAATGGAACATTCTTGGGCTGCTAGTCAGTTTCACTTTCTGGTTCTTCTGCACAACAGAAACTGACCAATCTGATTTCATTGCTGCCTTAACTTAATAAAGTGTGAAAACAAAATTCTTTTGGGTTGAATAATCATGGGAGTGTTTTTAGGAACACAGAGAGCGTGAAATTAAGTGCCCTCTTACGGAAAACTTTAGAATCCCTACAGGTTAACATAAGGGTGATATTTTGATTCAGTATTTAACTCTTTATTCCTGGTCTTCTATATCTCACTTCCTGTTAATTTAATTTAACTTGTAATAAATCTGTTTGTTTTTAATTGTCATGTACCTGTTCTTGATCACCGATCATTAAGTTGGGGCAGGTAGGCAGTGAAGTGATCTGCACATAGAGGTGATTAAAGCACCATTAGGTACTTTTAAGAAGTTGTTGCTGTTTGGTTAAAATTCCTGAAGGACTAATGTAGGGGGAAATATCCTGCTCCACATGAAGTAATGGATTAGCTGAGGTAAGAGGCCTTTTCATGCCATGTAATCCGGATCAACTGCATATTTTAATCTTGGTTTTTGTAGCTCTTACAAAGAATAGAAGACTCTGATATGCGCCTTGTGATAAGCGAACGGTCTCTTGACAAGCATCCCGGCTTGGCAGCCTCTCACTTCTTAGCGAATTATCTAACTACCCACTTCTACAAGTACCTGACAGCTACGCGCCATAATGAAATCCAGGCTCTCTACATAGGATCAAAGGTGAGCAAAGCCATGGAATCCCATTCTGCATTTATAGGAATCATGCTAATTCTACAAGTGCGTGGTGGTAGGTCTGAGAGGAGGTTTCTGCAATACCATGTGGGAGACAGGGTACCAATTCTCAGTACCTGCCTGAACCCGGTGCATGAAATGGAGGTGAGCGATGAGGGAGGAGGCGGCTTTAAGCCATCTTTGTGTTCACTGACTTGTGTGACTGTTGTGCCTCCCAGGATCATCAGAGCAGCCTCAGAACTCTATGGGCCATGGAAAGCAGAGAATAGACAGCACAATGAGAGAAGAAGGGAAGAGTGAGGTGGGAGTGGTTTTGGGTTGTTTATTCTCCCCCTGCCCCACTCAAAGGCATGTACGGGAGAATCTTGCTTCTTCCTCCTTGCCCTAGGAGAGAGAGAATCCCAAGCTCGTTCTTGGGTAGAAGTGGGAAGTACAATAGCTATTGGATGCTCTCTGAGCAATTTATGTGCACAGCAGTGCTACTTATGTAATACTTAGCATGTACATAATACATTTAATTTGAAGATCTCTAAATGCCTTCTAGAGGTGGGCAATATTATTCCAATATCTGGATGGGAGAAGCTGAGTCACAGAGAGCAACTGCCTTTACAGAAGTCGCACCAAATCCATGACAGAGCTGGGAATAGAACTTGGGTCTCCTGATTTTTGCCATCCCTTGCTTTAGCCACTGTGCCCCACTTCAAACTGATATTTAATGAAACTGAATGGGTTGCAGTCACATCTGTAACTTGCTCTCTTCCCTGTAATATTACCAGTGTCATACCTGCTTCAGTGCTCCCTAAAATAACAGGTACATGGTGCAACAGTCTTCCACTGCCTGCTTCCATTACCTAGCTTACCTGGCTAAAGTAAGTGGCCATTCTTTGGAAAAGTGCTAACTACTGTTTCTCTTTTACCCCATAATGCGTGCAGTGGAATCCATCAGCAAAAAACGTTAAGGATTGGGTTAATTGTTGTTTTTGCGAGCTGTCTGTTGTTGTGAGAGAATAATATTCTGCCTTTCTATAACCTCTCCCCTGACAATTGTTAAGCACTTTACTAATGCCAATTACATACTTCACTGGGAGGTTTCATGCATCTGGCGAAGGGGGTTGCAGACCACGAAAACTTATGCCTGCAGAAATTTGTTAGTCTTTAAGGTGCTACAGGACTCTCTCGTTTTTTCTCTCTCCTCAAGAGATTTGCCTAAGGTCACAGAGCAAGTCTGAGGCAGAGCCAAGAATAGGACCTAGGAGTCCTGGCTCTCAGGTTTATGTCTTAATCTCTAGATACCACTTTCTCCCCCATATAGACTATTCTGCTTGTTGCTTTTTAGATGTAGACAAGCCTTGGATTCTGGCTATGTGATAATGGTCTCCTTTGTCTCCTTCCTCTGTCCAAGGTATTGCTGACTCTTCCTGAGCCCTACCGTGCTAACTACTCCCACCTGTCCTCCAGGCCACTGCTCATGCTGGAGCAGTTGCTCATGAACATGAAGGTGGACTGGGCAGCTGTAGCTGTGCAGACACTGCACCAGCTCTTGGTTGGGCAGGAGATCGGCTTCACTGTGGAAGATATTGATGTTTTGCTCTCCAAGTATTCAGAGAAAGCCCTGGACTTCCCCTACTCATTAAAAGAGAAGAGATCAGGTGACTGCGTTTCAGAATTTTCCCTTCTATTAGGGAAAGCAGTGGTGTAGGCTGCATTGGTGTCAGTTACCCTTAAGAGCACCAGCCCCATTTTACTGCAGGGTTTTCTACATATAGATACCCCCTTCTCATTCCAGTCTAAGACATTCTTTGAGAAGTTCTCTCCTTTTCACCACAGCAGGTGTTTTCAAAAGATTAATAGCCGAAGTAGAGTCTTAGTTTTCACCTGCTACTTTTTTCAGGGCCTTTTACCATTTAATCTCACCCTTTTCGATGCAAAGTCATTGATAGACCTAATATGTATAGGGGGCTTCAGTACCATCTTGTCTGAAAACAAATGGGAGTTCATCCTTTCAGACCCACACAACATAACCTGTTTAAGACTTCAAGTCCTGTTTTGTAGTCTTGGTTTGGGTGCAGTTCTGTATGATTGGTTGTGTCTGCCTCAAGTGGTCTGGGACTGGAACAGCAGAGGGTGCTGCAAGTCAAAGAAGGTTTGCTAGTTCCAGTCAGTTGACTGCAGGAGTTCAAGTCCTTCACTCTAATATTAATGTGATTTACCCTGCCCCAGTGTCAGATGCTTCCTCCAGACTTTGACCACCCTGTTCTGGGGTAGGGGAACCAAAGTCAAATTAAGTGTTGTTACATCTGTCAACACTGTGGTATTCTAGCAGAGGGTCGTAGCACCTGTCCCGTTATCCCTGTGTCTTTTACAATAGTCCTGTCCCTAGATATGGAGTCTCTCTATGTCTCTGAGCAGTAGAAAGTGTCTGTATAGTTTGCATGCTGTCGAGTTAGTTAATTTGTGCGCTAATCTTCATGAAAGATGTAGTAATCTGCATCACATCAGCTAATCCTGTTTGAACTAGCACTTTTGCACACGGCTGCCAGTGGATTATTCTAATCTTCCTATTGACAGATGAATGCATGACCAATATTGTATCTGTTCTTTCCTTTGTCCTAGATTCTGTGATTCGCATCCAAGAGAGTCTCACTCAGGTATCTGAGTCTGACTCCTCATCTAAATCAGGATCAGCAGAACTATCTTCTGCAAGCTTTCCTGGTAAGGAAAAGGTCTAATGGTCACACTGTTTCTGGTCCTCTACTTACTGTGCTCAGCCTCCCACTCTACCCAAATCCTGCACCTCCCCTCCCCCCCACCTCTTTAAACTAACCATAGTTAAACTCTGTTCAAATTCAGCGAAGGTCAGTAATAATCTGACACTCTTTGGTGGTCTAGGAAACATGAGTTTGTAGAGAGAGGGTCTCAGTTTGGTTCTTAATGGATAGATGTCCACATCACAAAAACCACCAGCACAGTTGGCACTAGCTGTCCCCTTGCTAGGCAGTCCTGGCCGAGAGGCCAAGGACTGAATGGGCCATGGAGACTGAACTTCCCTTTTGTTCTTGAAGTTGTTCCTGCCGTGCCTGGCCCAAACCTAATGGGCAGATGGTGCTGTAGGATAACCGTATGCTGCCAACACTTTTTTACAGTATCTGTTCTATGACTAAATAGGACTTCTAGCTCCAAGGCTGTCACCTTGGCAGTCTTCATTGTTTGAAAGTGTCTGGTCAGTGTCCCACTCTGGATCCTTTGTTTTGCCTCTGTGACTTTCACCCTGTCTCTCTCTATTTTTTTGTCCTCTGTAACTAATTGTTTTCTAGGATCAGTGGCCCCTGCCCTCTCCCAAGGGACAAGTCTTCAGTTGTCTCAGAGGGCTTTGTTCACCAGTTCAGAACTCAAATAATCTGGCACTTATTAGCAAAAGTAAAATAGTTATTTAACACAAAACATACCTCCTGAAGAGTGCATGCAGCTAAAAATAAAACTTACTCAGTTCACCATCACATCATCCCTAAGTGACATTGGAGAGTATGTGATCACATCTTCAAAGAGTAAGTGTTGCACAAGATACTGAATCTGTGCTCCCAAGGCATGACTGGCAGGAATTCCGCAAGCATTAGAGTTCTAAAGGCATTAGTTGAACTGTCTCCTTAGAGGGTGGCATGCCTTACTGTAGCTAGTTATCAGTGGTTCTCAATTAAGCTGAAAGGGCATATCAAGTAGTATCCAGCAGGGATCTGTCCTGGGTTGGAATCTATTCAGTATCTTCATAAATGATTTGGATAATGGCAGAGAGTAAATTCACAAAGTTTGTAGATGACACCAAGCTGGGAGGGGTTGCAAGTGCTTAGGAGGACCAGATTTTAATTCAAAATGATCTTGACAAACTGGGGAAATTGTCTCAAATAAATAGGATGAAATTTAGTAAGGACAAATGCAAAGTAGTACACTTAAGAAGAAATAATCCATTACACACACACAACATGGGAAATGACTGCCTAGGAATGAGTACTGCAGAAAAGGATCTGGGGTTATAGTGGATCACACACTAAATATGAGTCATCAATGTTATACTGTTGCAAAAAGAACCAATACATCCCAGAATCATGTTTTCAGGAGTTTTGTAAGCAAGACACAAGAAGTCATTCTCCCTCTCTACTCAGTGCTGATAAAACCTGAGCAGGAGTATTGTGTCCTGTTGTGTGTACCACACTTTGGAGAAAATCCACAGTTGAGCAACAAAAAAGGATTAAAGGTCTAGAAAACATGACCTATGAGGGAAGACTGAAAAAATTGGTCTTGTTTAGTATGGAGAAGAGAAGATTGAGGGGAGACATAAGTCTTCAAGTACATGAAAGATTGTTATAAAAAGAAGAGTGGTAAATTGTTCTTCTTAACCACTAAGGACAGGATAAGAAGTAAGGGGCTTAAATTGCAGCAAGGGAGACTTAGCTTAGACATTAGGAAAAACTTCCTGATGGTCAGGGTAGTTAAGCACTGGAACAAATTACCTAGGGAGGTTGTAGAATCTCTTAAACCATTGGAGATTTTAAAGAACAGATTAGACAAACAACTGTCAGGGAAAGTCTAGGTAATATTTAGTCCTGCCTCAGTGCAGGGGACTGGATTATATGATCTATCAGGATCCCTTCCAGTCCTACATTTCTGTGACTCTAGCTGGTAGAGGAGCTCTCCATCATAGCTGCTGCTCTTGCTGCATTTTGTGCTCTTTCCTTTCAGCTGTCCAGATAACTTTTTTCCCATAATTTTCTTTGGGAATGATTCTTTTCCTTACTGCCTCCTTTTCCTTTAAAACCCAAACAATAAAGGGTTTTTTTGTGTTTTCAAGTCTGGCCTACATTACACACATCACACAATCTTAGGTTTTAAATTTCTATTTGGTTATGTCCCCTACACTAGTCTTATTCTGTTTCAGAACGCTTGAGAAGCAGCCCCAAGTGATGTGATATAAGGGACCCAAGTCCATACTCAAAAGTGCACCCATAATTGCACGTGCAGATCAGGACATTGCCTCCATAAAAGCCTAGTTAAGCCTAATCTAAGCACAGAAGCCTAACTAGGTATATTGTTCTGAGCATGTTGTGAACTAACTTGCATGTGCAATTGCACGAACTTACTTGTGGTTTCTTGTCTCCTTTTGCAAGTTGACGTGGACCTCTGACTTGAGAAACTTTTGGCCCCAGATTTCCTTTTTGAAAAGACAGAGCTGTTGCATGAAAAAACTTTTGGGTGGACCATGACTTGGCTGATTATGGCTGTTAAAAGATCCCTTAGCTTCCATTTAGAACACAGTAAAGCCCCATGGTGTCCATGTTGTCATTTGATGCTTAATCTATTACACAGTCTCTATGGCACTCATCTAAATGGTTCTCTGTTGCCTTCTGCATTGTAATTCTTTAGCAGACCTCAATTCCCAGGTCATATCTTACCCACAAAATCCAAGATTGGCCTGCATCTATAGCTAGTCTTTGGTCAGTTACATCCAGAAGATTTGCAGGGCATTGGTACGCTTCACTATTTTGCTAGTTCAGAGTTGCATCTTGCTTTTTGCTGCTATTTTATCCTTTTTGTAGAACTCTTCCTGGAGCTCTTTTAACCTCTAGTTTTGGGATCTACTAAATGCTATTTACCTTTGCAGGAAGAAAAATTATTTCCAGGAGCAAGAATTGCAAACATGCTATAATAGATCCCTGCTGACTCACATACTTTCCCGCAGTGCTTTTGCATCCTGTATGCTTCTGTCTTTTACCTGAAAAAGGAACTGCTGGGTGCAGGCAGGCTTATACCTCCTCAGTAGGGTGAGCATGCACCAGCCATTGGTGAGGCTGTTCAACGGCTGTAGAATACTAAAGCTTCAGAGGAATTCCCACCAGTCATGCATTGAGAGGGTGAGCGCAGCAGGGTGGGACTGTCATCCCAAAACACTTCCTGAAAGCAGAATTACTGTTTTTTTTTTTTTTTTTTTTTTTTTTTTAATAAGCTTACGACAGCCTTTCATGTAGTTAAGAGATTTTAAATTCATCAGTGATTGTAACTAGGCAGGTGATGAGCTGCACTATTCCTCTCCCACTGTTTTCCTTTTCGTACTCCCTTCCTCTACCTCCAATTTTTAAAAAAGATCAGTAAAACTGGGCCTGTTCTTCACCATACTCATTTGTATGTGTGTCCCCATTGCCTGCCTTTCATTTACTTGCGTCTTTAGATTGAAAAGCCTTCGGGCTGGGGATTGTCTCTTGTCTGTTTGTATAGCACCCAACACAATAAATGGGGACTGCAGTCCCTACATTTTAACTCAAGCAGTTCAGTGTGTGTTAAAGGGTAGGGTCCCTTGTCTTCACTAGACTCTTAAATACAGGCTAGTTGGCATGTATTATGTCAGACTTTTAAATCTTAGTTTAGACAAGGCCCAAGAGATTGTGTAGGCAGCTTCATGTCTTCTCAAAGAAGTGTTGCCCTGGATACTGTGAAGGTGTGTCGGGGGAAGGAGAGAGGAGGGAGAAACCCTTCCACTCAGCAGCCACCATTCTCCACACAAAGCATCTTGTTGTTTCTTGTGACCCAAAGGACAGTGTGGTACGATGGGAGACAAAAAGATGTTTTGGGAGAAGGAAGAGAGTGGTTGGTTTTTGTTTGGTTTTTTTTAAAGATTTTTTTGAGTTGTGGACCAAATAAATAAATTGAGGTCTGATAATTGGAGCAGGGCACCCAAGATTTAAGAGACCCATGTTCTGATCCCTGGGCTGACACTGGTTTGCTGTCTCCTGTTGGGCAAGTTGCTAATATCCCAGCAGCTCAGTTTTCCATCTGTGAAATGGCGTTAATATGTGCCTACATCATGGGTATTTGAAAGACTTAATCATTGTTGATAACCTCAAACAGGAGATGCTCCATATATGTGATGACTTATGAATCCCTACTCCCACTCCTTCCAAACTGGAGCCATATGGGGCACATCTGTACAGCCCACAGCAGTGAGCCTCTGAACCTGGATCAACAGACCGGCTCATGCTGCCATGCTAAAAATAAGTGTGTAGATGTTTGCAGCTTGACCTCTGGTGCCTAGGGAGGAGGATGGGTGTCAGAGGCTGAGCTCTGTCTTGAGCTGCAATTTCTAAACACTGTCTACACAATTATTTTTTAGCTTGGCAGCATGAGCCCAAGTCTGCCAACCTGGATTGGAGGCTCACTGCCATGGGCCATAGTGACCCCTGCTGCTACTCCTCCTACAACTGGGGAACGTCTAAGCTGTGCCCTGGGACCAGACCCAGTCTCAAGTAAACGGCCTCCTCACTGTGTGTGGCAGGGGCAGTGGCAATGCAGGGTGGCTATTTCTTTGACTTGACTTCCTCCTCTGTAGCTCTCTGCACTCTCCTTCGCTATGATCAGGCAGTACAGATGGTCAAGAGGTTACATTGTTAGACGGGTGGTGTGTTCAAAAACAGCGAACTGGAGCTAGGGAAGTGGTCAATGGATAGAGACCATGGGAAAAAAGGATTTAGAAGAGCAGCCTGAAGGATGTGACGCATCAGTCTGTCTTGTGTTCATGATACAAATGTTACAGTGCTGGTCTTTCTAGCTCCTATAACTGTTCAGGCATGGTATGAAAATGAAATACTGCGTTTCACTTGCATAGCCTGCATGGACCTGTTGACTTCCTGATTGCATCTGGCATTAATCTGCACTCCAGTGCTTGTCAGCCTATGAACGTCAGTTAACTTTCTCTTAATGTGAGCATGTTACTTCAGTTGGAGTTTTACTTGTTTCATTTTTGGAAGTAGTATGTAAGGGGACTTAAATGGGTTACAGGTGTAGTAAAGGGTCACCATACCTTTCATAACCAAGAGCCAATATTTTTTCCAACCCAGGTTAATAGTGAATTTTTGACAGCTGTTTGGTTTGTGTAAATACCCACATCACACAAACTACTATAATTAATAGCACCAATAAGAGGCCAAGTTGGCAGTCTTAGTAGTGAGACCAATGATTTAAAAGGGCATGGAGACTAAATTATTCTCTTGTCACTCAGAATTGATTCCTCCAGGCCAGGGATGTGATGTGATAGTAAAGCAAGACTGCATAGTGGACAAGTGTAGGCTGCTGCTGGCCCATGTTGTGGTTGTGCTGGGGTGAAACAGAAAAGTCAGTCTTCAGGAATGTTAATCTGGCACTTCCGAGCAGCACAAAATATAGCTGTAAGAATGCATGCGTATTTGGTATTGCATTCCTGCCTCATAGAGTCTCCATGTTAGACTGGTTGCTCACAAGGCACAAGTAAGTACAAGTATCACTTTTCTCTGGGTCTGGTGCGGCTAATGAAATGTGTCTGCAAACACAAAAGCAAGATTTGCCTTTGGGAGTAAGTATGGAAATTGCTGAAAGAATTTGCTTTCTCTGTCAGCAAATATTGTTGCAAAATGTCTAAGAAGCCTTTTGTGCATTTAAGAACGGTCTTATTACTTAAAGCATCGAATGTCTTACAGTATGATGTACCACATCTAGCATAGAGGATTGAAAGGTAGTAGTAATCTTTTCATTGTTAACCAAGGGGGGGTAGGTCTGACTGTGTGCTTTAGCTTGTGATCTGCTCTCTGAGATTCCACTAAGCAGCGTAAATCCAATTCCACATTTGGCTTGGCTCTCCAAGGTATCATCCAATCCTCAAGTCCAAGAGAGAGAACCCTACCTCAAAATCTGCTTCCTAAAGAGTTTGTGCCACCCGCAGTGCCACCAACAAAGCAGCAATGGATCCCTGATGCAACTGAAATTAGATGCATGGTCTGCAAAACTGAATATTTTACTATGGTAAGGAACGAGGGTCAAATACAGATACCCGTAGGGCTGTGGTGGGACATGTATTTGTTTGGGGCTTTTTCCAGCCGATGATTTAACATGAAAGCTAATTCAGATGACTGCTTCCTAGGAGCTCCCAGTGATGCTAGTAGTCTCACGAGTTTGTCCTTTATGTTAGTATTGTCTAAATTGCCAGCCAAACAGATGTTGAGGGGGAGAGTGAGGGTTAAATGTGTTTTGAGCTGACAAGCAACACTGATGACCTCTGAAAGATCTGTTTGGGGGCAGGTGAAGTGATGGAAATAGAGCCTAGAAAGGGGAATTCTGATCCTGGGAAGTAAACTGGTAAGGGGTCTGTGGAATAGCTATCACTACAGCTCTTCAAGGGTAATCTAGATGCCTTTTGTAATTAGAAACAATTTAGGTATAATTAAATCCATCTTGCCAAGATGAAGGAGTGTAGATTAAATGTCCCTTAGAAATTTCATCTGTCACTTTAGGTTTTCCTGTCTGTATAGTGTTGAGATGCTCAGGCAGTTTGTCCAATCGAAAGGATTTTTTCAGGGGGGAGGATGGTAATCCTGAGCTGTGTAGCTGTTGTACAGGTTGGAACATTGGTCAACTAATCGTTTTGTTCTCTCTGTCCTACCAATGTCATAAGATACACCAATGGTGGTTCCTTGGGATATTAACTTTCACTTTTGTGTTTGATGTCATCTTGTTCTTTTCCAGTCAGACACGGTCTACAGAACTTCTGCATCTAATTTATTCACAAGATAGAGAATGGAGATCTAAAAGCTGGAAAGCCAAAGACTTTGGCAAACTAATTCCAATTGGGCGCATTGTTTTTGCCCGAAAAGGTGATGGTAGCAGGGAGGGACAATCAGTGGGCAGACCTTAAAGAGATTCTTGAAGCCTGAGATTAACAGGAATTATTTGCTCTTTGCAGTTTGTTGATTTTTAAGGGGGTAAATTCACCTATGAGCTGTGGGGGCTCTAATGAAGTAGGGAAGTGTCAACTTCTAATCTAAATCTGCTCTGCTTCCAGTTAAGCATAACCTCTCTTGTGTTTCAGTTTAATAGGCGCCATCACTGCAGACGTTGTGGGAGGTTGGTGTGCAGTTCTTGCTCTACCAAGAAAATGGTGGTGGAAGCGTGTAGAGAAAATCCAGCTCGTGTATGTGACCAGTGCTACAGCTACGACAAAAAGCAGTGTCCACCTGGCTCAGTCCAAAACACAAGCATGTAAGTTCTTGCATGCAAGTTCTGCATAGTTCCATTTACGCCTCTTCCCCAGCGCTTTGTGTGTGAGACAGTATAAGCAGGAACAGTGCAAGCACCCAGCCCAGGTGCTTTAATCTGACCAGGAGGAACCACCTCAGTGGATTCAGAAGTGAGGCTATGGATTAAGTAGGTCTCGGAGCTTGCCAACGAAGGGGCCAGTTATGATGGTGTGATGGTATGATGGTTGTGATGTGGATGCTTTCCCCTGAGAATTGGACTGAAATTCATTTCATACAGACGAGGTGGGCTGGTGGAAGGTGTGGTTAGGAAAAGTGGGGGAGCAGTCACCTCAGTGCCCCCTGCCCGGCTATCAGTGGGCCTGCTGGGAAGAGATGAGCACAGTGCAATTTGGAAAATGTACATGAGGGAAGAATGAGCAATGACTTAAGGGAGCTTGTGGCATTTCCAAAATATAGCAACAGGGCTCTGTTGCCCAGCACTGAACTCGAGCATCTCTCTCTGTCTCCCTTCCCCCAACCCCCCACCCAAAATTCTCTGTGGGAATTGTGTAAGTGCTTTGGGTTGTCTATTTATTGCTCATTTGGCGAGAGGTGTGAGGCAAGGCAGCCAAAGGAGATAGGTAGGTTGGACAATAAAAGATGTGAGTAATTTTTTTGTTTTTTCTGTACTGTGGCTGGTGGCGTGTGTGGGTGTGAGGCAGCATAATTTAGGGACTGAGTAAAAAACTGGATGCCAGGAACTCCTGACTTTTAATCTCAGTTCTGACATACTCTTGCTCCTTTCCCTTAAGCAAGTCTCTTTACTCCTTACTGTGTCCCCTTTGTTCAATAGATATAATACCTTCCCTTCTGCAGGGCATAAGGATTAATTATTTAATGTTGGGAAGATGCTCTTAGTACCACTTATTTTCTGTCTGTATATTTTTTGGGGAGGGAAGGTTGTCAGGTTTTTTTAATAAATAATGCTATGAAAATGCCATCAATATTGAATGAGCCCTTTTTAAAACTGCCAGGCTTTAATCACGCTTTCCTCAGTGTGTTGGAATGGGTGTGAAGCTTCTGTCTTTCTGTTTTACAGCACAAAAGAGGAAGATCAGGACATCATGGAAGGTGAGAGCAGAGTAACGTTCAGTTTCTGCTTCTAAAAGTGCACGATTGTCATCTGTATATTCATAGTCAGCTGGAAGCTGTGCTGTAGCTAAAAGATCCAAGAGCACTATCATTAACAAAAATCTCTGCTGCTTTCAAATCTCATTGGTCTGAACTCAGGCACGCAGGAAACTATATGAATGGAGTTGAAGACTGAACTCCTAGTTTCCATTTCCAGCTCTGACATTGACTAATTGTATGGCCATGGGCAAGTCACTTAACCCATCTGTGCCTCAGTTTCCCCATCTATAGATAGTGTCATGAGACTTCATTCACATTTATAAAAGCACTTTGCTCTTCTCAAGCATCTTTGTCCAAAGGATCTCAGAGAACTTCATTATAAAAATTGAAGTATTTTTCTCTTTTCTCTCTGGCTGCTGTTCTAGGACCAGTTAAAGCTTCGCAGTAGTTCTACAAACCATAAATAAAAGTTGTTATTTTCCCCAACACTATGGCTTTCTCTCCACGCGTAATGTGACAGGCTGTTTGTTGTCAAAAGCAGGTCTTGTTGCTGTGCTGCAGAGGAGCTGCAGTGGTCGGGTGAAGAGCAGCAAATATCAGACTTCTAATAAATACAGACTGAAGCAGCTGAAAATAGAACTTCTGGTCAATTGCTCTTGGAAGATCTTTGTCTTCGTTACTTTGCTCAGTCTTTCATTTGAGTCAAATATTTAGTGCACCTCATTTCACTGGACCTGCATAGCTCCTCTTGAGCATGGCAAGAAAGACAGCTGCATGGGAGTCAGACAGCTTCTCAGACTTAGCAGGCAGAAGCACAGCAAAGAGATATCGACTTTATGGTGGGACTATGGAGATGTTTTGCTGAATAAGGATTTTAAGAACTTGGATATCACCCACACTTATAAAATGGGCTTGTTCTAATTGCCGTCTCTGATCTTCCAGTTCAATTTGGGCATAATTTTCTATATATCTTACGGGTTTTATACTGCATGATATGCACAGGAGAGTCTCTGAGTACATTTCATGTAAAGTCTATAGCAATAGATGGACCTTGGTGGACTTTGTGGAGTCTATGGCATTTCCCCCTTTTTAGGGAAAATCTCTGCTTGGTGTAGAGTTGGGTTTTGGCAGGAGGTGGAGTTTGGCAGGAGGGTGTTAGCTGGCTTTTTCTAGATGGAAGTGGGTGTCAGTGTCCAATTTTAGCAGCTAGTATCTCAAATCATTGTATCAGAAGGTTAATGCATTCCAAATTGCTTTAAGGTGGCCTGCAGTTTTGGTTTGACTATAGTGTATGTCAATTTTGATGGGAGAAATTCTCTGCTCGGAATTAAATTTGGGACAGTAAAAAACAGATAATCGTAATGACGTGATTTTCAGACTCCCACACCTTAGGAATTACAGTACCAGGGCTTGAAATGAAGGCTATATACCACTTGAAACTTGAGATCCCCATCTTTCCATTGATATGCATGGATTAGAGCAGATACTCTTAGCAATTCAGTTTGAGATACTGGACCTTTAAAAACTCATTCGTCTAGTCCCTTAAACTAGCAGCACTGTTTCGGCATTGCTCCAGAACTACTTATTGTAAACCCCTGGATCTTTCTTAAGGGGGGAAAAATGTCCTGAACATCCTAGTTAACTAGACCTGGTTGGAAATGGTTTGTTTTTTCCTATGGAAAGCTTTTTGGGAAAAAAAAAAAAAACTTCAGTGAAAGAATTCTAACCTTTATTATTTAAACACCCCTACCCCCAACTTTGCAGTTTTTGGCTGAAAAATTAACAACTTTCATGGAAAGCAGGTTTTTTTTTTTAATATTCTCAAAAATTTTCACTTAGTTGAAAACCCAATTTTTCATCAAATTTTTGGCCAGCCATATTGTTAACCCACACAAAAATACTTTTCAGTTTTGTGTTAAGGTTGCTAGACTGCAGAGCCCATCAACACAAATCCTAAAAAGAAAATAAATGAGTAATTTAGAGCTTCATCTACAATCAGTTTATTGGATTCCCTCCCTCCTCCTTCTCAGCCTCAATGACTTTCCTTCCCACACCCATGGAGCACTTATCTCCTCCTCCATTATTCTGACCAAAAAACAAAATATTTTAGCTTGTGGAAGGTCAAAAAAGAAGGTGGATCTCTTCTGATGGAGTGGTACCAAAAGGATTAATCATGAAAAATACATTGAGATTGGAGTGTTTATTGAGGACATATTTTGAGACGGTATGGGAATGGATGTTTGGGGGTGGAAATGTGCTACTGAGCATATGTAATAGCTGCTTTCTGTGGTTCTCTTGCTGTGCGTGTTGTATACGTGGAATTGATTTATCCCACTAACTGCTGGAGTGTGTGCTGAGAACAGCACAACTATCTGTGATAGCAAAGACTACTAAATAACTTTGACATGCTTTCAGCCAGATTTGCTGCTCCTCCCAGGATGATTCTGATTAACTGGTTCCTCTTTCTCAGCAGCCCAGACCTCTGGTAATGGAGGCTTAGATTACTCCATCATGATGCGAGTACCCAAGGCAACTGAACTTCAGTGGCTTCTTTCTCTGAGTGAAGATGAAAATGAAATTGTGTGTAATGAATTTTATTATGAACAGGTAAGAGCTTGAGAGACAGAGAGGAAACCAGTATAACCACTTCCCTTTAGAATTCTATTAAGTGCTGGTGCAGTGTCCATTGACAAGCTTTTGAGTCTTTCTTTACTCTTTATTGACAGGCCCCTAGTTCTTCCTTGTGTATTGCCATCCTCAGTCTGCATTCTGATAGCATAGCATGTGGCCACCAACTGATACAGCACTGCTGCAAATTGTCCCAAGGTCTGACTAACCCTGAAGTGGATGCCGGGCTTCTCATGGACATTATGAAACAGCTGCTTTTCAGTGCCAAGATGATGTTTGTAAAAGCTGGAAGAAGCCAAGATCTAGCTTTGTGTGACAGGTAAATTGCCAGCTGTCCTTTGGGACTCATTGAAGCTCTTTGTCATCTTTTCATGAATGTATGCATTGTTGAAAGGTACTGGACTAACATTTATAGAGGTCAAAGTCATCTGATTATCCACAAAATCAATACTGGGAATACTAGACTCTGGGAATAGATGGGAATAAACAGTCAGGGTGATTTAAACTTACTGCTTTTGCTATGGGGGATTTTTTATTTTTTAAAGCTCAACGTTTTGCCTGTTTTCAGCCACTTGTTTTGTGTAGGCTTTTATAATGGTACTTGTCAGGAATTTGGAATTTTATTCCTTCCTGGGGCATCAGTGTAAGGGAGAATGGAGTGGGAAGTGCAATGCATAGGGTCCCACGGTTCAGATAAATGTAACACAAAACCAGATTTGTCAATACTAGTAGTGTCCACGGACTGTATTAGCCAGTCTGGTTGAATGAGAAGTGGAGAGTGGAGCAGCAGAATGGTCCTGTGACAGTGCACTGAGGAAGAGAAATAGAGCTAGAATGCCAGAGATAAATTTGGAGGTAACCGTGGTTGGGAACCACCAATGTAAAAGATGCCACAGGCATAAGGGCCTTGAAGATCCTTGTTAATGATCCTTTGAGTGCAGTGACCTATTATGTGTGTGCTCACTTCATTCCTGCTTCCTTCCGAACAGTTACATCAGCAAGGTGGATGTGCTGAATATTTTAGTTGCTGCTGCCTATCGCCACGTACCATCTCTGGGTCAGATTCTGCAGCCTGCAGCAGTAACGAGGCTAAGGAACAGGCTTTTGGAAGCCGAATACTATCAGTTAGCTGTTGAGGTAACAGAAACGGGGGGGAGGGGTGTGTGTGTGTGTGAGAAATTCCTTCTCTCTCTTTTAAATCCTCATAGGTAGCTTGCTTTCTCTACTGAGCTTAATTCATAGACTCTAAGGTCAAAAGGGACCAATATGATCATCTAGTCTGACCTCCTGCACAACGCAGACCACAGAACCTCACCCATCCACTCCTGTAACAGACCCCTGACCTATGACTGAGTTATTAAAGTCCTCAAGTCATGGTTTAAAGACTTCATGCAGACTCTGCCAGCAAGTGAGCCATGCCCCATGCTACAGAGAGAGGCAAAAAACCCACAGAGCCTTTGCCAGTCTGCCCGGGGGCGAAATTCCTTCCCTTTCCCAAATATGGCAATCAGTTAAACCCTGAGCATGTGGGCAAGATTCACCAGCCAGACACCCAAGAAATAATTTTCTGTAATAACTCAGAACCCACCCTATCTAACATCGCTTCACAGGCCATTGGCATATCTACCACCAGTAGTCAGAGATCAGTCAATTGCTAGACTAGGCTTTCCCATCATACCATCTCCTCCATAAATTTATCAAGCTCAGTCTTGAAGCCAGCTAGTTTTTTTGCCCCACTGCTCCCCTTGGAAGGCTGTTCCAAAACTTCACTTATCTGCTGATTAGAAATCTGCGTCTAATTTCAAGTCTAAACTTCCTGATGGCCAGTTTATATCCATTAGTTCTTGTGTCCACATTGGCGCCGAACTTAAATAATTCCCCTCCCTCCCTGATATTTATCCCTCTGATGTATTTCTAGGGAGCAATCATATCTCCCCTCAACCTTCTTTTGGTTAGACTAAACAAGCCAAGCTCTTGGAGTCTCCTCCTATAAGGCAGGTTTTCCATTCCGCAGATCATCCTAGTAGCCCTTCTCTGCACCTGTTCCAGTTGGAATTAATCTTCCTTAAACATGCGGGACCAGAACTGCACACCCTATTCCAGATTAGGTCTCACCAGTGCCTTTTACAACGGAACTAACACCTCTCTATCTCTACTGGAAATACCTCATCTGATGCATCCTAGAACTGCATTAGCTTTTTTCATGGCCACATGGCACATTGGCAGCTCATAGTCCTCCTGTGATCAACCAATATGCCCATGTCATTCTCCTCCTCTGTCACTTCCAACTCGTGTCCCCATATTATAGCAAAAAGTCTTGTGATTAGTCCCTAAATGCATGACTTTGCACTTTCCACTATTAAATTTCATCCTATTTCTATTACTCCAGTTTACAAGGTTATCCAGATCTTTCTGTATGATATTCTAATCCTTCTCTGTATTGGCAATATCTCCCAACTTTGTGTTATCCGCAAACTTTATTAGCACATTCCCTCTTTTTGTGCCAAGGTCAGTAATAAAAAGGTTAAATAAGAATGGTCCCAAGACTGATCCCTGAGGAACTCCACTAGTAACCTCCCTCCAGTCTGACAGTTCACCTTTCAGTATGACCAACTGTAGTTCCCCCCCCTTAACCAGTTTCTTATCTATCTTTCAATTTTCATATTAATCCCCATCTTTTCCAATTTAACTAATAAATTCCCCAAGTGGAACCGTATCAAATGCCTTACTGAAATCTAGGTAAATGAGAGCCACTGCATTTCCCTTATCTACTCAAAAAAGGAGATCAGGTTGGTCTGGCATGATCTACTTTTGTAAAGCTATGTTGTATTTTATCCCAATTACCGCTAACCTCGAAGTCCTTAACTACTTTCTCTTTCAAAATTCTTTCCAAATCCTTACATACTACTGAGGTCAAACTAACAGTCCTGTAGTTACCGGGATCACTTTTTTCCCTTTCTTAAAAATAGGAACTATGTTAGCAATTCTCCAGTCATACGGTACAGCCCCTGAGTTTACAGATTCATTAAAAACCCTTGCTAATAGGCTTGCAATTTCATGTGCTGGTTCCTTTAATGTTCTTGGATGGAGATTTTCTGGCCCTGATATAGTCCCATTAAGATGTTTGAGTTTGGCTTCAGCCTCGGATGTGGTAATTTCTACCTTCATATCCTCATTCCAATTAGCTACCCTACCACTATCCCCAAGATCATCCTTAGCCTCATTAAAAATGGAGGCAAAGTATTTGTTTAGATATTCGGCCATGCCTAGATTATCCTTAACCTTCACCCCATCCTCAGTGCTTTGCAGTCCCACTTCTTCTTTCTTTGTTTTCTTCCTATTTATATGGCTATAGAACCTTTTTCTATTGGTTTAAATTCCCTTTGCAAGGTCCAACTCTACTGGGCTTTTGGCGTTTCTCACTTTATCTCTATATGTTCTGACCTCCAAGATGTAGCTTTCCTTGATGATCCCTCCTATCTTCCACTCCTTGTAGGCTTTCTGCTTTCTCTTAATCCCCTCTCTGATATGCTTACTTGTCCAGCTTGGTCTACAACTCTTGCCTATTAATTTTTTTCTCCTTCCTTGGGATGCAGGCTTCAGATAGTTCCTGCAACGTAGACTTGAAGTAGTTGCAAGCCTCCTCCACCTTTAAATCCACGAGTTCTTCAGTCCAGTCCACTTCCCCAACTAATTCCCTTAATTTTTTTAAAGTTAGCCCTTTTGACGTCAAAGACCCTAGTCACAGATCTATTTTTGTTTATCCTTCTATTTAGTTTGAACTGAATTAGCTCATGGTCGCTCGAACCAAGGTTGTCCCCTACAACCAGTTCTTCTACGAGGTCATCGCTACTTACCAATACCAAATCTAAAATGGCATCCCCTCTTTTTGGTTCAATAACTATTTGGTGAAGGAACCATCAGCTATCATTTACATGAAAATCTGGGCCTTATTATTACTACTAGCACTTGTTCGGCAGTCTGTATCTGGAAAGTTAGTCTCCGATAATCACACAGTTCCCAGTAGTATTTACTTCATTAAAAGCCTTAAAGATGTCCAAATCAGATCCCAATGATCTGAAGCACACCCTAAGCACTATCCCAGGGGAAACTAATTTTCTTCCCCAATGTGATTTTTTTTACCCAGACAGACTGTCTTATCAATTCCATCACTTCTAATTTCTTTACAATCTACTCCTCATTGATATACAATGCTACTCCATCACCTTTGCCTTTATACCTATCTTTCCAAAACAGCACGTACCCGTCAATACTTGTACACCAGTCGTGACTACTCTTCCACCATGTTTCTGTTATCCCTATAATATCTGGTTTCACTTCCTCTACCATCTTAGTTTTTGCTGTTTGGCGTTGCTCCTGTTCCTTACCTGATCTGGCACAGTCATTCTACTGCCAGTATCGCCTGTTAGACTTGTATCTACACCACCCTTCCTCTTAACGTTCGTTCTGTTCCCCACTGCTGTGTCCTTTCTTACTTCATTTTCCTCCCTCTCAATGCTAAAATCAGGTGTGGAGATCACCTGGGCATTTGCCAACCATCTCCCCCAGCTCCCTAGTTTAATGCTCTCTTAATCAGTTGTGCCAGGCTCCATCCTAGAAGTGCATTTCCCTCTCTACTCAGGTGAAGTCCATCCTAAGAGAACAGTCCTGTCCATGAATGCCTCCCAGTGACCATACATCCCAAAGCCTTCCTTATAGCACTGCTGCCTGAGCCATCTGTTGATCATCAGAATCTTGTCATGTCTTCGTTGTCCTCCTCTAGAGACAGGCAGAATCCCAATGAAGATCACCTTAGCCTTGATTTTCCTTAAGGGTCTTCCCCCAGCCTGGCATAGTCTCTTTTGATATGTTCCAGCAAGAATCTAACTATATCATTTGTAACCACATGAAGGACAAACAGTGGATTCTTTGATCCTCTTCAGCCTCAAGTCCACATCCCGTATCTTAGCACCCGGCAGACAGCACACCCTTCTGTTCTCCGGATCAGCTCTGGTTACAGGCCTGTCTGTTCTTCTCAGCAGGGAGTCTCCAGATCATGTACGTCCCACAGCTTCCAAATCCAGTCATCTTCATTGTCTCTTCTACTGCTTGAGTGACTACCATTACTGCCTCTATATCTGTCATAGACTTCCCCCTTCCTGTCAAAGAGAGACACACAAAAACAAAAAACCCCACCAAAACAACCCCCAATGAGCACCCCAACAATACCAGAACTCCACACACTCCCTCCCCAAACCCACTCAAACTCCCCTGTTTTCAGCTCTGTTTGCTGGCTCCTGTGCTGCTGCAGCTGATGTGGTATGTGGTACATGATATTAAAATACAAAGTAGTTGCTGATCTTTATTCATAAATCATGGGATGTGATTTAAAAAAAGAAAAACGTAGGAAATACTTTCAGATGTTCAGTTTAACAGTGAAGTTCATTCTGCTGGGGAACAGTCTGCCAAAGGGAGTGATGGGAACCCCATCACATGGTACAGTTCCAACTAGGACAGGCAAAAACCTACAAATGCACTGTCAGGAACAACCCTGCATGGTTAGGGGATCTAGGACATCCAGTCTAACAGACCCTTCCTATCTGTGACTTCAGGGTTCTGTGATTTGACTTGTATTTAAGGACTCTGAGGCCTACAAGGACAACTTTGAAAAACATTCGCTTTGGAAGACTGTGATAAACCCTTGAAAGCTCATCTGGTTGGTCATACGGCTTATCCTCTCCATTCTGCCTCCCTACCCCCTTGATTCCATAAGCCTCTGTGGCATTGAAGTTGTTATGGCGAGGATTGTGATGACACACACAGGATTAGGCTTTCTAATGGGGAATAAGCATCATGAGCAGATGAACTGCTAAACAAAAATGGTTCCTGGTTACATGCAAACATCCCTGCTAAAGAAGCTGGGGGATGATGATGTTTTCTATCAGCAGAATTGTGTGAAACCGAACATTGCCAAAATGTTTCCACAAGGCATTGACAAGTCTATAAACAGAAAACAACTAACACTTCATATCGCTTCCTAAACCACAAACCTGTTTAGCGCTGTGCTGTTCTGTTCTTGTCATAAAACTATAAAATCCACTACAAAGGAGAAAATGACTTTACCTTTAGGAATGTAAAAACTGTTGGACTGAATTTTCCTTGACCTGTGATTGATTAAACTCTGCTAATATGTTTGCAATTGGAAAATATTTCCATAATCAGAGTTTAGGTAGTTCAAGAGCTGGTATTTAAGGTCACTAATATGGAACTGATTAAGGCATTTCTTACTGTACAAGAAAACATTTCTTCTTTTTGGCAATGGAAGGTCACAAATTTAGATTAGGAGTGGTGTTATCTGCGTCTCCTGACTTCTGTGCTGTGTCTCTGTATTGTGTACTGCTAACTCATGGTTTGGGGGCTTAGGTTTCTACAAAGACTGGGCTGGATCCAGGTGGAGCATGGCATGCCTGGGGCATGGCTTGCCTTAAAGCTGGGAACTTAAGTGCAGCAAGAGAGAAATTCAGCCGATGCTTAAAGCCACCCTTCGATCTGAACCAGTTGAATCATGGCTCAAGGCTGGTCCAAGACGTGATACAGTATCTGGAGTCCACAGTGAAACCCATACTCTTGGTGGTAAGAAGCTATTCTACCTGCTCTGGGGAACTGTACCAAAACTGTTGACGTTCTGAGGCTTTGGCACAGTTCTTCAGGGAGAACATGATTCAGCCAATGGGGGGGAAATACCTCCATAGCATATTCTAGGGGTTAATGCTGCAGCAGTATCATGCAGCTGCTTTTGTCTTGATGACATAATTTGCACCTGGAGCAGATGGTGTGAGGATTTGCACCCCGAACACTGAAGCCTGTGGAGAAACCCCACTGGCTGCCCCCACAGTCAGTGGCTGACAGCAGAATGATGGGATTCTATTTTGTGTTGTGTGCCCAGTATGTAGGAAAGAAGATTATCTTTTGAAGGTCATGCAGAAGCCCATTTGGCTGCTGTTTTATAGACCAATGTGAAAAGGGGTGGAGGTCTCAGTCGAATCCTTAATGCACTGGTGTCCATGAAGCTATGTAGCAGAAGTGGCACTAATGTCCTCCCTTGTTAGCCTCAATAGAGGTGCCAAGGATTGAATGAGACCTAGAAGAGACACTACCGTTTCGCCCTCCCCTCCCCATCAAAATTTATCAGTTGCAGGCAGAAGTTCATTCTCTTCTTTGGTTAGCATCGCTTTAGTAATTAAACCAACTTTTTATATCATTATACAGCGCATACAGTATGTCTTTATAAGGAAACTAAGTCCAGCTGTAAATCCAGCTGTACAGTGTGATACTGTATCTCTTTTGTTAAGAACTTCTGATTGATCGTCATGTAATAATCGAGGGTGAAACATGGGACTTCTGAACCTCCAGATTGAAAGTGTTCCCTTAGTATTTATGTAGTTTGGGTTTATTGTAAGCTGTAATTAGGTACCAGCAAAAATAACGGCCCCAATTAATACTTTGAATTTTTAAATAAACTGATATCCCAAGAGGTCTTTCCCCACCTTGATCATATTTGTGCTCCTAAAATTTCTGGTCTGATAAAACAGCAAATCTGGGAGTTGAATGCATATTTCCATTGCTGATAGATACTTCAGCAAAAACCTTTTAAAAAACAAACCTACTATAAGGACCCATCCATATTGGGAACAGAACCATGCTAGTTACAGTCATGTTTAAGCATCCCTGCTGCTAGCAAGATTTGAACAGTTTCCCTATCCAGTAATATGGCTGGAGTCTCATCCCATGTATTCCACAGTAGAAAAAGAGAGGGTGTTGGCTGATATGCATTAATCCCAGAGAGGCACTGCAGAATAGACTTCCTGTTAATTGTTCCTGGGTAGTCCCATGTCCTTGATTCTCTGTCTTAATAGCAGGACGATGACTACTTTGCCACATTGAGAGACCTGGAAGCAACGCTGAGGACACGAAGCCTGTCTCTGGAGATGATGTCGGAAGGGAAGATCCAACACAACAGCTACTATCAAGAGTGCTTGTTCTATTTACACACATATGGCACCAACCTAGCAATCATTAGCTTCTACATGAGACACGACTGCATGCGAGAAGCACTTCTGCATTTGTTAAATAAGGTGAGTCATGGACTCTGCTGGCACTGTCAGAATCTGGTCTTGTATCATCTAAATTGGGGTGTTGAAAGCAATTAAGAGGACTTCTCCCTTCCAAGCAAATCCAAGTTGATAACCAGGATAGTACAGTAATGACTGACTGCAAAAATCCAGCATGCTCTACTTCCTCTGTGCTTGTGATACTTCTAACAGGTTGACAGGTCTCTGTGGATTTATTCCAAATGACTGAACTTCAGTGTCATTAGCACATGAACTAGCACTGTTCCATCTTGGAATTATTATTGCCCCATCTCCTTAACGAAGTAGTGAAGGCTAGAGAAGAGAGAGCCACTCTCAGTTCTCCTCCAGAACTATCAATCCACCAGTTTTTACCTCCATGAAAGCTACTGAAAAATACTTAAAACATCTAGTGTATAGGATTGTAGCTGGTTCATTGACCTTTTAGAATTGAAATTAATTTGACATAGAACATACTGATTGAAATAACTAGCTCCGTTATCCCCAACCTATTAACTGGTTTATTAATAGGTAATTGTTTAAGTGGCCTTATCAGCTCTGGTTTCTCTTTATATCATGTGAATGTGAATGTGATCGTTAGAACTGAGAAAGTCCATTTTAAGCTCTTATTCTCAATTACCTTTTGAACATACCCAGCTTGTTCTTAGCTTAGAAGTGAATTTGTCTGGTTTTTTTAAGAATATGAAGTTGTTTTTGAGAGCCCAGTGATTAAACGAAACAAGCAGTTTTCCACCAGTTACATTTTTCAGGTATTTCAAAACAACTTCTTACTGTAGCTTGGACAGTGAGACTTAAAATGGTGGTTCTCATACTGCAGTGCAAGGTTGTTTTGGTGCTGAGGCTCACATCACTGCAGGGAAAGACTTCCACTGAAAAGTTAACTTGTTTTCACTTAATGTGTTTTTATTAACCCATTTCTGTACATACTGGGTTCTGTAACTTGCGCTGTGCAGGTTTTTTTTTTTTTGTAAATAGCAAACTCAGTCACTACCCTGAATGCAGTGACTAAATGATAGCACTCCTTTAAAAATAATTCACAGCGAGCTATGTGCCAGGTGTCTTCTTGTGTCCAGAATATAAGGTTAATCTTTTTGTCACTGGTATTCTCTTCAGTGGCATGAGAGAAGCCAGTTTCTGCAGCTGATTCATCTCATTCTCCCTTTTCCTTACTGTAGGAGAGCCCACAGGATGTGTTCATTGAAGGGATCTTTGTCCCAAGTTATAAAAGTGGGAAACTGCACATGTTGGAGAACCTGCTGGAAGCCATTGATCCAGGCCTGGAGAGCTGGGGCATCTACCTGATTGCAGCCTGTAAACACTTGCAGAAAAAGAACTACTATCACATTCTGTATGAACTGCAGCAGTTTATGAAGGTAAGGGTGGAGTGTGTGGGCCCTCCCCCCCTTTATTGCTGAAATAGTAAATAGCATCACCCTATTCAGTGATTTTTTTTTACTCAGGGTTGTTAAACTATGTGCCTTGGACACATTATGTTCTTCTGTGAATTCCCTGTGGCTTCAGCTGGAACAAGTATTCATCTGTATCTTCTGTACGCTCCATCCCCAAGCTGTTGTGTAATGTTGCTGTGCACTGTTAAACAGCTGTTCTGTCTTGTCCCAGAGGTGGCTATGTTTCCATGGTGCATCAAATGATGCTTGTATGTATAGATTTGTACCACACTTTGGGATCCTTTGTGTTGATATCTGTTATAGACATTGACAACTACTTACATGAAAAAGTAACTAGAGTCCACGTCTGCAGTTGTTTCCTGTTTCACATTTTCTAAATGTAGCATTGTCTTGTGGCTGGCAAAGTCCATGTGCTTTGCTGGTGCACAACAATATATCTTTTGCTTATGTAATTTTTATTGAATATAAGCTTATCTTCACTTTCTGATCCTAGAAAAGACAAGATCCCAGGCATGATGTTGAAATACTGTCTATTCATTTCTGCTGTGCTTATTGTCATGAATCTGGTCTTGTTGCACCATCTTATCTGTTGCTTTAATTGTAAGTCCTCATAGGGAGCCATAATGTTTCCTTTGTGTGAGCATTTTAGTACAGACAATCAAAGTAGCTCTGAATATGTTCTACCTATGGACGTTCTCAATCTTTTCAGCTTCTGAGATTCTGGTAGTGTTTCTCGACATCACAGATTGTAGCTTTGTTGTTCTCAAACGATCCCCTTTTAAAAGTTCATTACCTGTTGTTGTTTTTTTTTCCGAGGATCATGTCCGTGCTGCCATGACCTGCATTAGATTCTTCACTCACAAGGCAAAGTCTTACACAGAGCTGGGAGACAAACAGAAATGGCTCCTGAAGGTCAAGGACCACCTCAAAGTCTACCTGCAGGAGGTTTCAAGGAGTTCAGGAAGGAAGAAAGCTGCTTGCACTTTTCGGAAGAAAATGACCGCCACTGATGTGTCAAGGTATCTACAAAACAGGAAATCAAGATCTGGGAATGAGGTTGCACTTGAGGCTTGTCTTGATTAGGAAAACTGGTTGGGTTGAGACTGGGCTTAGCTAAGACATGCTAGCTAAGCCCAACCTAAACTCAACCTTTTTCCTTGTATAGATGTGGGGTAAACACCACTCTTCCTGGTCAAGACAAGCCTCAAGTGGCAGAACGTCAGTCCACCTACCACCTGTAATGTATATTTCCCATGTAGTCCTGAAGAGCACTTCAGTGCTGTAGATGGGAATAGACAAAAAGGCGCTAGTGCTAATATTGTATGCCCAAATCAAACAGCAGCTAAAGTAGCCCTTTTTTTCTTAGTTACAAATACATGTACCTTTTGAGACACTTCCAAGAATGTAATTATTTGTGGACGAAGCACTTCGTTGATAGTTGTGCGAATACTTCTCGGTACCCAGCTAAATAAGAATATTTTCCCAATCTAGGCACATCAATACAGTTGAGCTACAAATGGAAGTCACCAAGTTCCTGCATCGGTGTGAGAGCTCAGAGACCTCTCAGATAACTGGCTCAACCTTGCCCACACTCTTTGGAAACAATCACATGAAGATGGATGTAGCTTGCAAGGTACTAGCTGCCATCTATAACATAGCATTGTTTCATTCAAAATATGAACTTGCTGCCATAGCTTGACCTGTTCTGTGGGTTAAAGGATGATTTGGGGCCTGCAGCACTCATCTGGCCCCTTTCACCAGCACAATAGTCATTAAAAATTCTCTCGCCTTTTTTTTTTTTTAAGAAAGTTTAAAGGTAGCGGATTTGGAGAAATACTGCTCATTAGCCAGGCTTTTAGAGGGAGCGAATTCCAAATAATACTAACTGTGCTTTTGTCTGTAGATCTCATTGCATTTTAAAGCTAGGGTAAGTATCCTTCTCCTGTTATAGGTGGAGAGAAGTTAACTTTTCCATCATGGAGCAGCTAGCAACAGAGCCCATGTCTTTTTGCCTCTCCCTCTCCAGATCATGCTGCCTTTCATTATTAGAGACATTTCTTAACAAAGCTGTAAATTGCCTCTTGGCAAAAGCTATTGCAATGCTAAACTCACGCAAGAGGCTGTAAAATACCTGGGCTACTTTTGCGAGTGACTTAATTTCCTTGTGACTTTTCTACACATAACCAAATGAGGCTGTCTCACTTTCCCCTATGTTTAATGCTTGCAATTTCCTCTCAGGTGATGCTGGAAGGGAAGAACATTGAAGAAGGTTTTGGAATTGCATTCAGAGTCCTCCAGGTATGGAAAACCTAAGAAGTTGCTGCATGTAATATTGACCCCATTCCTGTAAATCACCACTGTTAAGTACCAGACCCTTTACATCAAGTGGGGAAAACACAGGTTTCACATCAGTCACCATGTTTGTGTAAAATACAGACAAATCAATTATGCAGGTTCTAAACGTTCGTAAGTTGTCAGGGACCCCTCGCCAGCAAGGAAATGAACTGTCTGGCTAGCTTTTAGTGTAGAGGGTCACTGTCGTCCGCTTCTAGATCTAATTAATCTACCTGTCTTTTTTTTGTTTTTGTTTTTGGGGGGGGGGAGGGGATAGACTTAATTTTCAAGGTTCCCTTGTCTGTCCCTCAGTGTCATGCTGGCAGTTCTGAGATCTCTAGATCAGCCAGAAAGCTGTCTTACTGTGCATCTGAGTAAGTTAGTGCCCACTTATCCTACCAAAGGAGAGGAGATTAAAGAGGGGTCACCCTGATGGGAGAGAACAAGGGAAGGCAGGGACTCCAGGCACCACATGAAAAGAAAACTATGGCACTGCCTGTCATCGTCCGAGATGGGTCTGCTTGCTTCAGAGCCAATTAACTTCCCTCCTGGCTTATCCACAGGGTTAGCAAAGCGTTCCCTTCCTCCCTGCTGCTCTCCCAGAGTAATTAAACAGCATTCTCCACTGTCGCACCTTCCTCAGTCATTCCCACTGTGCAAAGTGCTACCCCACTTTGTGAGGTGTGAATGGAGAATTCAGATTTGGTAGCGTTTGACACCCATTTTGCACAGGTGTCAGTGACTGCACAGGATATGGAGGAATAGAGCCAGAGCAGGCTCTACGCTGTGCTTCGAGCCTGCCGATCCAGGGAGCAGAAAGTATTTAATTGAAAACTGGCCGTCTTTTTATAAATGTGTCTCCAGCATGTGTGGCTGCTGAGGCGGAGATACTTGCCGGCATGATGCTAGTTGCACAGGCGCCCCTCACTTCGCTTAGATGAGAAGGATCCGCGTTAGTAGATTGGTGGGAGTGTAAGGGGAGAGCCTGGCTTGCATGGAGTGGAGCAGACTGCAGCTGCCCTCATTTCTGGTACAGAGGTGTGCCCCGGGTGGCTAGGGTCCCACTATTATCTGAGTGGACTGGCTTTTCAGAGCAAAATGCCATGCTGAGACCCATGGCCCCAAGGGCTGTACTTCTGTGTGGAAAATGAGGGTGGCAATGGGCTGCGTTTTTAGAGCAATGCGGACTGCGCTTGAACCACACACTGCTCTCACAGCAGCAGAGTACAGACCCTGTCCAGAGGAGAGGCAGAGTCTGCCATAACTGAACGTGCTGCTCTGACACTTTCTCTTTTCCCACCTTAGGACTTCCAGCTGGAAACTGCAGCTGTGTACAGTAAAGTGGCCAAGGAGCTGGTGAAGCAGCAGAACTACAGTGAGATCCGGCAGCTCCTCAAATGCGTCAATGAGTCTGGAGTTGCAGCCAAAAATGATGGAGATAACATCATCCTAAACTGCCTGGAGGAGTTTAAGGATATCCCCTCAGAGGTATGCTGCCCCCTTGGCACCATCTTGTGATGTGGGATAGGCTAGAAAGGGGACAGTCCCTTGCCTCTCAGCATCCCTCCCCTGCACTGAGACATGCTGTCAACCTCTTCTGAACCCTTATTCTGTATGTTCTATTTAAAGAGAAATCCGTGTGCATCTGCACAAGGAAATGGCTTTTCTGGGAGATGATTGTCTAGCTGCAGGGTTCTTGCCCTCAGATCTCCCAGCAAGGTGCTGTGCAAGTGGCCACCCACGAGAGATCCTTCTACCAGTGGGATCCTCCCTTACGTGGCTGTTTTTTAGATGAGGGGGAGCACCTTTCCATGAAGGTTCCTTGCTGGTAGACCATAGGAAGCCACTTATTAAGATTGCCCTGTCCAGCAATATAAAAGCTTTGTGATGTGTGGGTAGCATGGAGGGGGTGGGGAACCAGGAAGTTCTTCATGAAGTTACTGCCACTTAGAGTGGGAGCAGGAAGTCCTGATGGGGGAGGGAGGGGAAGCTGCCTCATGTGGTTCCCTGAAGATACTCCTTTGGTGTGGGGACCAGGGGATAAGCTGCGGTAAAAGAGATGAATTGGGCTTGGTATCTGGCGCCAGTGTTGGCTGAGATCATTTAAACACCTCACTGTGATTTCATCTGTGCAATGGTTTGGTCTCTGATAGACTGTAAAGATATAATGGCTTGCAATCTACAGTCCACTAATTGTCATCTGCTTTTCCTCTTTTGGGCACAGGATCTGGACAATCTGATCCAGGATATGGACAGCGATGAAAACAAGGTGAGTAAAGTGCAGTGGGAAGCCCTTAGCCTGCTGTGGGAACACTGTGCCTGGCAACCACAGCTTTCCTCCTCTAGCTGTCTGCATACTGTACTCTCCTCTGCCACTTGCTCCCCACCTTGACTCAGCAGAAAGTTTTGATGGCCCACTTTTTAGACCCCATTTGTAGAAATTACCAAGAATCCCTTCACCTTGCCAACAATGCGATCCTGCAGAGTGGATCAGTAAAGACACCTGATGGGTTGGGGGTGTCCTTACCACCTTTTCAAGATTGAGCTTAGATACCTTGTTAAGTGCCTGTTCTTTTTCGAGTGACCTCCTCATGGGTGCTCTGCTGTAGGTGCAGCAGTGCCTTTGTATCTGGGGTTGGAGATCTTCAATAGCAGTGTCTGTTGGCTCATACATGTGCACTTCCCCTGCCTTGCGCAATGCCTTGCGCTGTGTGGTCCAACCACCTTCAGTTCCTTCTCTGCCTGCAGTCTGGAACAGAAACCTTAGCAGAGCCTGTTTTCACCTTCTTTAGATAGTTCTTTAGTAAACTCTCCCTTAAATAGTTAAGTAGTTCTTTGCTTTTTTCCTCTTTCTTCCTTTAAAAAATAAAATCATTAGTATTATTTCTTCCTACTACTTTATTTTAATTTCTGCGATCCCACAGCCTTTAGCCTAGTGTAGATTTCCATTTTCCTGGTCAGGAAGCCATAACCTCACCATTATGTCCAGTTCTCCCAGTTTTCAGAGGTGCATCTCCTGTGGGGCCGCCTTCCCCGATAACAGACTGCTACAGAGAGTGCATTTATTGTTTGGAAGACGAACACATTCCTCAGAAGTGCTCCCACTGCCTTGATTTGAAATCTGGAGCAAGAAAGGACAGGAGCATCAGACTTAAATTGCTCCTGATGGACAAGTCTCTTTGCCCAGCCTCTGTTCCTGGCTCGCGCTCCTCCTCGGAGAGGCCCTCACAGTTATCAAGATTAGCTTCTGACCTTCACTTTTCACACTTGAATAAGAGAAAAACGTCCTCTGACTAGGTCAAGGGTAAGAAGAAAATGGCCTCGTCTCCTTCGAGTGATTGCTCATATACATTGCACTTAGGTGTGTGCGCGCCCTCGTGCATGGCCTCCGGAGAACTTTTTCCCTAGCAGCCCCATGTAGGGGCTGGCCTTGGTGCCCCCTGGAGTGCTGCCCTCCTGCGGCGGCATATAGGGCGCTGCCGGCCCCTTCCCTCCTCAGTTCCTTCTTTCCACCCATAACAGTCGTCGGGAACAACTCTTGTTCCTTGCAAGCCTTTTTTCCCTATGTAAGTAGTTAGATAGCAGTTCACCCTGAACTAAGTTAGTTTTTCAGTTAGATAAGGACTTTTAGTTAGTGTAGGAAAGAGCCTTAGGGCTCTGGGCGACCCGGCTATGCTGGGCTCACCAGGGTTCAAACCCTGTGCTGGCTGCGGGAAGGCCTTTCCTGTCAGCGACCCCACGACCGCTGTCTAAAGTGTCTGGGGGAGCAGCACCGAAAGGACCGGTGCCGCATCTGCAAGGCCTTTAAGCCGCAGACCCAAAAAGAAAGGGAGATCCGGCATAAGGCCATTCTCATGGAGTCCGCTTTGCGTCCGGCATCCGAGCCGACGCGGACTCCCTCTGCACCGAGCGTTTCCTCAGTGCAGAGCGCCCTGCCGGCACCACAGGCGCCTTGGCACCGAACGTCCCCGGGCTGAGGAGGAAGAAGCGCCATCCGCGCTTGGAGTGCTCCCCCGCACCGCAGGAGCAGCCGGGGTCGAGTCCGGAGGTGCTTCGGCTTTCGGATGTGCCACCTGCTCCGGCACCAGCACAGGCACTGTCTTTCAGGGAACCTCCCCTGACTCCTGGGGTGGGGGACCCCCTGTCCAGGACCCTTCTACGCCAGAGGCGTTCGAAGCGGCTCGAGCCTTGCTGGCCTTGCCCACACCTCCGGCCCTCTCTCGGCTGAGAGAGTCACGGCCTGTGTCCCGGGGCAAACCCGCGATGGGTGTCCCCGAAGGGTGGGCGCACCCGGCACCGGAGGAACGGCCGCCCACCACTCGACCCCGGAGAGTCGAGCTCGATAGCTCCTCTCCTTCCTCATCATCGGACGAGTCGTCCTGGCACTACTCCAGGTCTTCCAGGCGGCACCGCTTACAGTCTACGTCCAGCTCCAGCCCGGCACCGAGACGTCGCTCTCGGCACCGTTCGCCGGTCTCTGGGAAGAGGCGTCGTAAGTCGTCCCTCCCTCGGCACTGGTCTTCATCCTCGTCTGCGTCGCCCCACTGTCAGCACCGCAGACGACGTCGCTCATCGGGATCATCTGGCAGTGGGTCCCGGAGTGGCTCTTCCAGGTGACGCCGCCGGAACCGATCTCCTGGCTCAGGATCCCGGACTCGTCGCCAGGAGGAGGTATTCGCACCGGCTCCAGCACTGGCACCTGGCCGACCCCAGCCGCCTTGGCAATGGCCATTTTGGGGTCCATGGGAAGCCCAGATGGGGCAGGGAACAATGTCGGCCCCTGCCTCTGTAACCCAGATAGCCCCTCAGCAGGCACCTTCGGTGCGGGAGGGAGACCACTCCTCAGAGGACGAGGAGGACCCTGGGGAGGGCCCCTCTACTGGACCCCGCCACTTGTCCTCTTCTTCGTTGCCGGACGAGGCGGCCGTCAGGGACCAAGGGGCCCCTCTTATTGATTTCAGGGCTCACCAGGAGCTCCTGAAATGGGTGGCCTCGAACCTTGGCCTGGAGGTCAAGGTTCTGGAGGAAGAGGTGGACCCCCTCTTCGGGCGTGTGGGGACACAAGGACCATCCAGGGTAGCCCTCCCCATTCATGAGAGGATCCTGCGCCTGGCGAAAGCCGTCTGGCAGACCCCCTCCTCGGTCGCCCCTACTTCCAAGGGCGCCGAGAAGAAGTACTACGTGCCAGCCGAAGGGCACGAGTATTTGTACACCCACCCTGCCCCTGGCACTCTGGTTGTGGACGCTGCCAACCAGAGAGACAGGCAGGGGGCTCAGAGCGCCTCCCCTAAGAACAAGGAGGGCAGGAAACTAGACCTCTTCAGCAGGAAGGTCTACTCCACGGGGGCGCTCCAATTTAGGGTGGCAAACCACCAGGCCCTCTTGGGCAGATATAACTTGAACCTTTGGGACTCGCTGAGAAGGTTCGCAGAGTCCCTGCCCCACGACCAGGCTGCGGACTTCGCCATGGTCCTGGAAGAAGGAATAACTGTAGCCAGCGCAGCCTTGCAGACTGCTTCTGACGCTGCTGACACGGCCAGCAGGGTGATGGCCTCCGCCGTTGCCATGCGGTGAGCAGCGTGGCTACAGTCCACGGACTTGTCCCAGGAGGTGCAGCTCTCCATCCAGGACTTGCCATTTGATGGAGCCGCCCTCTTCTCGGAGAGGACGGATGACAAGCTGCACGCCCTGAAGGACTCAAGGACAACGCTCCGCTCCTTGGGTCTGTATACCCCTCAGGCAGCAAGGTTACAGACTCGCCAGCAGCCGCAGCACCCGCCGCAGCGGCAGCAACCTAGGCCACCACCTAGGCCTTTCCCCGCCACGAGGGGTAGGGACAGGAGCAGGGGTTCTGGACGGTGCGACCGCCCCGCGTCATCCACAGCTTCCCAGAAAGGACCCTCCAAGGGAAAGCGTAACTTTTGACGGTGCGCCCGAGGGTGGCATCACCTGTTGTTCCCTGGATTCCCCCCTGCCTTTCTGGGACAGGCTAAGGCCCTACCTTGGCCTGTGGCAGGACATCACCTTGGACCGCTGGGTCCTCGATACAGTGTGCCGGGGTTACACCCTACAGCTTGTGGCCTCCCCCCCTCACTCACCTCCCCCCCCGTCCCTCTTCAGGGACCCCTCTCACGAGCAATTACTCCTTCAGGTGGTCCGCTCCCTCCTGCACAAGGGAGCCATAGAAATGGTTCCGCCGCTCGAGGTGGGGAAGGGGTTCTACTCGAGGTACTTCCTCATTCCCAAAGCCAAGGGAGGCCTCAGGCCTATACTGGACCTGCACAGGTTGAACAGGTTCATAAGAAAACTGAAGTTTCGCATGGTATCCCTGGCGGCCATTATCCCCATGTTGAATCTAGGAGATTGGTTTGCCGCCCTCGATCTGAAGGATGCGTACTTCCACATCTCCATCCTTCCCGCCCACAGGCGCTATCTAAGGTTTATGGTAGCTGGTGCCCACTACCAATTTATGGCCTTGCCCTTTGGCCTGTCTTCCTCCCCCAGAGTGTTCACCAAGTGTATGGCAGTGGTGGCGGCCTTCCTGAGGCACAGGGGGGTTCAGATATTCCCCTACCTGGACGATTGGTTGATAAGGGGCAAGACCAAGTCACAGGTGCGCGAGGCGGTCTCCCTCGTCCAGGCCACCTGCAATGCCCTGGGGCTGCTCATCAACGAGCAGAAGTCAACGCTGTCACTGGTACAGCACATAGAGTTCATAGGGGCATCCCTAGACTTGGTGCAGGCCAGAGCCTCCCTCCCACGCTCAAGGTTCAAGGCCATGGCAGCGGTCATATCACAACTTCAGAGGTGCCCCACGACGACAGCCAGGCAGTGCCTTCAGTTGTTGGGCCACATGGCCTCGTGCACCTACGTGGTGAGGTTGGCCCGCCTCAGGCTCAGGCCCCTCCAGGGTTGGTTGGCCACGGTATATGTGCCCAGCAGGCACTCTCTAGACAGAGTGGTTATGGTGCACCCCACGGTGCTAGGTTCACTGAGCTGGTGGTTGGACCCCGGGACAGTGTTGGAAGGGGTCCCGTTCAGGGCCCTCACTCCCTGATCACGGACGCCTTGGACCTCGGGTGGGGGGCTCACGTCAGCGGTGGCCTGAGCACCCAGGGACGCTGGTCTCAGGAGGAGACTGCCCTCCACATCAATGTGAAAGAACCGAAGGCAGTCAGATTGGCATGCAGAGTGTTCCGCCATTGTTTATTGGGGAAAATGGTACAGGTGCTGACGGACAACACCGCAGCAATGTTTTACATAAACAAGCGGGGAGGGGGGGGCGCTCCTCGGCTCTGTGCCAGGAGGCGCTTCGACTTTGGGACTTTGCGGTGAGGCACGATTTCTGTTTAACCGCCTCTCACCTCCTGGGGGTCAGGAACGACGAGGCGGACCGCCTCACCAGGTCGTTTCTACTCCAACACAACTGGTTGCTGCATCCGGAGGTAGCCGCCAGGATTTTCCATGAGTGGGGTGTTCCCCAACTGGACCTGCTCGCATTGTCCTGGAACAGGAAGTGCCCAAGGTTCTGCTTGCTCTGGGGTCACGAGCCGGGCTCCCTCTCAGACGCGTTCCTCATCGAATGGACGGGGACCCTCATGTACGCGTTCCCCCCTTCCCGCTCCTACCCAGAGTCCTCTTGAAAATCAAGAGGGACAGAGCGGACGTCATACTGATTGCCCGAGCATGGCCAAGGCAGTATTGGTTCAGCATGCTGCAGGACCTCTCTGTCGCCCCACCGACCGAGCTCCCGAGGAGGCCAGACCTGCTCTCCCAGGACCACGGTCGCCTGCTGCATCCCAGCCTGGATTCCCTGCACCTGACGGCCTGGAGACTCTCTGGCTGACTGAGGAGGAGAGAACCTGCTCGGAGCAGGTCCAACACGTGCTGCTGGAAAGCAGGAAACCCTCCACGCAGATCGCCTACAGGGCCAAGTGGAGGAGGTTCACCTGCTGGGCGGAGTCACGGGGCATAACCCCCGGTACGTCCCCCGTGCAGGCTGTCCTCGAGTACCTGCTGCAGCTTAGACTACAGGGTCTAGCGCTAGCCTCCCTCAGGGTGCACCTAGCGGCCATCTCGGCTTTCCATCAGCCGATGGGGGGGGGCGGTGGTCCCTGTTCTCCCATCCCATGTCGGTGAGGTTCCTCAAGGGGGTTGAGAGGCTTTACCCAGAGGTCCGAGACCCAGTGCCTCCGTGGGATCTCAACCTGGTCCTCGCTAGACTGACAGGGCCCCCCTTTGAGCCCTTGGCCACCTGCCCCCTGCTGATCCTGTCCTGGAAGGTGGCCTTCCTCGTGGCCATTACCTCAGCTAGGAGGGTCTCTGAGCTAAGAGCTTTGACTTTGGAGCCCCCCTATACCGTGTTCTTCCGGGATAAGGTGCAGCTGAGGCCTCATCCAGCGTTCCTGCCTAAGGTAGTCTCCCAATTCCATTATAACCAAGACATTTTCCTCCCCGTGTTTTTTCCTAAACCGCACGGGTCCGAGGAGGAGATGAGACTACACACCCTGGACGTAAGGAGGGCGCTGGCGTTCTACCTCGAGAGGACGAAGCCGTTCCGGAAGACCACGCAGCTCTTCGTCGCGGTGGCGGACAGGATGAAGGGATCCCCAGTTTCCACCCAGTGCATCGCCAGATGGATCACCACCTGCATCAGGTTCTGCTACAAACGCACAGGCATCCATCTTTCCGGAGTGGTGATGGCGCACTCGAGTACCCAGGCCACGTCGGCGGCCTTCCTGGAACGGGTCCCCCTGGATGACATCTGCAGGGCTGCCACCTGGTCTTCGGTGCACACCTTTGCCACGCACTACGGTGTCGTCCAGCAGTCGAGGGAGGACGCGCGAGTCGGCAGAGCCGTACTGAGGGCAGCTCACGGTTGACTCCTCTAGGTATGGCTCGTTAATCACCTAAGTGGAATGCATACGAGCAATCACTTGAAGGAGAAAACATGGTTACTTACCAGTAACTGTTGTTCTTCGAGATGTGTTGCTCATATCCATTCCACACCCACCCTCCGTCCCTGCTGTCAGAGTCGGCAGAAAGAAGGGACTGAGGAGGGGAGGGGCCAGCAGCGCCCTATATGCCGCCGCATGAGGGCGGCACTCCAGGGGGTGCCGAGGCCGGCCCCTACAGGGGGCTGCTAGGGAAAAAGTTCTTCGGAGGCCGTGCACAAGGGCGCCCACACACCCAAGTGGAATGGATATGAGCAACACATCTCGAAGAACAACAGTTACTGGTAAGTAACCATGTTTTTTTCATTTCCTAAGGCACAAACCCTGTGAATGCCATCTCCGGCCGGATCTGTGGCATCAATGGCTTCTGACGGGGCAGGGTGCTGCAAAGAAACTGAGTTCCTCAGCCTCTAAGACCAGGTTGAAGGACCATACCAGGGCATATCACCAGCCATTGACACCACCTTCTCTTTGTGGTGACCAAACCAAGCCCATGTCCTCATCTGTGGCTCCAAGATCCTTAGTGGCTCCAACACAGCCGATGGCACGGATATTGACACCAAGGAAGCAGCTGGTGCTGACCAAGACCTTGGCGCCGACCTCAAACTCGGCTATGTCATTAGCTTCAAAAAACTCTCTGGCGCCACCTGATGGCCATGTTGAAAAACGTGCCATTGATGCCATATGCACCACAGGAGTACAGATACATATCAGACCTAAGAGTATCTGATACTCAGGAGTCTCCACTCCCTTAAACAAGACTTACCTCAAGTCTCATATTCACCTGAGTCAAGCTGTGCCTCACTCTTTCCGACAGGAACGGCTCCCCCCTTCCTGAGTGATGCAGAGGACGAAGAAGAGGAGTTGCCCCAGCAACATTGGGGTAGATAGAGCCTTCCTTGCAAACCTACTCTCCAACACCTCAGGGTACCCAATCTGGCAAGGTCCTCCCTGGATGTAATCACACAATCCTCTTCCACCCAACTAGCCATACTGGGATCCTTGGACCATATATAGCAGATACAAAATCCTCCATCTGCCCCATCCTCCCCAATCTCACAACCTCCAGATGTACAGCTTTCACAAGCACAGGAGGAAAAACCAGTGCAGGAGCATGAAAGGGAACATGAGGACGATCAAGAGGAAGAGGTACCATCATCCCTGATGAAGCTAATATGCCACCACCTCCTATGGTGGCCGATAATTTTAAACAGTTTCAGAACTTGTTCTGCAGAGTGGCAGGCACTGTACACATCCAACTGGAGCAGGTTAAAGAAAAGCAGCATGAGCTGATTGACATTCTCCATACTTCCTTGGCAGCAAAAATTGCACTACCTATCAATAGTGCTTTGCTCAAACTGGCCAATCATTTATGGCAGACCCCATCCTCTATCCCACCTACATGCAAATATACAGACAGAAAATACTACATACCAATAAAGGAAGGCAGAGTTCTTGTTTTCACTCCCTTCTCTGAACTCCCTTGTTAACACGGTGCAAGAAAAGAATCAGCAATATCAATCCTGATCTATCCATTGCGGCCAGGATTGGAAAAGATTAGATTTATTTGGGAGAAAATCTTACTCTTTCACCATGCTTCAGTTTTGAATTTCAAACTAAAAGACCCTCATGACAAAATACAACTATATAAATTACTCCAAATTGAAGTAGTTATGTCAAGAACTCCCAGAGTCTAAAAAGGAATAATTCTTGCCCCTAATAGCGGAAGGCCATCTTACAGCCCGCACAGCTCTTCAGGCCTCCTTGACCTCAGCTGGTACAGCAGCCCGATCCATTGCCACTGTGATAGTAATGCAGCAAGCCTCCTGGTTACATCTCTCAGGATTTCCTAAGAAAGTGCAAACAATGGTTAAAGACCTACTTTTTGGAGGACAAAAGTTATTCTCTGAACATACCAACAATGCATTACACTCACCAATGGATTCCTGAGCTACACTCAGATCTCTGGGTATACACGCTCCACAGCCAAAGAAGAAATCAGGGAATTACCAACTTCCCCCAAGATCCTGGCCTCAACCCTATTATCCACAGCGGCACTTCAACAACCAATGCCGCTGTCAGTGCTCTCCCAATAATTGCAGGCAGCCAGCTGCTCAAGGGACGCCTCATAACCTTCCAGCAAACAGTTTTGATGGTCTGGTTGAGGGCCCGAGAACTTTCCCCTGTTCCATTTGTTCCCACCATCTCTGACATCACAAACAGACCACCAGTTTGGCAACTGATTAGCTCCACTTCTACCATATTGGACACTTATCATCTCTGACAAATGGATCCTGGAAATAATCAAGGAAGGATATTCCATCCCCTTCCTAATTATGCCATCCCACCACCCCTTCTCCCCATCCCTCTTTAGGGACCCTCCTCTCACAAGCTCATCCTCAGGGAGGAAGTAAACCATCTTCTGCAAATGGGAGCCATAGAACCAGTCCTGTACAACACACAAGACAAGAATTCTACTGCCACTACTTCCTGGTTCAAAAGAAATCCAGTGGCTGGTGTCCCATTTTGGCCCTTTGCAACCTAAACAAATTTATCAGACAGCAATGATTCAAGATGGTCAACTTCTCCACCATCATACCAGCACTGGAACAGGGGGACTGGCTCTGACCTACAGGATGTGTACTTCCATATCTCCATGTAACCCACTCCCAAATGCTTCCTACGATTCACAGTGGGTGACCACCACTTCCAGTACAAAGTACTGCCTTTCAGTCTATCAACAGTGCAGCGAGTTTTTGCCAAAGTACTCGCACTGGTTGTGATCCACTTAACAAAGAGAGGAATCACAATCCTCCCATACTTGGATGATTGCCTCCACAAAGCTCCATCCAGGGCTAAAGCACTTTGAGCAGTTCACAAAACTACAAACATTTTCAAAAGCTTAGGTCTCCTTATCAATCTTGAAAAATCCACCTTGAGACCAGTGCAAACATTGAAATTCATTGGCGCTCAACTCAACGTGTTTCTGCCACCTCCCAAGTTCACAGCCATAACAGACCTAATCTTGAACACATGAGTTTGTCCCCAGATTTCAGCACACACATTCCTGCAGCTCCTGGGACACATGAAAGCAGCCACTTTCATGGTCTGACAGGAGGTTACATATATGATGTCTCGCAGGGTTGGCTCTGCACTGTGTGCCTTCTTCACAAACAGCATGCAGAAGCCATTGTCCATGCCAAGACAAGTCAGAGTCTCTGCTCTGATGGACACATCTCAACAACCTGTTTGTCGGGGTCCACTTTCCCCAACCCTCATCTACAATTTTAACCACCAATGCCTCTCTCATCAGCTGGGGAGCACATTTGCTTGAACACAAGATACGAGGTAGATGGAGAGCCACCGAATCCACTCTTCATATCAACCTTTTAGAACTAAGAACTGTTCACAATGCCTGTTCACATTTCTTACCGTTCTTCAAACACCAGACAGTACTAGTGATGACAGACAATCTCACCTGCATGTACTAAATTAACAGGCAAGGAGGAGTGAGATGCCATTATTTCTCTTTGGAAGCAATCAAGTTATAGAACTTTTGCATCCAAAACTTTTGAATCCTCATTTCAGCTGCATATCTATCCAGGCATCAGAACATCACGGCGGACACCTTGAGCAGGACCTTTTTCTCACGAACACGAATGTGAACTAGACGTGAGAGCACTCCGACTCATATTCCATCAATGGGGCCATCCTACCATAGACCTGTCTGCCACCCAACAGAACACCCATTGCCCCCAGTTTTGCTCCAGAGCAGGTCTGGGATGAGGATCAATGGGGAATGCTTTTCTCATAACCTGGAATGGCCCACTACTGTTCCAAGTCTTATGCAAAATACAGGAAGACTTATCTCGCATCATACTCATAGCCCCAACATGGCCTCAACAAGTATGGGGACCTACTTGCCGGTATGACTCTGTGCTGGCCCATCATGGCTCCTTTCACAGGACACTGAACATGTTCGTCACCCCAACCCACAAACACTACATCTGAAATCATGGTTCCTGCTTGGTTCAAGGGGTCCAGAACAGTGATGATATCCCAAATTTCCACTAACCAGTTCTATAAAGGCAGGTGATATTTAAGAACCTATTCTGAATAGGTTCTTAAACATCATGCACGCAACACCCGACACTCTACACCCCAACAACCCAGCACCCAGAACTTCAGGGCACCCTCCGCCGTGAAATTGACCCTCCCTGGTCAATTTCGGCGGCGGAGCTGGGGCATACTCTCCGCCGTGAAATTGACAAGGCAAAGTCAATTTCGGCGGCGGAGAGGGAGACTTGGCATCGCAGCCGAGAATCTCCGCTGTGAGACTCGCTCTGCGCTGCCAAATTCTAAACCCCTCCAGCGCCCCGCAGAGCGCAATGAGAGGACGCTAACAACCGGTTCGCTGCCTTTTTTTTATTTTAAGAACCGGTTCGCACGAAACCCGCCAGCGCCCTGCAGAGCGCGACAGGGGAGGACGCTAACAACCGGTTCGCTAAATTTTTTTAATTTTAAGAACCGGTTCGATATCATCACTGGTCCAGAAGTAGCTTGCTCTGACCCAGTGAAACATATCTTATTACATAGCAGACATGACACCACTAGTTGCGTGCACACATGCAAATGGAATAGATTCCAACAATGGTAAGCCCCTAAGCACAACAAAGCAGCTCATGCTCCGTTACCACTCATCCTGGACTATATCCTCCAACTCAAACAGGATGGACTGGCCAACAAGAGTACACCTTGCTGCTGTCACTACTTTTCACCACCATATTGAAGGATACTCTGTATTCATACACACTCTCGTTAAGCATTTCATAAAGGGTATCCAATATCTGTAACCACAGATATGAGCCCTACCCCTTCCTGGGATCCAAACCTAGTCTTATGATCTTTGACGAGACCCCCGTTTGAACCAGTGGCAACATGCTCACATTCACACCTAGCTATGAAAACTTCCTTTCTCATTGCCATTACCATGGCCCCATGGGTGGGAGAAATCTCAGCCCACATCGCACACCCGCTATATGCTGTGTTTCATGAGGACGAAGTGTGTCACCCCAAATTTCTATCCAAGGTCATAACATCTTTTCATTTGAATCAACCAATAAACCACCTTACCTTTTTTCCCAAATGACTATCAACCAGTGAGACGTAGCTCTCCATACACGGACATAAAGCGTGCATTATCATTCTACTTGGATAAAACTAGACCATTGAGAAAATCACCACATCTGTTCAGATCCACCACCGAGTGATTCAAGGGTGATGCTATATCGAAATGCCTCTCTAAATGGATTTCACAATGCATACACCTCTCCATACTAACTCCATAATAAACAGGCTCCTGCCTTGCTAAGAACTCACTACACAGCACACAAGCACTGTCAACCTCCATTGCATTTCTTAACAGTGTTTCCATTATTTCCATATGCAGGGTGGCCACATGGGCATCTTCAGATGCATTTGCCCAACACTACACCATTATGCAGGATTCCGCTGCAGACATCAGACTTGGACATGCAGTCCTATCTTCTGCTAGACAAGCTGCTCCAAAGCCCCAATCTTCAAGCGAGGGGCACTGCTTTGTAGTCCCCTACAATGGCATAGCCATGGGGATGCTGCTTAAAGAAAAAGAGAGGGTTAGTCACCTTGTGCAGTAACTAAGGTTCTTCAAGATGATTGTCCCCATGGGTGCTCCACTATCCGCCCTTCTCCCCTCTGCTTCGGGCTCTGCGACGGAGAAGGAACTGAGGGCAGTCGGACTGCAAAGTACTATATATGCTACCTGAGTGAGGCAGGGTAGGTGTGCATGTGTGGGCCTACAGGCATTGTTACTGAAGATCTCTGACTTCATATGCAAAGGCAGTATCACACCTACAGTGGAGCACCCATTGGGACATGTATCTCGCAGAACCTCAGTTACTGCACAAGGTGAGTAACTCTCTCATCTCATCTCTCCTCCCCAACATTGGGAGTGGAGTGTCCCCAAAAGTTAGAGACCCAGAGGTCTCTGAGAGCAATTGTTTGGGACTTAAAAGCAGTGCAAAGATTCAGTTGGTTCTCTTTGGTTCTTTCTACCTATTTTACCATAGGTATACTTAGATCCCCATCAGCTGCCTGCTGCCCCTGGGAAATTATGTGCTCGATGGAGACCAACACTGAGCTCATCATTATTCCAGGTTATATTATTGCCATCCTGGCACGAACTACCCTTTATCTCACTGATTCAATAATTTCTGGTCTTTATAGATGATGCTAAGACTGAAATAAATGGCTTCTGTTAATTATATACACTGCACTTCTCTACTGTCTTCAGTAAAAGGCCCTCAAATCATTTCACATTCACAAATATGTAAGTAGATTCTATCTCCATTTTTACAGATGGAGCAACTGAGGCCCAGAGGTCAAGTGATGTCCAAAGGGCATGTGCAAATCAGTGGCAGAGCTGGGTCTTGAACTCAGGAGTCCTTACTCCCATTCTCCTATTCTGACCACCAGACATGCTGTTCTGCATAGGATGAGAAATTGGATTTGTTTTCTGTCACTGCAATGAGCTCAATGCTACAGTGACCATAATGAGCCCTGAAAGAACCAGGCCATGGGCAGAATGTCTCTGTGAATTTTTGGTGTTTTGTTTGTGGAGGTTTTCAAGCATGAGCTACATGTGTGAATTCTGATGTTGATTCCATGACAATCAGCATCCAGGGACATTCTAAAAGCCAATGACAGACCCTAACATTTGAAAAAAGTCTACTGCACTGACTCTTTGTAGTGCATTTCTTACAGCAGGACCTGACCTGTGCTGCATTGCAGTTCACACCTCTCTAAATACTGAGATTTCCCCGTGGGCCCTCACCTAAGCGTGTTGTCAGAACTCAGTCTGGGAGGCTGCAGTGAACAATTGTTTTTCTTTATTGCTTCAGATCCGGGCCTACGTGATGTGCAACAAGCTACGTTCTGCCTACCTGGTCTCAGTGAGACAAGAGAACACCAGAGCTGTGCAGCTGGTGCAGCATGTGCGGCAGTTGGCTGAGAACAGCGGGGAAGATGTTGTGCAGGCCATCTGTGCCCAGTGGCTTTCAGTGCACCAGCCCAAACAAAAAAGCTGGCAGAGCACTAGGAAATAACTACCAGGCACCAGCCTCCATAAAGGGAAGACTTCACATGGCACAAAGAGCAGCTCAGCAGTCTCTGGGAGAGTGAAGTGGCAAGCAGGAGCTGCAAGAGTGCCTGTAGTTAACTGGAAGGAATTTACTTCGTTCAAGTGCCAATCCTGGGTTCTCATCACCAACAATCTCTACCTCAGGGTGCTTTTGTGTGTTTTAAACCTGAACAAGGACAAGGATTATGGTGAAATGTACATCTCCTGTTTCAAAGAGGCATTGAACTTTTTTTTTCTTTTCTTTTTGCCATTGGTTTGTTTTAACCCAGTAAATCTGTGTATAGTTGATGACCAAATCCCCTCCCAGCTCAGCTCAGTGTAGCTTGAAACATAAATCTTTGATTTCTATTAGCCAGAACCATTCTACAGGGAATCCATCATTGCAAAAGTTGGAAAGTTTTGTTTTCATTTACATAGATTTGGGACTGAACTTTTGAGGTGACTTTTTAACAATGATCTATACTAATTATTACTAACTTTTTTACACTAGCACAGCGTGCACAAATTCTTTAGTTGGTTTGAAAGGCAGTGGCTAGTTGTATATGGTAGGTCTCTCTATGTTGAGATCACTGGCAAGTGTTTGCCTACTGCTTGATCCCTTAGTGGATGGACATAATTGGAAGGGAATGTGCTACAAGGGGGAGACAAAGGGAAAAACCTTAAAATAGGATGAGTATGTTTGAGAATTGTTTTATCTCTTCCCTAGTTTAATCTACTAAATGGATTAAATTGTTGTGATATAAGTGTCATTGAATAGTCACAAGGATTTTTATGTCTTTTTTGTAGTGTACAGAGCAGAAACCAACTGACCTATACATCCCCTTGCACTGTAGAGAAAGCACCTTCTTTTTATAAAAAGATTGGTGTAGTGAAATTTAAAAACACAGGCACGTAATAGACTGCTGAACCATGCAATGAGTATTCTTACCAATGCAATCTTCCCCTTCTGACAAAGTGAAATGTTGTATGCTTTTAAAAAAACAAACACAAAAGCCCTCTGTTCCTGGGGTGAACAAATGGCTCAGAATGTCTGAATTACACTGGGGGCAGGCAGCAGGCCTTCTGTAGCTCCAGTGATAGTCCTGTATCAGTTGCTTCTACTCAAAAGTTCTTTCCGAGGTGCCTGGTACTGACTGGAAACTGACAAAAAGCCACATTCTCCTGGTCTACTTCACTTAACGGCAGGCACCTTTGGTGTAAAATGACTCTGTTCCAGGGCATTTGGATTGGGTTACTGCTGCTTTACAGCTGTTAAGCAGAAAAAAGGAAAAAGTGACAAGAAATAGGCAGCAGCAAAAGGAAAAAGCAGCCATGAAAGATGCTTAAAAAAGTTTCCTAACTTTGGCAGCCCACAAAATGTTTGTATGGCGGTGGCTGTTGGCTGCTAACATTTAGAGATGGGCAACTCAATTTGCCTTTCAGCCGCTCCCAGGATATTACAGTCAGCTGGATCATTTGCAGCCAAATTAAATCTAGAGAGATTTTGTTTCCTGAAGTTTAACAACTTTTTAATAATTTTGTTGTACAAGATAAGGTAAGCTAAGCAAACAGAGTCCTTGTGAGAGATCACAGACCTCCAAAGAGATTAAAAGGACTGGGTTGATCTCATTTTAATATTTCATGATTACTGTCCCACTGGCAAAAACACCTCTCCCTGCTGGAGATGCTTAGCTTGTTGGATCTGGGGTTAGAAATAGCTCAGAGCTAAGAATCAGGGATGACTACACTTAGGTTTCAGAATCTCTCACCCTCAGATCTGAGATCCTATTAGTAAGGCTAATACAAGCTGCTTTTATGGTCTCAAACAGAACTGGCCTTCCAATGTACACTAGGGGTTATGCTAGTCTTTCTGGGAGTGACACTTCTTATAGATTGGATCAATACCAAATCTAATAAATATGGGTGAAGAGGTCTGTACTGCTTGCACTATCTAACGTTCTGTTTGCATCTGGGGGAGGAACATGACTAGTATAGAAGGAAAGAATGGAGCCTGCCATGTAGCCCAGCCATTTGCGTGCCTGTCCTTCTGCTTGACTTCTTTGCACTGTACTTTATGCACTTTATACAGTGTTTATTGCAATTTTGTTAATTTTTCACTTAGAGTCCTAAGGATCTTTTTCTTACCAGCAGAACTAGAACTGGAATTTTGGCCCTGACCCTAAAAGGCTTGTGGCACTAATACTGCACTTAGTGAGGGGCTTAAAAATCCTAAGCATAAAAATGGATTGAACACTAGCAGTTGAAAAAGGCATTTGTCTGTTAACAACTAGAACTTGTTTACAATGAACAAAGAAGAATAAAGTATTATCAGCAAAGGTCCCTTGGCCCTGTCCTTCTTTTGTGTATTGCTCTGTTCTTTACCTCTAGCATAGGTGGGTGGCCTCTTCAGCGTGTGTGTGCGACAAGTCTGTGGTTCCAGCTATTGTAGAAAAAAACTTAGGAAGGAGCCACTGTAGGATTGTTTCCCAGTAGGGGAGCTCTAATCCAGGGAACCCATGTAGAATTGTTCTGTACACTCTATTCTTCTTAACCTAGACTAGCTTTAAATAAAGTAGGTGGGAGAGTTGTTCCACAACCTAATAGGTTTCTCTAGGGGTAAGTGTTTTCTGCTCCTCAGCCTATATTGCATTTAATTTCACCCCTACGTTGTACACATAACGCTACTGCATCTAGCCCTGCCACCTCCTCAAGAACAACTACGCTTACTCTCAAGCCTAGTTGGGGCCAAGAGGGCTACTGCAATACAAATAACCATTTCTAGGGACAGAAGGGGCCTCAAGCAACTCTGACTTGGTCCTTTTTGCTGGGGGCTGCTGCTGCAGCTTTAGGATCTGCTGCCAAGCAGTAGAGCTGAACAAGTAACTCAGTGGACCATCCACTGAAGGAAACGCTCCTCAACTAGTCTGGTTGCGACTGTTGCACAAAGACCCTTCCCCCAAGCATAATGCAAAATTTCTAAGTTGCTTTATAACAGAAGCCTAACTGGCCTAAAGCCTCCACATTTAGGGGGGATCAGGGGAAGAACATGTTGTTGCGGTGGCTTGGAACATTAACGGAAGGCTGGGAGGGGAAAGGATAAGTCCCAAATCACTATACATGTGTGCTAAGCCTCCAGCAAGGCCAGGGCGATGAGTGGGAGCCTAGTCTTGCTTTTCTTTTAAAACATCACAAATTCAAGGGCAGTTGTCTGTAAATCAGTGAGAGAGTGAGTTGGCAGGCACTGGGCTGTCTTCACGTTGGCTCATGTTCCTCTTCCCAAGCGAAGAGCTCCTTAGGAACATCAAATCCAGGCCCATGGGGCTAGAGAGCAGGGGTTTCCACCATTCAGTCCCACTGAATGCCAAGCAGCTCACAACTGATGTTCCAAAGCTTCTTTGCCAGCTCATCATTCCGGCCTTGAGGGGAAACATTTGCTGGCTGGCAGTCACTGCAGAAAGAGAAGAGATTTTCATCAGGTGCCCTGTCTGCATTAGCACAGCTAAAAGGTCCTGTAAAAACACATGGACAGGCCAGCTGCTGACGATTTCCAGCAGCTTAGCTCCTTGAAGCTGGATTTAAAAATAAGAGGGAGGAGAACTAATAGCACTGTGCAGTGTGGGGGTTGGAGGAGGAGAGGAGGCAGCTGGCAGGCAGGCCACCAAACTGTTGCAGCTGGGCCAGAAGCAGGCTTCAGGGTAGGCAGCAGTGGTGGTGGAAAGGAGAGCTGGTGTAGGAGGGAATACTAACCCTTGTAGTGCCAAGCTATGCCTGCTAGTGTGTGGTTTTATGCAAAAGGTTATGGCAATAGCCCAAATGCTGTAGTTCACTGAAGCCTTTTGGGACATGACTCTAAAAACAGCATGCTCTAAGGAAAGCTGAGGCCCTGACCTGTCATTTTGTATGTTTGTAAAGCATCTTGTACTTGCGTGGGCCATATAAATCAGCAGTGTGGACACCTCACAGGCAGGTGATCATAAGAAGGGGGTGTGATGATGTGTTCCCCCCAGCTAGAGCACAGATGGGGCATAAGCTGCAGCAATAGCAGAGCCTGGAGAAAAGACACCCCCCCTCCCTCCCCCGGCAGAGCTGTCAACTGCAATAAACAAATCATTAAACAAAAGTCTTCAGCATGTTCATAGAATCAGAAGATTAGGCATGGCAGGGACCTCAGGAGGTCATCTAGTCCAACCCCACCTAAATCATCCCAGCTTGGGCTTTATCAAGCTGCACCATAAAAACCCTCTTAAGGCTAGAGATCCTTCAGTAACCCATTCCAGTGCTTCACCACCATCCTAGTGAAAAAGTTTTTCCTACCTAGCCCTCCCGCCCCTGCACCTTGAGACCGTTGCTTCTAATTCTGTCATCAACTGCCACTCAGAACAGCCTAGCTCCAGCCGCCCTGGAACCCCGTTTCAGGTAGTTAAAGGCTGAAATCAAATGCGCTCTCAGGTGTCCCTTCTGAAGAGCCAGTGGCTTGAAGGCAGTTTAGGAGTCAGAGGGCCATAACATAAAGGTAGAGGTTACTTGTACCATAACTGCATTCCCACTTAATAGCAGGAGCTCACTTATGACACAATCATTCTATGTTTATAACGAGAGAGTACATACACACTGATTTCACTAAGAAAAGTTAGTTCTGTATTTTATACACTCCAACATCCGTCCAAAGACCAGCTTTGCCACTGACACCCAGAGAGAGAGAGTCAAAGACATTCCTTTATTTTAAAAACGACCACAGTACACGCATTCCTTTGATGAATAGCTGCAGTCACCTTAAGGCTGTCCCTCTGCTCCACCCATCTCCCCCCCCCTCAATCCCACCTCCATTTTTCTCCATCAGGTGTCATATCAGATTCTGAATTCTTCTGTGCAGGAACTGTGTGCCCTCAGCTGTCCTAGTAGATACTGTAAAGTAATACATTGAAGGTGTAGCGAAGGAAGGAAAATTCACCAGCTATTCAGGATTTCCAAATATTCTAGAACCTGCCCAGGATGACTGACTGAGCAAGATGAGTTGTGCCTTGGAATTTAGGAAATGCTACTGGGCTGGGTTGGCCCAGGATGGGGTGAACGGAGGCATGCATTGCCCTGGATGCCCCCGCTCTATATCTGCTTGATTAAAGGAAAAATGCAGTGAGTTTTACTACTGCCTTAAGTGTCTGTAAAACAAAAAATTCATTTCATCAGACTAAAACAAGACAATTACAAAGCACTGTTTAAAAAACAAAAAAGCCTGAATTTTTCAAGCTCTCCACTGACAAGGAGTGGTTAGCTGTATATTTTTGGAGATTGCCATTTTAGCAATGATAACAGGACAGGCAGCCTCAGGCTATGGATCAGGGCAGGAAGGTCAGAACTGCTGCCAGAGATGGCCCAGCACGTGAGGTCCACAGCTCTTTTGTGGCACTGAGACATACTTAAACAAACAGGAGATGCACAAATCGTGCCTAAGAAGAGCTGTGGCAGTCTCCAGCTGTATCTCTTCTCCGTCTGTTTCGCTAAAGGACATAAGCATCTGCTACATGTGCTTTCTTCTTCATCACTTCCTATTTATATAAAGGACATTTTAAAGACGTATTAGTGATTACCACAATTTATATTCAATTAAGTGACAGGATTTGGACACTGTTCTATTCTAGAGACAGTCCAATGTAAATCTGGGCACACACGCTGGGCACACATGCCCTTTTGCTAACCATGTCTCCATTGAGTTCATGCTTGCTTCTTTTACAGACCTGAAATCCACTTAAGAGTTCACATGCTCCGGCACACAGGAGAGTGGAGATTCACAAAGGCTGTTTTTATCTACTGGGAGATGCAAGCATGTGAGAGAGGATTAGAGGACCTATTTCTATAGCCAAGCCAGATTAAGACGGTACAAACTCTGTACTTGAAGATCAGACTTAAAGGCGTGTCGTGGAATAATGCTGTGATTCAGTCACAAGAGAGAAGATTGAGTTTTTAGTCTCTGATAGGAAGGAGTTAGTTTCATCTCATGTAAAACTGCATTCATGCTAAAAATCAAAGGGCAATTTCCATGTCAAATTTCCAAATGCGAGGTGGTCACAGTGAAGTGATCAAGGCCCAGTTGGGAGCAGAAAGGCAGTACTGAATGTAGCTCTTCAAGAGTAACGTGATCATCACTTGGTTAATCTGTCCTGAGCTGTGTTTTTTGGAAGAGGGTTATTACAGGTCACAGGATAAGTCAACTGAGATCAGTAGCAAAATGGAGATAGAGAAGAGCCACAGAACCTATTTTGCAGAATGAACTGCATTGCATGCACAGAGGTGCAGGAATCTCCCTTCCCGAAGCTTCCTGCCATATGTGCAGCTCCTGGATGTACCATGCTTTGATGAGTCTATGGAGACACCATGGAGCTGTCTAACTTGAGAGAGAGTTTTGAAAATCTTGAGCTTTCCTTGCATAGCACCTACATTTGCTACTGCCTAATTAATTATTTGCTACTGCCTAATTAATATAATGTAATGTAATTATTTGCTACTGCCTAATTAATTACATTTGCTACTGCCTTATTAATGTAATCGTGTCTCTCACACCTTCAGTCGGAGGACCTCCAAGCACTTTACAAACATCACTGAACCAAGTGTCCCAACCCCAGTGAGATGCAGGTACTATCATCCTTTTACAGATGGGGGGAAACTGCAAAGAGGACCAAAGTTATCTCTAGTGTGACTCAACCAAATTCAGTGAAGATACAGCAGGGCTGATTTGGGCCAGAGAAGTTAAGTGACTTCCCCAATTCTCAAGTCTGGGGCAGAGCAGGAATAGAACCAGAATCTGTGACAGCCCATCTTGTGCTTTAAGCATAAGCCCATTCAAAGACTACAGCACTGGGTATAAACTAAAGCATTATACAGGTAAAGAACTCCCTGGAAATGTGACATATCTTGGTGTCCCCTTCCACGAGCAGCCCTTTTCTTGTCTGATGTGTTCAAATTCTTGTAACTGACACAAGCTCTAAACATATTTCTAGCACTTCTCCCTTCAGATCTGTGCAAGATTCTGTACAGTGCCCTCTCAGACATAGATTATAGCTTTACCTTGCCCACACCTCTTATCCCCATACTCCTAGAGACATCTGGGTTGCATCCTTCTGCCCTACCACACCAGATCAAGGACCTTCACCCACCTGAAATACTGCCCCGTCACAGACTCCAGCTCCTCAGCCACTGCACAGTACACAGTGGTCTGAGCTCCTTCTCGTGGAGTCTTCAAGAAGATAGAAAATGTCTTCCACATCAGGGTCATTAGAATCGAATGCCGGACCAATTCAGAATAGACAGCGCCAGGATGCAGCGAGTTTGCAGTGACTCCAGTGCCTACAGCAAGAGGGACAAGGGGCATGTATCAAATTAGACCCTGCCTACATGCACTAGAGCCTTCTTAGAAGGAAGGTGTTAGCCATCTTCCTGTTTTACCCAAGTATCTACAATGTTAAAGATACAAAGATCCAGATGAGATATATTGGGGCAAATACATTACACTATATATTACCACTTGCACAGCCTTCCAATAAGTATGTGTAACATCTCACCACCATTACAAACACTGCACCATTCTGTTGGTTAGGTCTTTTACAAAGCAGCCTGGTAAAAACATTAGAGGCTTGCTGCACACTGCTTTGTAAAGCACAAACCCCTCCTGACTCTAGACAAGAGACCTTATCTCTATTTTTCAGACTTTGAGTCTCAAGACAGATGAGCAAACCTCAGCTGATCCACTGTGGACTTTGATTCCTAGGCGAAGCACAGCAGCATTCAAAACCTTTTCAGTAGCAGTCTATGTTGCACAATTGCTGATTTGTCGGTGCGAATGCAGCTCATTGGTTTGCAGATTTGCTTTCTGACAAGCATTGAAAACAATTAAATGCATTCCTCTGAGTACAGCCAGCTTATTCCCTCGCCCTACTCCTGAGAGTAGGGGTATAGCAACTGCTTTAGACTAACCCCTCTGGACTGTCTGCATCTGCTCCCACCCACCCTGAACACCTGCCAGGGACCCAAGTAACACCACTTCCTTACCTCCACCTTGAATGTCTTAAGGATCTAAGCACAGCCACTTTCCAGCACGATCTTGAACCCCACCCACCAGAGCCCAGAGGACCTGGGTATGCCAGAACTAGAATGCAAGCCACTTCTCTCTCCAACTCACCTTGCAGGCGTCTAGCCAGCTCCCGGGTGAAGAGTACATTGGCCAATTTACTGTGGCAATATGCAAAGCCCCAGTTGTAGCACTTCTCCCCCTGGAGGTCATGGAAGCGGATCCTGCCTCCGTAATGAGCCAGCGAGGACACATTCACTATGCGAGCTGGGGCTGACTGCTTCAGGCACCCCAGCAGCAGGAAGGTCAAGAGGAAGTGACCTAGGGAGAGAGGGGATTTGTGTTACCTTGCCTTTCTGTTGTGCTTTTTGATCCTAGGACGGAAGGCACTTCAGACCAGGTACTGAGGCAGCTCACTATTATCCCCATTTTACAGATGGAAGAAATGAGGCACAAAGAGGTCAGGGCCAAAAAGTGGCCTCTACTTTTGGGTCCTCAAACATCTGGAACTGGTGAAAGGTGCAGGAGAGGGCAGTCCCATCTGTCTTATGTAATCCCAGAATAGGGACCCCCTGGGCAATGACAGGGCAAGCTTCTCCTTCACTGCTACTGCTGCTTTTTCTTTATACCACTTTTCCTGGTGAGGGTCGTGGCAGCAGCATGGAGACAAAGGAGGACCAGGCCTCTCTTTTCTCCACAACAGGTTCCAGCTCCTCTTGGGGGATTCCCAGGCCAGCCAGAAGATAGAATCCCTCCAGCGTGTCCTGGGTCAGCCTCGGCGCCTCCTCCCAGTAGGACGTACCCAGCATAGTTCCAAAGGAAGCCTGCCAGGGGCCATCCTTATCAGGTGCCCCAACCACCTCAGCTGACTCCTCTCGATCCGGACGAGTAGCAGCTCTACTCCAAGGCTCTCCCGAATAGCTGAGTCCCTCACCCTATTTCAGAGAAACCACATTTCCGCTGTTTGTACCCGTGATCTTATCCTTTCGGTCATCACCCAAAGTTCATTGGCATAGGTGAGGATGGGGACATAGACTGACCTGTAAATCGAGAGCTTTGTCTGAAAACTTAGCTCCCACTTCACCACCATGGATCAGTACATCGTCCACATCAGTGTCGCTGCAACACTCATCAGCTGGTCAGTCTTACACACCTGCTTGCCATCACTTGAACAAGACCCCTAGATACTTAAACTCTTCCATGGAGGGCAGCTACTCCCCCTTCATCTGGAGAGAACACTCCACTTTCTTCCGGGAAGGACAATGACCTCCAATTTGAAGGTGCTGATTTTCATCCCAGCCACTTCACACCCATTTAAGTGTGTATGGGAGATTACACTCTGCACTGCTCCTCAAGAAATTTAGGATCCACCCAAAACAGCCTAGGTCTCTACTGAGGCTTAACAGACTCTGATCTTTAATTACTTCCCCACGTTATTAGGAGTTGGGGGCAGAAGGGGGAGGAGGCGGCAGTGTCCTGGATGCGAAGTCTCAGCCTGGGATTTTTGCCACAAACGTTTGTAAAACGGTCACAGCCGGCTCTGCATGCCCTTACCAAGGTGATTGACTCCCAGATGCATCTCAAAGCCATCTGCTGTCTTGGAGTAAAGGCTCAGCATCACACCTGCATTGTTAATGAGGACATGTAGCTCCTTCTCCTCTGCGAGGAACAATGGATGGGATGCAGAATTAAACAGGGATCCCTCAACAACCGCCCAGCACCAGCACGGCACAGATCAGCCAGAGAACTCGGCCAGACTGAGTTGCAGCTGCCCCTCCTTCCCAAAATATAAAACGATACCTCCCCAGCCCAGCCTAGGTGATTTCTTATCGTGGAACCAAACAGCATCTGTCCAAGCAGAGGAGTGTTTGCCTAAGTCCATTGGCACCAGCACGCCCTTCCTCCTGGCTTGATAGTGCTGGCAGTTGTGGGGTGGAATTGGCTCCAGCCCATGTTTCCAGGACAGACTATTACCACTTTGCTGCCCTGCTCCAGGGAGGCATTTACCCAGGCCAGCACAGCGAACAACTCCAGTTAAAGTAACTGGGACTCATACAGTGAGTAAGGAGGAGGCATTTTCAGAGTTACTTTAATAATAATACCTAGTACTTCTATAGCACCTTCCTATTCAGCTCTCAAAGTGCTTTACCAAAGTGGTTAAACCATGACTTGTCCAAAGTCACACAGCACGTCAACAGAACTTGAAATAGAACCCCAGTGTTGCAACCCCCAGCCTGATGTCCCGTCTGCTAGACCACATTCACTCTTTAGAACTAAAGAGTAGAGAGCTGGCTCTTTGATCAGAGCTGATGTTAACCATATACCCTCACCTAACAGTAAGCATGGCTGCATCTAGGGGCTGTACCTGCAAGGAAGTTCTCCACAAACGCTCGGATAGACTTGGTATCAGCCAGATCCAGCTTCTTCACAATTACTTGTTGGTTCCCTGTCTCAGCTCGGATCTCGCAGGCTGCTGCTTCCCCCTTTGCCATGTCTCTGCAGGCCATGATCACCCTGGCACCTGCAAGGGGGAAAGGACTACAGTGTAGGCCACAGCACTGTGATGTAGGCCTAAACCAGAGCAGGCCTGGACCCTGGATACGTATTTGAAACTTAAGGGTTAATCCTCACACTAAAAAAAGAACAAAACTAGGCATTATAAATAGGGATGTTCTGGACACCCCAGGCTACACTATGATAATTGACTGCTTGAACATATGAGTGGGAACATCCTGCCTAAACATTTTGTAATTTAACATTTATGACACATTGGGGCCCTGTTTGTGAAAATCTATGTATAAATGTTTGGGAACATCCTGAAATTGTAGGAATTTACAAGTGAAGTAAAGTGCCCAATGCATATCAGAAGTATGATTAATGTGTAAATCATGGGGCAATAAAAGGGCAAATAAGATTTCTTTTATTTCCTTTTAGTAAAATTGGTATTAATAAAATTGGTGTAGGTATACGAATTTTATTATGTTAGTAAGTAAGTATAAAATAATGTACCAATGTAATGGAATAAGAATATAATAATTTTCAGTAAGTATAAATAAGGAGTGAATGCAGTTTGAGTCTGCTGAGATAAGATGGTGAGGAAGTGATTGCTGAGGTAATGGTTCTCTGCCTCCAAGGGCAGTAGTGAGAGAAGATGCTTTTGTTTAAAGAACTTTTACAACCCAGGTGGCTGCAGATCAAGATAACCCCCCAAAACAGAGGCGTTAACACCCAAGGACAAGAACAAGACAAAGTATGAAACAGGAATAAAAAAATAATAAGAAAGCAGTCACACTTCCAATATCAAATGTAATTGACGATTACCTCAAACAAGAAGACTATCTGACATGACAAAATCCTTAGACCCGAATGGGAATGAATAAGTATCAAGATGGGGTGAAAAAACCTGAACTTTGGGCTCGTTCTGCAAATCCCAAGAAGCATCATGTCACGACTGACAGAGCCTGGCTCCATCCTTGTGTCTGAGTCACCTGGCCAGTGATTCAGCTCGAGCAACAGAGAGGCTGGTAATTATATCCCTCCTGCAGACCTGTGTGTGTATATGTAAGTGTGTTTTAGGCAATTGCTTTTTCAAATATTTTCTGTATTCATAATAAACGCAGCATACTACCTTGTCCCCTGAATAAGATCCTGCTGTTTATTTCATAAGTGTAACATTTTGGTGGAGAATTGCATAAGGGGGAGAATTGGTATATGCTGCGAATATTATTGAATTCAGTGTGCACACCTGTTTAAAAAATATAATGTTATATATATATATTTTGCCATTTGCGAGGCATTGTAGCTGCATGATTGTATTGCCATTTGCAGAGCACTGTAGCCGCACTATCTGTGTTGTAGCTGCACCCCAGAACCCTTGGTACTTAAGCAGGGATAGATTTGAGACCGTGCCAGAGACTCAGGATGTTTAGGAAGAAACAACCTAAGAACTCCTCACCCTCCAGGAACAATCCCAACATCAAACCCCAATCCCTGTCCTTTGTTAAAGACATTTCCCCTTTCAGTAATATACTGCAGAAATTCGGACCAAGCCCCTGGGCAAAGCAGGCTTTAGCAGATGTCTGTACCATAGCAGACTTAGGAAAAAAATACCTGACCCAGTATCTGGCAATGTACAATCCCTCTGAAACAAAACAGAAAAATGCAGCAGCAATTTGGCTCCTGTGGAAAGCCTGTAATACAGGCTACCTACAGTCTGCATTTGACCAAAAATCAATTGCCTCCCTAACAAAAAAATTAAGTCTTTAAAAAAATATATTTTAAAAAATTATCCTGTCTATAAATAAAATTAAAAGGGAAAAATCAAGCAGTGCAGGGAATAGTAAAAAGACTGACCCTGGGGCAGGGCAGAGCACCTACTAATCATAACCATTGTGAATCTCTAATTAAACTCTTAAAAAAATGTTATTACTGTTAGCCTAGAACTTAAAATAATATTACAAGGCTAATTGGTTGTTTCCCCTACACACACTCTTGCATGTCTGTTTTTCTGAGATTTTAACAAAAAAAATGTAAATACACTTTACATGTTAAATTTATAGCGACCAAAAATAATAATAAAATTTAAATATAATAAACAAAACAAATTTAAAAAATTAAAAACAGCTTTAATAAAAATGACTACAAACATTTTTAAAAATTAAATAAAAATATGAAAATGTTCAAAAAGTGTTATTAAAAAAATTCTTAATAACTTCATAAAGTTCAATATCTTTTAAAAAACAAAGTTATGGAAGTGGAAAAGTCAGCCAGACACAGGAAAATATGGAGGTAATTCCTCTGTTTTGCCTGCGATCAGCAAGAAAATTTGTAAAAAGAAGAGGTATTTTAAGCAATAATCTGCCACCTCCAAAAGGGGGTAGAAAAATGTTCTTTTTGTATTTCAGAACTTCAGAAAAAGCGGGCGCCAGCAAAACAGCTAAAAACCAATACCATGAATTTATTATTGCAACAAAGATTGTGTTTTGTGTTTTATGCTGTTTGTCTAATTACTAACATTATGTAGTATACTACAGAAAACAAGAAATCAATAAGCACTGTAAACAAATATATATCAATGTGGATCTAGTACAAATAGGCTTAAAAAGCTTTAAAGCAAAATGAAATATGTGGCAGTGATTAAATACCACAACCTGGTTATTGTACAAAAAACAAATAAAAATGGGTAATAAAACTGTGTTAGTTATTAAATGTACTGAAATGCAAATTCTCAGCTTGGCTACTTTAAAACATAAAATGTATTAGGTAATATCTAAAAATATTAAAGTATTGTCACACTTGTTAAAATAAAAAAAAAAGTCACTTTTATAGTCATGTTTTATACTTATAAATCAGACTGAATACAATTAGTGTCCAGCACAGTCAGACCAGAATTGTTAATGGAAAAAATTGTTAGAATGGCCCACCAGCAAACACCGGAGACAGAACTGTGGAAAGTTAGCCTGCTCCCAACTTTGCACGTGAGATCATTTTGGTTACCTCGTATTTCGAGCAAGTGGGCAGGAAGGAAAGGAAAGTTATTAAATACCCATGGATGTATTATTTGGGACCCTCGAAAGTGGGTGTGCTCTTCCCTGCCTGTCGCTCCTGGACCATGCAGCAAAGATATGTATATAAAATAAATTAAAAAATGTAACTCAAGTACTGTATAATAATATATGTACTTGTATAACCTCATAAAAATATATTAAAAAATAAAAATATTAGCCACCCACCTGTAAACAAATGTAAATATGTCAGCGTAATTTGTAAAAACAAAAACAAAAAACAAAAAACCTACTACTTCCCCAAAGCAAAAAAAAACCAAAAACCAAATAGTTGTAATTGATATTGACAGGATCTGACAGACCACTTGTTTAAGGGAGGCAAGGTCTCCCAGCTATTATAGCAAACAATGGATCATGCAGGAAACCGCATCATTCAGATCATGCATGCAACTGGAGACATAATTAAAATAACAAAACCAGAAAAAAAAATTAACAACCTATCATTGGTATGATATTTTTACAGGCTGGTCCCCTACCTCAAAAAAAAATACTGTCAATAGTTCTACACCCACTGCTAGTAGTTCTGATTTTAAGTGTAATATGTCTTATTGGAATGTATTTTATGTTTTGTTGGGAAAGGTGAATATATGGTAAATTAAATCATGTATTCACATCACCTCCCAGTAGTTGGCCCTCAAACAATAACACACAGAAGAAAATGACCTGTTCAATCCCCTGAATTGAAGGGTCAAAAGGGGGATAATATAGGCTCCAGCATTGTGATGTAGACCTGAACCAGAGCAGGACCAGACCATGGATATGTATTTGAAGCTTAAGGGTTAATCCTCACACCAAAAAAAGAACAAAACTAGGCATTGATGGTTGGTTCATGCCACGCCAGGCTACACTATGATAAATTGACTGCTTGAACATATGAGTGGGAACATCCTGCCTAAACATTTTGTAATTTAACATTTATGACACATTGGGGCCCTGTTTGTGTGCCTATGTATAAATGTTTGGGAACATCCTGAAATCTAATTGTAGGAATTTACAAGTGAAGGAAAGTGCCCAATGCATATCAGAAATATGGTTAATGTGTAAATCATGGGGCAATAAAAGGGTAAATAAGATTTCTTCTATTTCCTTTTAGTAAAATTGGTATTAATAAAATTGGTGTAGGTATAAGAATTTTATTATGTTAGTAAGTAAATATAAAATAATATACCAACATAATAAAATAAAAAGGTAATAATTTTTAGTAAGTATAAATAAATAAATGAAGTTTAAATCTGTTAAAATAAAAGGGCAAAAAAGTAATTGCTGAAGTAATAGTTCTCAGCCTCCAAAAGCAAAAAAAAAAAAATCTTTTGTTTAAAAAACTTTTACAACCCAAATAGCCAAAAATCAAAATAATGCCAAAAACAAAAAAATTAACACTCAAAAACAAAACAAAATATAAAACAAAAATAAAAAAGCTGTCACACTTGCAAAATCAAACGTAATTAACAATTACATCAAACAAAAAACCTAACATAACAAAATCCATAAACCCAAATAAAAATAAATAAATATAAAAATAAAATAAAACCCCCTAAGCTTTGGGCTCATTCTGCAAAGCCCAAGAAGCATCGTGTCGTGATCGACAGAGCCTGGCTCTGTCCTTGTGTCTGAGTCACCTGGCCAGTGATTCAGCTCGAGCAACACAGAGGCTGGTAATTATATCCGTCCTGCAGAACTGTGTGTGTATGTAAGTGCGTTTTAGGCAATTGCTTTTTCAAATATTTTCTGTATTCATAATAAATGTGGCATACTGCCTTATCTCCTGAATAAGATCCTGCTGTTTATTTCATAAGTGTAACAACAAAAACATGGGAGGCAGCTTGGGGAGGCAGGACAGAAAGGCAGGTGGGCTGCCCAAAGGTTTACAGATAAATCTGTGAGCAATAAGTGGGTAAATCAGGGGATTAGTTGTCAGACAAACAGCCTTTCATCTGTGAGTTACCAGCTTAAATCCAGCCCAGCCAGGTAGCGACCAATGGGGGCTGCCTTCTCAAGATTGTTCTTTGGCTTGTATGAAATATGTCTGAAGTATCTCTGTCCAACTCCTTATGGGCCAGGTGTCCACTGCACAAAACCAGCACCACTTTTAATCAGCCAGGCTCCTACACTGGTAGTTTCATCATAGTGGCCAAGGTTTGAATGGACCAATCCTGGACTTAGGTGACTTTGGGTAGGACTAGGGTGACTAGATGTCCCAATATTCAGGGCTTTGTCTTACATAGGCTGTGTATTATGAAATACTCTCCCCTCCTGCATTCTAAGTCCTGAAAGTGTTTCCAGGAGTCCACCAAAGTGCAGTGCTGAAGCTATAAGCCTTACCTACAATAAAACAATTACTGAGTCAGGGTATCTGCTTCCAGCCAGGTTAAAAGTTGAAGTGCAGGCAGGACATATAACCATGTCCTAGACACAACAAATCCTGCATCTTGGCAGTGAGTTGGACTAGATTACCCTGGTAGTCCCTTCTAACCTTATGATTCTAAGTTAAAGCTCTGGGCTGTCCCAGAAGGGTTCTAACCTAGTTCCTAGGATATGGTTAGGTCTGTACGCACCCTGTACTTCAGGGGCCTTGGTACTTAATTGGGAGTTTTACAGCTGGGAAGATCCTGGGAGACTACAACTACCATGATACCTTGTGGAAAAAAGAGAGACCCTTCCCCTTCCAGGGAGCCAAAGGAAAGCATGTGAGGGATTCCATTTTTGAAACTGGGGTGGAGTGCAGCAGTGGCTGGAAGCTGCTCCTTGGCTACTGCTAGCTGCTGCCTGCATCCTGATGCTGCTGCTGCCGCCAAGAGCCTGCTGGAGTTTGATCAAGCAGGGAGCTTCAGAGGTTGGTGACATTGCCTAAGCAGGGCAGGGACTGAGCCTGGGGCTGACTAAGGTGGGCCTGCAGTGACGGTGGTGTGAGACCCCCCCCCCCGTTGTTTGGGGCAGGGCTTGTAAAAAGATAGGGGCACAGCAGAGAGACTTTGATTGGGCCTGAGAAGAGGCAGAGAGAGTGCCTTCAAGCAGGGCCAGGACTGCAGACATTTGGTTGGGCCAACTCCAAATCTCCAGCTTGAGACCTGTGCTGAACTGATATGCTGAACCAACAAAGTGCTGTCTCTGTCTTCAGATCTTCAAGCACGCCCACGCAAGCAATGGGTTAGGGCTCTAAACTCTAGGGGAGTGTACACTCCGGAAGTGGGGTAAATAATGGCACTGTAAATGCCAGTTAGACAAGTTTCATTTAACACTGTAGGCTGTTTTTATTAGCTGATTTATTCAACTGCCCCTGTGGATTATGATGTTTAATTTCAATCTGTTATGCCATATTTCTTCAATTGGTTAAGTAAAAGTGTGTTAACTCTAATTTAAGTATATTGGATGTTTAGTTTGCATAACTGCAATTGTTCAGTTAGACCTATGTCTCAGATTATCATAATTATTAGACTAGGTGTAGCCCTGGAAACTCCCAAGGCCCTCTATTGAGTATGTGCAGGGGCCAGCCAGGTGGAGGCACCGACAATTTAAAATTCCTTTAGAAGTAAAAGGACTGCAACAGAGGGGTGGATAGAGGATTCCCACCTATCCTAAATCATGATGGGATACTCAGGCTCTCCTTTGTTGTCAGCAACCTGAGGCGCCCTTGCACACCGGTGAGTGGTGCTTGCTCCCAAGTAACCCAGAAAAGGAAGGGGGTTATTGGTCCTATCTCCATTATAACTTTTATCTGTGTTTTACTGGGGCAGAGGATAACCACGTGTAATCAGGTCTCCCAACTCCTTTATACTTGTAGTATAGATGGGGGCTGTAAAGATACTCAGCTCCCAGCTCCAGAGCAGATAACAGACACCCCGTGAAGATGTAAATTACAGAGTGATATTTGGAGATGGAGAAGGGACAGATGACTTGCCTCTTTGTGCGAGATCTCTGGCTGTCTCCTTCCCGATGCCTGTGTTGGCCCCTGTGATCACCACCACCTTCCCGTTCAGCTTAGCTGTCGACTTACACACCCCTCCTGCGACATACCTCCTAGAAGAGAGGACAAGAAGAGGACTATTAGAGACTTTCAAGGACAGTTTTCTGGTTACGAGGCTCAGTCCTGGGGCTTTGATCCAGCCACCTAGTTACTGGGTTCAGAACAATTAGAAAGACATGGCCACATTCACAGAAACTGCCAGTTCCTGGTTCCCGTATTCTTATATTTCCCTCATGGTGCCAGCCACTGCCCAGACTTAGAGGTCATTACAGCCACTGATACAGGTTCCTAGTCATCTTCCAAACCTCTGCACCTTGAAGCAGTCAATATTCCAAGCTGTCTTCTCTGCTATGAACATGTTGGTATATAATGCACTGACAGGTGGGGCTAAAGCCCTGGTGTCCAGTGGCTGCAGCCCAAAGAGAACATAAACCCTGGTACTATTGCCACCTTGCTGAGAGCCTCCTTTATTTAGTTCAGGGGTTAGCATAGGCAGTGAGGATAACAGGCTTGGCCCAGACACTTGCCACCGGAAACTCACGTTCTGCCCACCCTCCACCTCCACTGCCTCAGGCCCTACTCCCACTTGGTGCCGTCCCCCACCGCTTGTGCCTCTTGGGGGGGGAGCACAGGTGCAGGGAGCTCCCAGTCCCTACCTCCAACATGGACACCAGGGCTTGGCAGGACACCGCTCTGCCTGCTCCAGCTGTGTCACGTGCTCCCTTGGAGGTGCAGGCAGGGCCTCCGGGCAACTCTCCTGGGGCAGGGCACCATATGGCTCGGTTCTCATAGGCTGGTGGCAGGAAGCAGAGGGTCCCGCAAGCAGGCTGCATACTCCCCAGAGCCCTGCTGCCTTGTGCAGGCCCCAGGCCACAGCCATGGCATGTGCCGCTCTCAGCCTCCACATGTTGCTGTGGGAGAAGTCAGGTGAAGCTCGGGTGAGGAGGCGGAGCATGGGCGGGGCCACGGTCTGATTACTGGTGCCGCCACCGCCCAGCCTCCTCCCTGGGGGTTAGATCTGACATTATCCATGCCATGCTGTGTGCAGTAGACGTGGTGACCACAATGTCAGCTGGGGGTTTGTTATGAGCACCACATAACAGCTCCAGAGCAGAGAGGCACTATACATAGCCCAGTCCGGAGGCAGGAGTAAATCAGAGGCAGCAGGCAAGTCCTTTCTCCCATCACCTGTCCCAGGAGCCAACCAATAGCTCAGCAGGCACCTTCATTCCCAAATCCTACCTTAGGTGCCCCAGCATGCTGCTGCCTGGGCCTGAGTGTTAGCCAGCGCACTGGTCTCCTTGCCCAGCCCCTGGCTGCGGTCCAGGTACCTACAAGTAGGCAGGCTCCCTGCCAGAAATCATACTAAGCACCAACAAACACAGTAGGTAGCTTCTTGTATTGCTGCACTGGGTGTTGTAAATTCTTCATTGATATGTGCAAACTATCACGCTGTTACATAAGTGGGGTGAGAGTTACCCTATGGGCTGTTAATATCAGCTCTCTCACAGATCATCCCATGATCTTTTTTCTCACCTAGACTTTCTGAACTTATCTAATGCACCTACACTAGAGGCATTTAAAAGAGCATGAGATGACTAAAAAGCCTCCCATTACGCTGTTCATTTTAATTAATAATACATTGGGCCAGATGTCCATGATATAACTCCAATAGAGTCAATGCAGCCTTCTCTCCTCACATTTTTTATGGATTGACAATTATCTTTTTAATTCTTTGAAACTTTCTATTTCCCAAAATAAAGAGCGTAGAGATAAAGAACAGGCAATTATAGAAAGTTTACTAAGCATTTCAAGCAGCTACCTTGGGGTCAGGTTAAGTGCAAAATATGGTCATTTTATTCCCAAAAATACAAGAGCTTATTTTAACCTGAGAATTGGTTAAGAGAATCATCAAAATTAGAGCTAGAAATACACACTAGGTCTCAATCCAGTCCAAGCTCAGGAGTGAGTGCAGCATTGATCCCTACTATTTTTTAGATACAAGGATCAAGGTAACTCTAACTAACATTTTAATTTGGTGAAGTCAAAAAAGAATCCACTGCCCCCACCCTTTCCAAAAACAAGCAATCAATGAAAATTTACTGGAAAATAAAACAACTTTCTTCTCATACCTCTATCCTAAGCATTTATGGTCATACTATTTTTATGTAGTACTTTTATGCCTTTCAAGTGTTGTGCAGACAATATATTAAACCTTATGACATCTTGGTAAGTTAGCTATTAGCTCTATTTTACAGATGGAGAAACTGAGGCACACAGAGGGCTTACCCAAAACTGCAAATCAAATTAACAGCAGAGATCCTGGCTGCCACTCCCTACTTTAATTGCTGGTTAACTCTGCTTCATTTATAAGGAGTGGAGCGGTTTTAAGACTCACTGGATAACACCATAACTTAAACCAAGTTCTCAGTATGGTGAAACCTTTTCCTTTGAAATCTGATCACATTTATTACCTAGCATATTACCTGATCTTTCTCTAAATTCCAATAATGGATAAACTGATCTTCCTTCTCTACAAAGGATGCACTTGCTGGATCCCCATTTAGCAGAAGTAGAAAGGTACACATTTCTTAAAAGGGTTTATACACTAGCTAATCAATCATCTAATACAGACCTGATGTAAGGAGCTGCCATGAACAGGAGAAGGGGGACAGAGATGAATATTCCCAGTACGGTCCCCAAGCAGTTTAGCATTGCTGCTCTGTGTTGTGTGCTCTCTGTTGCAGCCAAATAAGTGTCCGCACAGAGCAGCGGGAAGGCAAGTGAAATACACCAGCTAGGGAGCACTGCATGCAGGGAGTTGTAGTCAAATCCATCAGCTTTGTGTGCAGGGCAGAGCATGATGTGCTGGGAGTTGTAGTCCAACAACCCAGGCGGGTAACGGGATATACTGGTGAAAAAACAAAGATAAAGCAGCATACCCAGTGATTTCTCTGCAGGAGGAAAGCCAGGGAAAGAGATATACCTGCTCCACAAAAATAAAACAAAACTGCAAGCAAATCAGTTCCTTAGTTCGAAAGGATCAGTAACTTCCTAGCCACTGAGTTCATTTGTTCTCTGCGGTTTGCTTTATAATTCAATAAATGACAGCAGCACTTCTGGTCTAGTGGATAAAGTGCATTTAAGAGTCGAGAACCTGGGTTCTATTCCAGATTCTGCTGTTACCTTACTGTGTCTATACTGACGGCAGGAAATTCGCTGCCGTCAGATCGAAGTCTCTGGATTGACTCTGTTCCGTCGGCACAGCGCAGTGTGGATGGCACTCGGAACAGACGCAGCAAAGTCGACGGGAGATGTGCACGTTTCTTACGTCACACAAGTCAGGAAATGACAGCTCTGCACATTTAAGAACTCCTTCCAATTAATTATTCAGAAGGAACTACCTGAGCAGAAAGTTCAGCTGGAAGACTCATCTCTTCCAGTCTTGCTTAGAACATCTAAAGCACTTGTAGGTTTCTGTTATTAGTTCTAGCAAAAGTTAGGAGAGGATTGTGTGTGTGTGTTTAGAGAGCTATGAGAAAATCTGGTATTTCCAAACGAATTATCAAACCAATTAAACTGATGGTCACTCTGAATCCTTCCATTGGGCCTTTACCAATGAAGAAGAGAGCTTAATGAAGTTAGAGTCTGGGGCAAGGATCTGCTTTGCTTCCCTGCACAGCTCTGGACTTTTCACATTTTCTAGAGATTTAGGTGCAGGCACTGGTTACAGAAGAAGTTAAAGTCCAGTCTCCTGAATTTATTAATTTTTTACTTGTGATTTGTGCCAAGCTCTGTTTGGAAGGAAATTCAAATTCAATTAAAATGTGAAAAAAGCATTTTAAAAAATTTAAGTGTGCTGGATACATAAGAATATAACTTTATCAAAAAAAATTATCAAAAGATGTTTCCCATTTAAAACAAACTGATTTATTAAACAAATGAAGTATTATCTATAGTTAGTCAACCAAAGTGATTATTTCTGGTAACTACCCAAGGTTTTAGAACTAGTAGATCTCTCCTTCTCACACCTAGATTTTATTCATAATTAGAAGAGAAAAACAAGCATTCCTGCTTTTTTAACTTCCAAGTAGGCTCTTAACTATGAATGAACCAGTCATTGAACTGAAATAGCTGAATAAACGGAAATGAAGAAAATATTCCCTGCACCTGTCAAGGAGGCTACTGCTGTCAAAAGTGGATTTGACACAGGTCCTTAACCAGTGTCTTCCACCACTTCAGGGATTTGGCTTTCTTAAATCTTGGCAGCAAACATATACTGCATGTATATTTTTGTATTTTAAATAGATTATAAATAGGTTAGGTCTTAACAGGTTGTTAAATCTAGTTAAAAATAAATTTGAAATTAAAAAATAAATATAGCTGTATTTAAATTATTTTTTTTAAATAATCAGTTTTTATCCACCCTGTAACCCATCCGTGCCTAGGGTAGCCACCTGAAAATGCCAAGGTCAGGTCAGGCTGTAAATCAAGAGCAGATTCTCCCAGCACTGGTGGGTGATACTGAAGTCAGACTTCCCAACCAGTGCTTCTGATTCCCCACACCAGTTATCAAGAAGCCAGTATATAAATACACACAGTCCCCTTTACTGCATTCCAGTCTCTGGCTCCCAATCAGCCACTAGGTCCAGTAAAGAGATCAGTTATTTAAAATTCTATGCTCTTTACCAAAAAGGTTTCTCCTGATCTGGTACTGTGGCTGACCCTTTGAGATCAATATAAATTTAGATCTTACCCAAAATACCACTCTGCCAGCCAATCCTTTAGGAAATAAAACTAAAACTATAAAACTTTAGGAAAGAAACCAACTATGAGAGAAATGTTAAAGGATTAAAGCAATCAGATACATACAAATGATTTGAAAGTCCATATACATCAGGTTTCTAATAGAACTGTGGAGTTTGCAGGCTTGTGTAATCCCTCTGGTGTACATCCAGTACCTGGATGGGTCTCAGTCCTTTGTTTCACAGCTTCAGTTCAGTTGTAGATGCGTTGATCCAGACATAGGCTGGAGACTAAAGATAAAATGGATCTCGGGCAGCTGCCTTTTATGTCCTTTGCCATGCTGCTTGTGGAATTTTACAGGAATAAGATGGAGCCCAGAGTCACGTGGGTAAGTCCCAGTGACTCATTAGGTATATCCCTGGCTTCTCACCCTAAGCCCTCTGTAGCTGTGAATTTCTTAATGGGCCATTAAGCAGGCTAGTGCTGCAGCCATCCTGTCTGGGGTGTCACCCAGACGCAGCACAATTTGAAATACAGATATATCAACCATATCCATAACTTCCATTACACACATCGCACATGAACATAAACATCATCATCTTACTTAGCACATTATATCCTTTCTAGCAGTACCTGACATGGCATATCTCATATGAATATTATGATTTTGACATTCTGATGTTAAATAATATAATAAATGCCCCCTACCTCCGGAATCCAGCCAGCATGACACTGCCAGCAGAGACATTATATGTTAATGATCCTCAGTGGCCAGTGGCCCACAGAGGAATAGAGAATGGAAAAACCCAAAGGGATGGAGAGGAAGAGACAAAGTGTTAGACACTGCTTTTAAAATGAGACACACTCCTTAGCAAGATAGACCATCATGAGGAAGAGAAGACTGAGAAAGAATGCAGTGCAGGAGGGCCCTGGGACCCCTAAGAACACTGACCCAAACCCAGGAGTGATGACAGAACTGGAGGGAGAGGTTTGTACTCAGATGTTTGTTATTTTTCCATAGATCTGTAAAGCTATTATGCTCGTCTGTGAGTAAAAGATGTATGGTTATGAAGTGCCTTTGCAAATCTAGTGTGGATCCTTGATTTAATTGTCATGTGGTCCCCAAAGCATTAAACTGTAATCCACTGTTCATGCAGAAGATGAGCTCTGGTGAGAAGTGTGCTTAAGCTACTGGGGAAATTTGTTGGGGTCCACACTGATCTGTGAAGCTAGGGCAGATGGGCAGAGAGGATACCAGCATAGGAGTCTGACTCTGAGAATGTGTTTGAAAGGACAGACTTAAAGTCAGAATGCTACTCAGACCCAGCAGGTTTGGAAGTACCTGGGATCCAACACAGCAGCCTGGGGTGACCTTCCTCCACAAGGAGCAGCTCAGCCAGGACTCTAATACTCTACTTATTGTATCAAGGAATTTAACAGCTCTACTGGCAAGACAAAAATGGAGCCAATTTTGTATTTCAAATCTGCAGTGGGGGTCCTATGATACATTTGAAGTTTCTGAAAATAACTTTTCCACACAGATGGTGGCAGCACAGTTGAGGAGTGTAGGCAATCATTTGATGGTCTACATGAAATGAATTGAAGGGTCTCAGGCAAGTTCCCTGTGTTTGGGTGTACAATTGCTGCTATATGCACATCATTACTACATTTGTCAGGGAACCAAAGTACCTCAAACCCTGCTCTTGGATGTGCTTGTGACTTTTGCACATTTTCCATCAATTGCCTGCAGAAAAGGATGGGGTCAGGCAGGTATAGACTGTGTGTGCTCACAGCAGTTTTAAGACAAGCATTTGTTATTTCAGAACCAAACTTCCCCAGGTGTAATAAAGGCCCCACCACCACATTATTATTATTCAGAGACATGCAGGGAGCAAGAATAATGCTGTAACACACAACTCTGGAGTTCTCATTACCTAAATGATCCAAACACTTCCCCAGGGCCAGTGACCACACAGCCCAATATTAGAGGCCGCGTCTTATATCGGCAATTATATCCCCCGTGAAAAAAAGTGTCTGGATTTGTCACACTTGCTATCTGGTCACCCTATTCTGGGGGCCAGGCAATGGATTCATAAACCATCAAAAGGCATTTTAAATACAGGTTTTCCCACCATTCACTTTTGAGCAGAGTCTAAGCCTGGCGAGTTTCAGCCCCCAAAAGTAATGGGGGCCACAACCCAGGCTCCTGTCCCAGCCGCCGGCACCCGTGGGAATGGGAGGGGCCGCACGGCTCCAGAATTCAGACCACCAAGGCCGCAGCAGCAGCTCCTCTGCTCAGCTCCGCGGCTGTGATTGACAAGGAGGGGGCGGACTCCGGCGGGAACGCCCAGGGGAGGCGCCACGCGCGGCACTGCTGGGCCCAGTCACGTGCGGCCTTCCGGGACCTACCTGGAAGTCCCGTAGCTCCCGCGTGAGTCGCCCACGGCAGCACTCCGCTTCCCAACATGCAGTGCGCGGCACGGAGTCTTGGGGCCGCCTTGAGGTGGCTGAAGAAGTGCCTGCTCCGTAGAACCGCACAAGCCCCATTCGGGAACGGAGACTCAGCCCCCGGCTGCTTCTCTCGCAAGGCGGTGGGGAAGTGGGCTGTGACCCTCGCTGTCAGAGGGCCGCTGCCCGTGGTGCCGAGCGATTTAGCACCGGCCGCTATGCAGGGCACCCTTCTGGGCGGGACGAGCGTCAGGAATGCTGAAGCCCCCGATCCGCGGCGCGGAAGTGGCTGTGAAGGGAGCGGGTGATGAGGCGCCTGGGACCCCGCTAACCGGCCGCGGGGGCTGGCAGACAGTAGCCGCCGGCGCCGCCCTCAGGGGTGCCCGCAGCTATGGCGGGTCGGGACTCCGGCTCCTCCGAGCACTTGGAGCGGCTGCACGAGATCTTCCGGTGGCTGCACGGGGAGCTGCGCGGCCTCCTGGAGAGACTGCAGGGGAGCGCGGCCGGTGAGGCGGGGCGAGCGCGGGGCTGCTGTTACGCTGGCGGGGAGCAGGAATTCGCCCCTCCCCCACTAACCGTCGCGCTCCTGTCGGGGCCGTGTCTGTAGCTCGGAGCGCGTCTCCCCGCAGCGCGGGGCCGGGGAGCCCCTTTGTCGCCCCGGAGCTGGGGAGCGGGGACTTATCCGGGGGGGGGGGGGCGGGAGATTTCTCCAGCCTTCAGAGCCGCCTCCGAAACCTCGGGCTCCTTGGCTGAAGGGGCGCCACAAGCGCTGCCGCCAGTGACTTGCCCGCGGGCCCGCTCGCTGCTGGGGGCAGGCGGGGGAGCGCTTTCCTAGTGCCGCTATTTAGCGCCATAGCCGGTGGGGACGGCGCCGTCAGCCGCGCGCTTTGTTTTCGTTCGGCCGCGCACGGCGGGCAGGTGCGCGGCGCTTGGATTGTGCCCGAGCCCCCGCAGCGCCCCGGGGTTTGACGTGTGTGTGGGGAAGGCCCGTTCCTTGGCCCGTCAAAATCCCCGCTGCCCCTCCCCCCTCGCTGTCTGCTTCAGAAAGAGCTTCCCCATTCTCACGCTGGCTTTCCAGAGCAAGCAGAGCCATGATGACACTTGCTATTGCTCCTCTGCAGGTTCCAAACTGACAGAGACATTCTGAGACCTTGTGTTTCTGGTTGCTACTACTGTGAACATGGTTCACTGGAGGGGTCTCGCTGAGAATGATTACTCAAGGAATAGAGCAGACAATGCCCAAAACTACTGGCTTGAATTTAATAAACCACCAATCAAACAGCTTTGGTAATACCACACTGGTTAACAGAACGTCAACCTATAGTTCCCTGTAAGCAATCTTAAATCCCTTTGACTCCCATCTAGACAGCCAACTCTAGTATAGAGAGAAATTATTGAAAACCTTATTCATCATACTCAGTTTTACCAATCTCAAAAGAACAAACACATTGCCCACTAGGTCAATGAATATTTCAGATCTCACTCAAATATGTGCTTATTACAATCCTTATGAACTAAATCTAAGATTTATTAATAAAAAGAAGGAAAAAAGAGTCAATATACATATTACAGCTGATGAAGTGGGTTTCTACCCATGAAAGCTTATGCCCAAATTTGTTAGTCTTTAAGGTGTCACAGGACTCTTGTTTTTATATACATATAGTTATGAGTGAAGTTCTTTGCTAAGTTTCTTAGCAGAGACGGTGAGGCTGCTTTCTGGGACCCTTTCTGGAATCAGTTAAAAAAGTTATAATCCAGTAGGCAGTCCATGTGTAGAGTTTGTTCAAAATCTTCCATGAGATTTCCAGGGTAAATCCAGAATAAATCTGGAGACCTCAGTCTTATGGTTTAGACTTTCCCTTTCAGTGTTGAAGTAGATCTGAGATAAAAAGGATCAGGTCTGAGGCTTCTCTTGTAGATGAAGAAAGGAAGGTACTAACAGGTAATTTCATTAAAAGGGCTTTGAAGGAAGCAAATCTCTACAGTTTGTTCTTTGTTCACAGTCCCTTCTCAGACAGTACATTAAGCAACAGCCATTCAACCAGTTCACAAGTAGTTTACTATGTGAAGTTACAAGTTTCAAAGAGAAATGAGGATAGTAATATTACACCACATGTCCCATCTAAATGATAATATCTCCTTTTGCTCTGAGTAACAAGTGTCAAATCTGCTTGAAAATCTAGTAGGTTCCAGGGATAGATCTGTTCAACTTCCAGAACAAAAACCATCTCACTTTGTAAAGCAGCTGGGATAATGCTGTGGGCTGGGTAGGTCAGGGGATTCATAATGGAATATTGAGCCTTTCAGCTCTTGTCTTTCATCATACCAGCCAGATCTAATCAGCCCTTTTATTGGCATCCTTGGAAGATGCCAAGAACTGAATGGACATGGAGATTGAAATCTGACTTTTCAGATTGACTAAATGCATGAGGCACATTAATGAGGCAGTGAGGGGAAACTTGGACTTTCTGTGCTATACATACTCTATGGATAAATAAAGATTTTCAATCTCTGAAATTCAGACCAGAACCAGTTACTAGCACTAAATTCACAGGATTCTTTGAAGAAGTTATGTAGAGAGGGCGTGTACTGAACTGATTGCAGAGGTCTGATATACCATTTGCTGCCTTTGAGCTAATTCTCCTTGTCTCCTCTGCAGCTCTGGGTGGCTTTGCTGTTTTGGAGGGCACACTCCGAGGTGTAGGCTTTTGGTAGTTCTGGCTTTGCTATATGTTACTGCTTAGTTATTAGCAGATTCACCCTCGAGCATGGCTACTGCTGGGTTAACTAAGATCCCAAGCCAGCAAGCACTTATACATGGCTTTCTCCCAGGGGTAGTCCCACTGACACATGCATGCAAATAATTCCAGTGATTAGTGTATGTACACTCTGGGCCTTTGGCTTCAATCTCAGCACAAACAGGAGAGGCAGTGTTGTTCTATGGGGCTGCAGATTTACATTCTTGTATAGAGAAAGTTTTTCTGGTATTCATTTAATTTTACTCTAGGTCTACTGCGTGAACTGCATGTCCCTTCACAAATGTTGTTGGAATCTTGCTTAAAGATTGTTAGGTGGAAATCTAGCCAAATGAATTAATGATAAAGAATTAAAAGCAGTTTCCAGTAGTACACCTGTCAATTTTTGTAGTTTTACTGCTATGTTTTCCTGTTTTAAAATGATTTGTCTCTTCTCTGTTGCTGTGTGAGATCCGCATAATCTAGAGAAGATTTCTAAAGTGAAACACCCTATGTAACATTATCAGAATGTAGAAAGTAATACTGGGAAAATAGCTTTTTCTCAAATCTTTCAATTTTAGTAATGTTAGATGTAGCAGATACAGATAAGTAGGTAAACCATTTTCTAATGGAAGTCTCTCTCTAAGTGTGGATGGTGTCCCTTTAATTCATCTGGTGAATTCTGGCTGTATTTGAAAAAGAGAAGAGGCCCAAACAAGAATGTTAGCAATATGAGTGATTCTCTTTGCAATCAGGAAGTTCCCATACATTTGGGAAGCTGAACACATAATTCCCTCAAGTCTACTCAGCTGACTTCTTTTCTCTGCTAGAAGAGTGAATAGAAAAATAGTCCTTGTTCCATGGCACATCTTAGTCCTGTGTCCCCCAGAATTAATTATTGTAATTCTCTGTACCTAGTATAGGTACCAACCTTATAAAAAGCTGCAGGTTGTTTAGAATACAGCAGCCCATCTGCTCGGTCTCTCAGGCTGTTGAGAGCACAACACTCCAGTGTTCCCCTCTCAGCTGGCTCCCCATTGAATGCTGGGTCAATTCAGAGTCTGTCTCCTCTTCTTCAAAACTCTCCATAAAATTGTCCCAAAAAGAATGACCTCACCTTCGATGATCATGATCTTCCATAATAGCTATATTTTGCTAGAACTAGTGTATTATAAACATCAAGAATGAAATGCTTGTGTACAGAAGAATGGATTTTTTTTTTTTTTTTTTGGTGAGTGAATCACAAATCCGGATCTTGCTTGGTATTGAAACTGATTACAAAATTCATTTTCTCAGAGCAACATAAATTACCCACTTTTTCAACCCAGCCTTTCCACCATAAGTCCACCAAGCCTCCGCTCCCAAAAACCCCATAATCCATCCTTTGCGGGTTCGCTGTAGTGAAGGGTGTTGACTTCATAGTTTTGGGAGGCACTTCATAGTTTTGGGTGTTCACTTCATAGTTTTGGGAGGCACTCTTGATACCCCAGTGAGAGGATCCATGTAGGAACCTAGATATCCCCCATTCAAATGTGGAATAGAAGAATAAGCACGGAGCTGACTTAATCATAGAGCTCTTTAAAAAAATAGAGGTGGTCTTATGAAAGGTGGTGGTAAATGTTGTTCAGTAAAATAGACCATCATTAGAGTTTCATAGAAAATTCATTTCTCAAGAACCTCAGTTGCTGCTTATGGGGCTAAACAGGATAATTTCTGCCAAGCAATTTTTGAAATGCTTATTAAAGATAACTTTTTAAATTTCAAAGAGACTTTTACAAATGCTAAAACCCATGAATTTAAGCATCTTATAATTGCTCAAATCTGGTAGAAGAACATCCCCAAGATTGCTTTTAGAAAAATTTTCAGGAGGTTTTGGGAGACTTTGGAAATTATGCTTCTTTACTAGATATTTCTTCTGCTTCTGGTTAATTAGGGGCAAGTGCATCTTTGTCTTCTGAAAAGTCTCCTGAAGTCCTTCCTCAGTATCAGATAATATAAAAAGTGCTACTTTAAAGGGATTTTTGCAACCTCTGAAACTCTTTTGAGACTGAGAATTTTAAATTCTTGGGCTCTTGCAGAGGGATGCAAATCTGGAGAGCTGTTTGTGACCCGTCCGTGCCCAGGGTAGCCCACTGATAATGCCAGGGTCAGGGCAGGCTGTGAAAGGAGAGCAGATTCTCCCAGCACTGGTGGGTGACGCTGCAGTCAGACTTCCCAACCAGCCACAAACAGTGCTTCTGAGTCCCCCCCACTGGTTATCAAGAAGCCACTGTGCAAATACATACAGCCCCCTTTACTGCATTTCAGTCTCTGGCTCCCAAACTGACACTAGGTCCAGTAAAGAGACCAGTTATTTAAACTCTATGCTCTTTACTAAAAGATTCCCTCTGATCCCAAAGGATCAGCCACAGTACCAGTTCACTATAAGTTTGGATCTTACCTAAAATACCATGCTGCCAGCCAATCCTTTAGTAACTAAAACTAAAGGTTTATTAATAAAAGAAAACAAACAATAAGAGAAGTGTTAAAGGCTTGAAGCAATCAGATCATACAAATGATTTAAAAGTCCATATACATCAGGTTTCTAGAACAATTGTGGAGTTGCAGGCTTGTATAGTCCCTCTGGTATACATCCAGTACTTGGATGGGTCTAAGTCCTTTAGTTCAGTTGCAAAGTGTGTTGATCCAGTGGTGTGTCCACAGCTGGACAGGAGCAAGGAACAAGACAAAGACAAAATGGTTTCTGTGGTTTGATCTTATATACCCTCTGTTACTGGCCAAGTGGCTTGTGGAACTTTACAGGAACCAAAATGGAGTCCATAGTCACATGGGCCAATCCTGGTAACTCTTCAGGTATGCCTTTAGTTTCTTCCCGGGCCTTTGGCTTCTGTTAAGGTCTTGATGGGCCATTAAGCGGGCTATTGTCCTGTGGCCTCTCTGTCTGGAGTGTGTCTTTTACAGCACAGTTTGAAATACAGGTATATCAAAGATCTCCATAACTTTCCTCACACATATTACACATGAACACAAATATTATCATCTTATTCAGCATATCATAACCTTTCTAACAGTACCTGACTTGGCATGTCTTACATGAATCACTGTGATTTTGACATATTAATGTCAAATAACACAAATGCCCCCCCTCCCAATCCAGTCTGCATGACACTGTTTCTCTTAATGAACAAGATAAATTCATTGACCAAGATGCAGAATTTTCTCTTCTATATCTAGGTAAAATACCAGGGCAATGTTGGCTTTTTAAATAAATATTGATCGGTTACCCTTTACTAATAAGTAAAATGATAATCCATTCCTATTTAGGAGGAATTGAATAATTTTTTTTAGCTTTATGATCACATGGATAACATCATCATAGGCTCTTCCTAAGTTTTGTTCCTTCTGTTGCATTAGTACTTGTGTTCATATATTCTAGTAGCAGTTTAATCCTGAGTGTTCTGAATGAGACTGTCAAATTTATCCTGATTCTTCTGAAAGTCTTTTCATTGTAATATTATTTCTGTAAGACGTTGCATTGTAATACTTTTTTTCCCCACATTACCTATCCTTTATCACTATTTAGACAAAACTTTTCTTTATATCACCACTACTTTTAATTTGTCACTTGCAATTATGTGGCTGCTAACTTATAGCTGCAGTACACTGTTGCTCCACTTGGAGGCATGAATAGTAGGCGAAATACAGTATTAATGAGTAGCGGCATCAGCCTTGGGTTGATGTAGCTATTAATGGTTTGGAAACAAGTTACTAAACAAATTCTGTGTAACCAAAAGCCTGTTGGAGATGGCAGCGAGTAATAAAATGTTAAATGCAAAGTTGTAACTATATTTGGAAATAGTGAGTTGTTGTGTACAGGAGTAACTTCTACCTGTACAAAGAGGAGGGTTCTAATTTACACACAGCAAAAACTCCACAGTGTGAGATCTTGGCAGATGTGGGATCTTGTCAGATTTAGTCTCTTGGATAGGAATCTTTTAGGGGAAAACCTTGTTGCCTGGAAAGTCGTATTTACATGATGCTCTTCTTTTTGTTGGCATTAAAGCAATGCCCTAGCATGATATCAGGAAGCACTGTGATGCTAAAGATACCTTTTATGAGGATTTGAAACCCAGGTCTTGACTACTCATGGTCATTAACAATCTAATGACACTTCTTTCAAAAACAGGAATTTTAACCCAATGTCCTCTCTATATTTCAGATTAGCTATTAACTCTTTCAATTTGCTTAAGTGTTCTCTACATTTTGTCTTATGTCTATGTTGTTGTGCAGTGCTAAGCTGTAACCACCTTCCACTCATGACATGACTGTATTTCATTTATGTGTGCGCATGTGTGATTCTAAAAGCTTTGAAAAGGATTTTGGAATGAGTATAATGAGGTACATTAATATTCAAACTCTGACAAAATGCATCATCCAAAAAGTTGAAATCTGGTTATTTAACTGCGCAGTACTTTGGACAGTTTCTTGGATCACTTTGGAGGATCAACAGTGCCATGAAAGATTTCATAGTTATATTTTTTTTCTGAGCTGTGCTGTTCCAGAAATACTCTTAAACATATTTATATCTACATTGGCAGTTAGCTGACAGGGGTGTGACGAAAAGCACACCTATATTCACACTCTACATACTACTGTAATAATCTTTGTACAAAATGTGACTTGTGAGGTATCATTTGCAAACTAAGAACTCACTGGTCAATAACATTAAGGTGAAATGTGTGTAAAAGTTAGGAATTTCCCCTGTATGATGATGGCGGAACATGTTCAAAACCATGTTCTGAATATTTCAGAACATGTTTTTGGGGAAATTCAGGACTGGGGAGTGTGGCATCACCATAGCCATTTGTTAACCAAAGCTGGTAGAAACTAGTGGAAATCTGTGGTATTGCAGGCAGGCTCAAGGATCTAAAGCACTGGAACAGGGCTGCCCAATACATAGGTAGAATGCATGCTGTTGCTGGCTCTGAGCATTCCAGTGCACCACAGTGCCAAGGCATAGTGAAGACACACGAGGTTACAGGGTAAGAGGTGACACACCTCTTCGCTGGTCTGGATTACACCACAGAATAGGACACGGGGTGATAATACTACCCTACATCTTAGCTAAGACAGCAGCTACTACTTTAGTAGGATCATTCCCAAATTGCCCTGTGTATGAGGTAGGACACATCCATATGCCCAAGTTGTCTCAGCAGAAGACAGGCACTTTGAATTGGTTCCTGCTCTCCTAATGGGCTCTATGGGATGCTTTTAAAGAGACTGTTCAAAAATTTCTACTTCAAGGCAATTGCAGAAAATATATATTTTAGCCAACTTCTTATTCACTTATTACTGCATGGAGGAGGCTAGTAGAACACCACAAGGTAAGGACCATGATGTTAGCACTGACATGCTCCATACTGTGATTAGAGTAACTGCCTTTTTGTATCATTTGAGATTATAACTTTTCCTTGTTAGCTGACAACTTGAGTCAGTGTCAGAAGCTACTTACAACTCAAATATTATGGTGTAACTTCTCTTTGGGCTGAAAGGGAAACCGAAGTCAGACAAGTTACAAAAATAAAAGGAGCTATTTTAAAGACTTTGACATTTTCTCAAACTTCTACCTACTGAGAGTTTAAAACTTTAATCATGTTAGTGGATTTTGGCTTCTTTTGGAGAACAGAGTTGCAGGACATCATAACAGAAAATTGACCTTTATAATAGAGCTGTTGTTGCTACTTGAACAATGGAGAGACTGTAGTGTCTTCATAATACTGTGGTTGAGTTATGTCAATATTGAACTGTTTTCTTTCCATCTTAGGATTTGATTTTGTTTGAAGTCAGGACAAACTTGCACTAGTTTCTAGGAGAGATGAACAGTAGCTTTTATCAGAACTCTTCCAAACATGACTGCCATCTCTCTTTACAATGCTCTAACCCAGTTCTATGGCCTTCTCAAGCTTTCTACAAGCTTATAAAAACATACACTATTGCATTCTTGTAGCATCAAGATATTAGATGTTTGTTTAGAATTCTGTTCACACAATACCATTCCCAATTATCTTTGCAGTATGAGGATGGGATGAGCACTGCAGGTAAAAGCATTTAACAAATGCAACATATATCTATTCAGACTCTTTTTTTAAAAACACAACACATTACCTTCAAAAGCTCAGACCCTCATTACAGACTCCAGTAGTTAATGGGCAGTTCACATTAAAACTGTAACATACATAGCTCATTGGCTATGTGACCCTGATAATCAGCTTAGCCAAGAGAGATGTGTATTCAGACATTATTCCTGTATTATGATCTGAGTTCTTGACAGCACCTCTTATCTGGAAGGATTCTAGATCACCTATAAATACATGAATTTCTTCACCTACTGATAAAGTCAGTAGTTGTCCAACAAAGCAAGAGAAAGGAAGGATGCTGTATCCAGTAGAAACTGCAGGGGAAACTTAAGGTAGAATGAAATTACATAAATGGAATTTGGCCAGGACATTGTGGTTAACATCTACTCAACTTGTAGAACTTCAATACCAAAATAAGCAATTGTTTATGAGAGGCATACCAACATAAGTCATCGAATATTAGAGTTGGAAGGGACCTCCGGAGGTCATCTAGTCCAACACCGTGCTCAAAGCAGGACTATCCTCAGTTAAATCATCCCTGTGAGGGTTTTGTCAAGCCTCAGCTTAAAAACCTCTAAAGATGGAGATGCCACCACCTCCCTAGGTAACCCGTTCCAGTGCTTCACCACTCTCCTAGTGAAAAACTTTTTCCTAATGTCCAACCTAGACCTCCCCCACTGCAACTTGAGACTGTTGCTCCGTGTTCTGTCATCTGCCACCACTGAAAACTGCCTAGCTCCATCCTCGCTGGAACCCCGTTTCAGGTAGTTAAAGGCTGCTATCAAATCCCCCCTCATTCTTCTCTTCTGCAGACTAAACAGGCCTAGTTCTTTCAGCCTCTCCTCATAAGTCTTGTGCTCCAAGCCCCTAATCATTTTTGTTGCCCTCCGCTGGACTCTCTCCAACTTGTCCACATCCTTTTTGTAGTGGGGGGCCCAAAACCGGACACAATACTCCACATACAGCCTCACCAATGCTGAATAGATCACTTCCCGCGATCTGCTAGAAATGCTCTTACTAATGCAGCCCAATATGCCATTAGCCTTCTTGGCAACCAGGGCACACTGCTGACTCATATCCAGCTTCTTATCCACTGTAACCCCCAGATCCTTTTCTGCAGAACTCCTGCCTAGCTCGTCGGTCCCCAGTCTGTAGCTGTGCATGGGATTCTTCCATCCTAAGTGCAGGACTCTGCACTTGTCCTTGTTGAACCTCATCAGATTTCTTTTGGCCCAATCCTCCAATTTGTTTAGGTCCTTCGGTATCCTATCCCTCCCTTCCAGGGTATCTACCACTCCCCCTAGCTTAGTGTCATCTGCAGACTTGCTGAGGGTGCAATCTACCCCCTCTTCCAGATCATTAATGAAGATGTTGAACAACACCGGCACCAGGACCAACTCCTGGGGCACTCCATTCGTGACCAGCTGCCAGCTAGACATGGAGCCATTGATCACTACTCATTGAGCCCTTTGCTGTAGCCAATTCTCTATCCATTTTGTAGTCCATTCATCCAACCCATACTTTTTTAACTTGCTGATAAGAATTCTGTGGGAGACCGTATCAAAAGCTTTGCTAAAGTCAAGGTATATCACGTCCACCGTTTTCCCCTCATCCACAGAACCAGTCACCTCTTCATAGAAAGCAATCAGATTGGTCAGGCACGACTTTCCCTTGGTGAATCCATGTTGACTGCTCCTGATCACCTTCCTCTCTTTTAAGTGCCTTAAAATGGATTCCTTGAGGACCTGCTCCATGATTTTTCCAGGGATTGAGGTGAGGCTGACCAGCCTATAGTTCCCTGCATCCTCTTTCTTCCCTTTCTTGAAGATGGGCACAATATTTGCCTTTTTCTAGTCATCTGGGACCTCTCCCTGTTGCCACGAGCTTTCAAAGATAATAGCCATAGTGCTATTTATCACTGTAAAGACATAGTGATAGTCTTTATCACCTTCCTGAGTTAAGCACCTTTTATCAGCATAGTCCTGGGAATGGAGTTTTGTTGAGTCTCAAATCAGCAATATTTTTTATTTTTCCAAAGCTAGTGGCATGTGTTGTGTGTGTCTACTTCTTGGTTACAGTGTGGTGGGTTTTAAGTTCTGGCCCTTCGTAAGAATTTTCTGATAGTCCCTATTTTAGGTTGAACTTTGGTCTGGTGGTGTTGTTAGTCAACCTCTTCTGTTAGCTTAGTCTTCTGTATGATATTCCCATCGTGTTCTGTTTTAATTTCCTTGTAGCATATGTAATGTTGTTCCATTTTTTTTCCAGAAGAGAAGAAAAAACTAATACGAGAATTTGATGAGAAACAACAGGAGGCAAATGAAACGGTAAGGATGTGGCTGGAATTGTGACATTGGGGAGACTGCTTGCTAAAACCAAATGGGATGTCAGCTCATATGTTTACAACAGCTCATACATTTCCCTTTCTCCTTAGAAATAGTTCATTCGGGTCCATGTGCTTCAACCCTGATGGGATTAGTATGGAGAGAACATCCTCTACCTGTTTAGATAAACATGGTTTCATTCTCCAAGGCTGTCAAGCCTGCACTTCTCACAAGCACTAAACTCAAATGCCACCTCACAATTACTAAGCAAATCAGATTGCTGGATGTGCAATCAGAATCCTTAGATTTCTTGGTCTTGCAGGGCGGGGGGAACCTGGGGAGATAAGTAGCGAATCCCTGCTTTTACACTCTCTTCTGTGGTAGTCCCGCATCCTAGAATCATTTTAAACATGGCAGTCTACTCCCCTCCTCTTCCGGGATTTGTGTGATTGTCAACATGTTATGGATCTTGAGCATTCTAATTCTGTTCTGCCAGAAACTAATGGGCAGATCAATAAAAATAAAGGTTAGTTATTGGTAAGCAGAGTTCAAGATGACTCTGCATATTCACACCTACAGGTTTTGTGCTGGCTGGTGGTACACAACAATAGAACCCTCTCCAAGTAGTGCATCTTAGAACATGTGTGTGCCCCCTTCTGCTCCTGCCCTCAGTGTTTCTGAAGGCTAGGCTGCATAAGGAATGCAGTGCCCTCTACCAGCTCAGTTCTTTCCACCACTAACCCAGAGAAACCATAATAGGACTCTGAGAAAGAAGGGAAGAGGGGTGGGAAGCATGACTATGCAGAGTCTTCTTGAAGTGGCTCTGCATAATCCCCCTGCCCCTTGTGGCAGTGCTGAAAAATTCAGGAGGAGGAAACACTATCCTAATTAAATAACAATTGAAACACTGCTGTGCCAAACCTGGCATCTTCTTGGAGCTAAATTAAGAGCATAATGTTTAAGGAAAGTGTGAACCAAGTTTCAAGTAGCAGCCTTACAAATTTCCCCAATAGGAAACAGTTTAAGACAAGCAAAATATGTTGCATAGCTCTAGTAGAATGAGGCCATACAACGGTAGACAAAGGAATGTCTAACTGTATTACTCATATGATAAACATATACTGTTTAACCCATTTGGAAATCATTTGAACAGATACGCTATGGACCAAGGTTATTCTTGGCATAAGAAATAACCCAGATTTCATAAAACTTTTAGTTCTGTTTTAAGGCTTCTTGCATCTAAAATACAGAAAGCATATTCCATTTATTAGCATACAGCTTAGGGGAAGATATAATAAATGCATTGTCTGATGTGAACTTGGATTGTTGTTAGTAAAACCTAGGATCAGATCTAAGACCCATCTTGTCTTTTTGAAAATCAGTAAATGGTGGCTCAGCCTTCACAGCAGGTAATTCACGCACCCTTCTAGCAGATGTTATAGCAGTGCTAAATGCTGATTTGAGAGAGAAAATATGGAACATTCTGCTAAGGGTTCAAAAGGTGGTTTCATAAGCATAGATAAAACCAAAATAAGATCCTGAGAAGGGACTTAATCCCTCAGTGGAGGAGACAGGTTAGAGAAACCCTTCATAAACCTTTTAACTATCATGGACAAACACTGATCTGCTATTGACCCAAACATGGTAAGGTGTAAGAAAGCAACCAGATGAACTTTTAAAGAGGAATCATAATCCTTCAATCTTTTAAATATATTAAATATTCTAAAATGCCAGGTATGTAAGCTGTAACTGGAGAATCGGATCTTTCCTGCATCTACTCAACAAATCTAGAACATTTCAAAGAATTACCCTTTCTCCTAGATAGTTTTATAGAATTTAGTATGTTCTGGACCAGTGAGGAACAGGGCTGTTCAAGATCAGTCAAAGTTGCCCAGGCCATCGAATGAAGAGACTGAGGATCTGGATGAAAGATCTTGCCTTGTTGCAATAAGAGATCTGGAGACAGAGGAAGATGCATGAAGATCTGCCTGACAGCTGGAGCAGATCTGTATATCACTGCTATCATGGCCATGCCTGGGCAGTTAGTAATATTCATGCCCTGTCCTGATGAATCTTCTTCACTGCTTTCTGAATTAATGGAAGGAGGGGCACGAAGGGAGAGCATACAGAGGATCTCTTCCCAAATGCAGAAGAAAAGCATCCCAGCTGGATTGACTGTTCTTTTCCACTCTTGAACAAAAGGAGTAATGCTTTTTGTTGGACCGCCATAACAAACAGATTTGTATTGGGAGGACTCTAGCTGGAGAAGATGTCCCATCCCACCTGATCCATCAGGGACTGTTCATGAATCTGAAAACTGTCTCTGCTGAGATGAACTTCTAGCACATTGTTCTTTGCTGCTAAATGCAGACTGGATAGACATTGTGGAGAATTTACCAGTTCTGCAATCTGACAGTTTTGGCACATAACAGATGAGTCCACACCCCACTTCTTTGGTGAGATACATAGCAATTGTGTAGTCCGATATTCTCTGAACAACCCTTTCTTCCATATGAGGAAGGAAGGATCTTAGGCCAAACAAATGGCTCTTAACTTCAGCACATACAAACTCTTCCTGAGAAGCCCAGTGGCCTAGAACTGTAATCTGACTCACATTTAACAAGGGATGGTGAGTGCATTTATTGGAGATTGTCACTGATAATGAAGAGGGATTGAACAGGATGCCTCTGAGAATGTTTGACTTAACCACTATATTAAGGAACTTAGAACCTCTTGAGGCATGGTAACAAACATTGGAAAACTGTCTACGTTTGGCTTGCAAATCGGAGACATCTAGTGCTGTGTTGCCTTATTCTGAGATGTGCAAATGGAGTTACATAAGCAGTAGTCGCCATGAGACTGAGAAAGAAAAGCACTTTCTGAATGTGACAGGTTTGAGTTTGTAGAACGATAACTCTATTTTGAGAAACCTGTTTCTGGGAAAAATCTCTCCCTGCTATTGAGTCCAAAACAGAGCCTGTAAATCAAATTCACTGGGTTGAGCAGATACTTGATTTTTTTTCCTTCTTGTTCAGGAGTAAACAAATCTGAAAGGAGACAGGTTGTAAAACTGATGTGCCGTGACAGATCCTTATGTACAGGAGCCTTCAGCAACCAATAGGCTAAATATGGATAAACAAAAATTCTCTGCTTTCTGGGACGTGCTGCTATCCCAGAAAGGCACTTTGTACTGACTCTTGGTGCTATGGACAGGCCAAACAGAATAATCTTATACTGCACTGGAAATGCCATCGTGTCACCACAAAACAAAGGTATTTTCAAAGACTGTCAGATAGAAATATGCATTCTTTAAATGAAGAGTCATAATTGAGAGTGAGGGAATTGTGGAGGCTGGGGTTTAAGTACAGAACTGGAACATCTGAATTAATTTGTTCAGTGTTCTAAGATATAAAATTGGATGAAAACACTCTCCCTGCCCCATTTTTATTTCTGTACCAGAAAGTACCTTGAATAAAATCTGACTCTCCCCAGATGTTTGGATACCTTCTTAATAGCTCCTGTCTAGAATATCTTTTGAATTTCTGATAGTAGAATAGTCTCATGAGAAGTTTCCCTGAAAAGAGAAGGGTGGGGGGAATTGAAAGAGGGGAATTTTTCAAATTGTACAGCATAGCCCTTCCCTATAATTGCTAGAACCCACTGGTCTGATGTTATAAAACTCCAATTACTGATGAAATGGGCTAGCTTTTCTCCAAACAAAGGAAGGGACATATCCTTATTGATTGGTTCATGACTTTCTATCCTCCCTTTAAACTTGAAGTCTGGTGTTCAGTGACGAGGAGGAGGCAGGGTATTTTGCCTCAGGTCTGGACCAGAAAAAATGTGTTTATGTTGACAATGGGATGAAAATGTAGTATGCTGATGCTGTTGCTGACATCTCTGACTTGAAAAATAAACAGAAGACTGAAGATGATCTTGCCTCTGATAACAAAAAGGAGTAGAAGGTCTCTTTAGCAGAAGGACAGAGATCCAGTGATTGAGCAGTCGGTCTAACCTTCAATTTTTCCAGCAGTTTGTCAAACTTGTTAATGAAAAGACCTTCACCTTCGAAGGGGAGATCTTCCACTTTAATTCTAGTGTCCACAGTTAGGAAAGAGGAATGAAGAGAAGCATGTCTCCTCTAAGGTAGCTATGGATGCCAGTACTCTGGTGGAAAAGTCCAACGCATCAAACAGTGCTCAGAGTATGCTTTCCCCCATTTTGTATTAGGTCAAAATGGCATTTGGCAGCCAGCTTTTGTCATCTGGCAAATCATGGACAAACGCAGCCATCTTTTTCCAAATGTGGAACTGATAATAGTGCCATTGCTACCTGATAATGAACCACTCTAATGCAGACAGATTTTTTTTTTCTTTCTCTTCTTTCTCACAAGAGCATCAGTTTTCTTCCTCTGTCTCTCACCAGGAGTGGAGTAAGTTTGGCCAGACCTAAGTCTGCTCCTGGCAGCAGCCACCAGAAGCAAATTACACATAGAATGTGTATGAAAATAAGAGAACCCCTCTTGGGGTATTTGATACAGTTGATTTGCTTTTTTTGGAAAGAGGCTGGAAGAATTGACTAAAGAGTCGGAATAGGCTGTAAAAAGCCATCTGGAATTCGAAACAACATCCTGTGTCTGGAGGTAGGCCTAAGAATGTCAAACATTGAATATAAGGCTTTCTCCACAGTAAATTCAACGTGGATGCCATGTGATCAGCCAGGTAATGGAACTATAAAGTGCCCTTTGAAGGGAAAGAAGCAGGAGCCTCAGCCACATGTTAATCAGGTGAAAAATCAGGATCAAAGTCAGTACCCATTAGCTCCTTTTTTTTGGACAAGAACAATCTCCACATCCTCCTTTTCAGAAAGTGTCAGGCACAACTGCCTGAATTGCAGACATATCCAATGGAATCACATCCAAGGATTGCCCAGACATCAAATCCTTATCAGATGAGACATCACTTTTCCATTCATAAGAAGGATTATTGAAGCATTCCTGTGGTGGAACCCAATAAGGCCATGGAACCCAGGACTGCCAGTCCCTCCAGTAGCTGGGATCTAGAAACATACCCATATGAGAAGCAAATGAGTGAGAGAACCTAAGCTGAGCAGGCATGAACAAATAGGTCTCTTAATTCTTCTCCTCTCTCCCTCTAAATGAGGATCAGACCTCGGATCCGCTATGGACCTTATAGGAAACAGCAATGAACCTGAAGGATGGTGAGGAATAAAAGATGAGAAAAGTCTGTGTGGGGCCCCTGTAGGCGTTGTCAGAGGAGGTATGGTGGATCAGAGAGACTCTAATAATCTGTGGTCTTTTCTTCACCTGAGAAGTGGAATCAGACTGTAGAACTTGTAAAGTCTGTTTACCAATTGTCCATCACTTGGGTTTATGGGAATGCTCAGAACAAGGAAGGTGCACATCAGCCACCACAGAACAAATTGTCTTTGGATCCAAGGGCAGTCCCAGAACAGGAAAGAGATTTACCTCTTGGATTGATGTGACTATAGATTTCAGCACAAAATCCTGCTGATCAACCCAGAAGTTTCTTTTTGACCAAATATATTTTTTGATAATTTATTATGTGGGTTTTTGTGCTTTTTGAGAATTATATTTGTTGAATCTCTGAAACATGACACAGTAGATTTGAAAATGAAACTACTAGAGAAAGTAGTGGATTCACCATCTCTTGACATTTTCAAAATCAAGACTGAAGGATTTTCTGGAAGATATGCTTTAGCCAGACAAGTTACTGTGCTCACTATGGGGTAATGGTGAAATGGCATGTGATATACACCATGTCAGACAAGATAATCTAATGAGCCCTTCTGGCCTTAAAGTATGAATCTATAGTAATTGTCTTTCTTTCCTGATCCATCAAAAATTATTGGTGTAGAGATCCATACACAATGAAATCTGTGTGCTCTCACACAGGGCTCAAAATAGAGCTGGACAACAGTTTTGGATGAAGCATTTTGTGTGAGCAGAAATGAAATTGTTGATGTTTTTTGATTTGCCCAACAATCCAGAGAACTTCTGGTTGAAGCACTTTTTTTTTTTTTTTTTTTTTGACTTTCAGAACTGCCAGCCAACTGAAAAATCAAGTTATTTGCTTGGCTCTAGTCAGAAGTCTTATTTAGAGATGGTTCTGAATTTCAGAATTTTAGATCAGGTGGTTTGGTTGAGAGGCATTATCTCTGCTTGTGTAAATGTGATGGGAAAGTTGAACCAACCTAAAACCGTTCAAAGATGTGAAAAGAAGCAAAGTACAACTATCAAAATGTTGTGCAGAAATTCAGCCTTTATAATTCCGGTTTTAGTCTCTTTTGTTGAAGCATTATCCAATCTGTCTTGTACCAGGATACATGTGTACACCAGTGTCTTATTCAAATAGTATTCTCTTAAGATGGTGAATAACAATGTGTATCAAATTATGAAAGGTACTGGTGACATGATACTGACAAATTTGACTTGTTCCATATTTTTCACTGCAAGAAATGAAATTGTAAACTTGAGATCTTAATTCAGAGAATGCTCTCTGATACCGTTACTGGGACATATCTTGTTAACTTTTGAACTCTTTTTTGGGGAAGGCTGTTTAACACAATCCTGTGTTGTGGATTGGACAAAATGAGGCCCTGTGGAATGTAAGCTGGTTGCCCCACATGTTTATATGAAGGTGTGACTTGTGGAGATCCCATGCCTGGTATGCAGCACTCCATCATGATCCAAGCAGCTGCTGGGATTTGTTGACTTGTGTGCTGTGCCTGTGTATTATACGAGGGCAGCTACAATGTCCTCATTCACAAAATAGGTGCATCCCTTGGACTCCTGTCAAGCTGCAAGTACAGCCTACGGTTGGGCATAGTTTGAATACCTCTCTTTATTAGAATTAATTTGATTCTTTTGTAACATCATCTCTTCAAAGTTGCGGGAGATGGAGGAAGAACTGAAATACGCACCAGCGTCCTTCCGCAGCCAAATGATGAACAGAATCCGGGCCTACAGGAGAGACCTTGCCATGTTCCAGAGAGAGATGAGAAGCACAGATTTGGGGTTGGGCCCCAAAAGTCGGGGGGATGCAAAATATGGAATCTATTCCACGGAAAATGAGCAAAGCGTGAGTGTCAAGTAGATATTAACTATATTTTAAAACTCTTGATTATGTTTACAAAGTGACTTTAGCTGTAGCTAGCTGTGCTACTATTAGTGTTTGTACTTTACCCCCACTTAGGCCTTATGTACGCTTAATAAGTTGATCTAACATGGGTCGACTTACAGCAACTGCTGTAATTATAATGGTGGCTGATGTCTACACTGCCCTCCTTAGGTCGGTGGAGTGTGTCCTCACCAGGAGCACTTACATTGACCACAGGGGCAGTATGGGGATCAGGGAGCCCACAGGCTCCCTCCCTACTCTTCTCTGTTCCTGCTTTCCACTGGAACAGGCAGCCATGTCAGTTTCATAGTTCAGCTGTGTAATTGACAACTGCCCTGGAGGGGAGCAGGTAGAGAAGCACCTCGACTTCTCACCCTGGTCCCAGCTGAGAGTGGAGACCAACTGGCAGGGCTTGCAGCAGCTAGGGCTTGAGTTTTCAACAGTGAAATTGACAAGAATGACAGCCCCACCACGATGTAAGGGGACACAGTGTCTACATTGACATTGTGTTGCCCCAACTGAACCAACAAAAGCCCTATACCTCTCATGGAGGTGACTTTATTTTGTCGAAAAAACAAGGCAGTTTTATCAGCTGGTGGGAGGTTGATTGCAGTGTGAATACCGCCTGTTTTGTCAACTAAAGCTGACTGGTTGACAAAACTCTTTACTGTAGACCAGGCCTTAGTTTCTGAGCTCATATAGCTTGGTTGTAAACCTGATCTGCATATGATGGGAGCTGGATAATAGGGAATATTTCAGATGAGAGGAAAAGTTATACCTAGACCTTTTTAAAAAAAAGTATGTGTCAACTTTGTAAGAATGAAAGAAGAATAAACTCAAAATAGCAAATTTGCTTTTTAAGAGATTCTCAAATAGCATGTGACTCAATATTTAAAAAAAATCTAAAATAGATTTTCATTAAACATACTGAAATATGTTCCTTAAACATTCCTTACAGCACAGAAAACACAATTGTAGTGTAGGAAAAAAATTAAAAGATCGATTTAATTTCATTGTCAAAGGGGGGAGCGAGTGTGAGAAAACACACTGTAAAATAATTCAAGCTAAATAATCCAGGTACATGTAATTTAAGTAGTGTATTGATCAAACCACTCAAAACATTTAAGTGCTGGATTTATTAGGTTTATTTCTTGTGCTGTAGACAGTTAAGCTGAAGTATGAATGAACTATAGAGATTGAAATCAAATCCAGTCTTAAAGCTGAGGGACACTGGTTGGTGTAAGACGTTTGTGTTGCTGTCTATCCTGCACCTTTCCTTTGAATGGATTATTGTAGTCTTCAGGGATACCTTTCACCAGATCTAAAACTACAAAAGCCTTGATTTGTCTGGATATTGCAGGACATGAGGCATTTGTTGCCTCCCTCACAATCCCTTGGTATAGGATGGTAGATTAAAGCCTTTTTCAAAGCTTAGGAAAATATTCTATTCTGAGGTCCAGTTTTGCTTCAAGATCAGTGTGCCTATCTCATCCTGTGACTGAGGTTACTTGAGGTACTTATTTGCATGAAGAGGATCTTATGGCCTACGCATTTCATTTGCTGCTGCTTTGTTCCCATGTAATCCTCTGATTGTGTGACCTCATAAAAATCTCCACAGCAGCCAGTTATGAATGCTACAGATAAAGAAGTGGCTTCAGGTAGGATAAAAAGAGCCAATAGTGCTTGGAAAAATAAAGATCCTATTTTCATGTAAGTATCCCCTAGTGGCATAGAGAAGTGAGAATTAAAGGAAGGAAAATGTGACATTCATTTCTAATCAGAACGTTTTAAAACCTTTTCCATGTAGCATCTGTAGCTCGAAGATTAACCCTTGAGTTGTGACTCCGATTTCCTGCTCTTCATAGCTTTAAGATGATCCTTTTAACCATATTTTGAATGTAGTTTTTTGTTTGTGTGTGAACTACTCCAGGCCTCTCTGTTTAACTACATCTTGTGTTTTCTTGGCTTCCTGGAGTAGATATTTGTCTCTAATGTCATGCAAATAATATTTCCTGTGTCCTATTTTATTTCTTATTTTGAGGCTATCTTTTTCTGTGTGTTTTGAGGAAGTGGAGCAAAACTGAGTTTAAGATGGGAAAATCAAATGAACCTAGATATAGAACAGCATCTCTTGCTCCATATTTTAGCTTCTAGCAGTGACTTATTTGCATTTTATGGATGTTCTCTGGCTCTATTCAATAACTTTGTAGAGAGAGTTCATTTCCTTTCCTCCTCCTCTTACTGTGGTTTGTTCTATTTAACTCTGGCTTCCTCTAGAAATGTTGCAAATAAAGCTGTAATCTGTAGTAAGGATTAATATTACGTAATATAGAACTGACATGCTCTATAACAGCCACTTTCAAACATTGATTTGTCTGCTTCTATTAACCTAAAAGGGCCTTGTCGCCATTATAAGTACATGGCCTACAAAGCCATGCATCTCAATTCTAGAATGCATCAGAAGCCAGTATGTTTTTGCTCCCATATTTAATAGTTAAACAGTAAAATCTATTTTTTAGACTAATTTGCAGTCGCAGAGGGTGTTGCTTCTCCAGGGGACAGACAGCCTGAACCGAGCCACTCAGAGCATTGATCGTTCACATCGGATTGCTGCAGAGACGGATCAGATAGGTACAGATATAATCGAGGAACTTGGGGACCAGCGAGAGCAGTTGGAACGCACCAAAAGCAGAGTGAGTGTAGCAGCTGTTGGCTCTATAACATAACAGCCTGGCATTAGCCTACTGGGAACTACAGTATCAAATAACTACAGTGGAGACCTGGCTGCTTCCCTCAGATGTTTACTTCATGGGTATGAAAGCTGTAATATGGACATCTAGGAAGAAGGAATAATTGACGGGGGTGGAGGACTGTAGACTGGTGACAAATAAAACGTTGCCTTCTTATGTTCAGCCTAGCAGCCTATACATTTCCATCATAAAGAGCACTTTGTCACAAACTGTGAAGTGGTACTTAAGTTAATTTCAGTTTGGATTTGAGTCCTATGCTAGTGACTGCATCTTTAAACATTAGTCATTGTCACCCTGACAGTGTGAAGCAAATGGAAGAGGCTAAACCAGTTTTCAGCCTGACTTTATATGTGGATGGGATGGGCTAGATTACCCAGTAGGTCTCTTCCATCTCCCTGGGGCCAAGTCAGTAAATAGCTCAACAGCTAAATAATTTAAACTATTAATAGTGGTTTTAAGATCTCTAAACTTGTCTAAAAGTTAGACTTTACACACAGAACCCTTTCTTTTTTGAGTGAACCATTGGCAAACTGCAGTTCCACTCTGCAAAGCCTAATTAATGCGGTAAGATCCAGTGATTGTGGCCATGGTCTCTGTATCAAATTTGCTCACTTAAAGTATAGATGTGTTCTTACTATTGGTGCTGCAAACTAAGCCTGTGAACAGTTGTGCTTCTGTTATTTCCAAGTAGTATCATCAGAAATGAAGATTCAGCTGGCCATATTAGACCTTTGGCTGCATTTTTGCAATCCTGTTGGGTTCAACAGATTTTCACACAAATAACAAACTTGGTAAACCATTAGATTGATGCACAAGAAAGAACAGAATCCAGCATTGTAGCACCTACACTTCTATTTTGAGCATGATGGCTTAATCAAAAGATAGCATAAGTATGTCTCCTGACACAGAGTCACACCTCTAGCTTGAAGTGTACATTTACCCTTAGTCCCAGTTTCATATCGGATCTTGGATTTAATGTGAGTTACTCCTTCTCCCAGATTAGGATTGTTTGTATGGTTCTGTCTGCCAGGCCTCTTGAATCAGGTTAAACCAGCATATGCTATTTCCCTGGAAGGCAAAACTTCATAAGTCTCTCTCTGAATTGTTTCAGCATTGGAAATTTGCATTCATGGCTCCCCACTGACTTTAGTTCCTGCAGGAAACATCTTTTAGTTCATCCATTCAGCCAAGAATACAATGACTAGCCAGCCCATAAAATATAGCTTTATAAGTGTGATCCAATAACCTCAATATTTTGTTTCCAAAACATTGCATCTATCAAAGATACTTTCTTCTGAAGCTAAGAGTGAACACAGTCCTTTGGATATACTAGCTTATTAAACTTGTTTATGGAGTTATGCATTTAAAGTGTGCTTTCTGTACACTGTTCCCTTTACTGAAATAATAATAAATATAAGCTCACTTTCTTTTTGCATATGCTCCCTTAACAAAGAGCTGAAGTCTAGAACTGTTTGTAAATGGATTTGTGGATCTCCTGGAGCTGTGGGCAGGGGCTATTAGCAACCCTTTAAAGTTGCCACGAGTGGTGACTTGGCAGGCAGTATCATTGCTTTGTGAAATGAGAGAAATCTGCTTATGGAAAAACAACAGGTGCTAGAGTTGGCTTCAACAAGCTAGAGCCAGCTTATCATCTTGTTTGCTTTATGGTCTCTTACAACCTGATTTCTATTAAAGCACCAGGTGCAACGAGTATGGTTTTGAAAGTGTGGGCATAAACAAACAGATCCATTACCAGTGGTGCCAATTAATGTAAATGAATGGCAAGAGACATGCACATCTAAAGTGGCTCCTAGTTTGACTCAGTAGAGACAATGATTCTGATTTCTCCCAAACCCCACCCACCCATGCAGCTTGAACTTCTGGAGCAGGGCTGACCAAATTTTACACTGAAAGCTGCAATGACCATGTTATGAGTCTGAGGGCTGCACCTGAGTTGTTTATAATGTGATAGCTTTTAAAATACACATAAGCAAAACAAATTAGGGTTATTTCTCACTGGGTGATTTAGAAATCACAGCTGCATTAACTTTCAACTAATAGATTAGTTAATCTCCTTTTGTGCCCATGTATTAAATCTTTCTCTAACCTTTTGCATCCTCACTGGCATTTGCAATTCTTCCCACTATAGTAGCCTCATATTTCACTAATGTGCTGTTTATTCTTAAGGATATGGAAGAAGGAGTAAGCTCCCCACCGTACCCTATTAGATAGCACCTGACTATTGCTGTTCATCACTAAACTAGCTTTTAAAAATACTCCCTCAGCAGTTTGCAGTGGTGGTTAGTCTCAATTCTAAGTGGATATTATCAGATCACTTACAAAAACCAGTATTTTAAACAAATCATACTATAGTTTTTCCCCCCCCCCCTTTCTCTGGTACTGGAGAGGGTATTGACCACACTTGATCCCTGGCTTGAAAAATCACAAGCAGCACACAGCTTGAGAACAAAGGAATGTTGACAGGCAACAGCCTGTCAAATGCATCTGTTCCTGATTTCAGATCCATCTTCTAGGTGGTGCTTAGAGCAACAATGCTGTGTCTGAGCATTAAGACTACAGGAACTTGAACCCAGATTTTCTGTTTGCTTAATTAATTGTGCCCTCAACCAACTGCTGGTACAGTTTGTCTCTGCCTTATTTCCCTTCAGAATAAGCGGAAACTAACATGTTTTTCTTCTTAGTTAGTGAACACAAGCGAAAACTTAAGCAAAACCCGTAAGATCCTGCGTTCCATGTCGAGAAGGTGAGTAATGTGATGAACTTACTTACTGTTTAAAACTTTAGTCATTATTGGAGTCTGGCAATCCTGGACAATTATGATGTTTCTAAATCTCAGAGTAAGATACAACCAGAAGACTGCAGGCATTACTTCATCTGGAACCCAAATGCAACCACCTCTGCTAGAACAATGTAACAGTTTTACATCACAGCAATGCTACAGGGAAATCTAGGATAGGAAATTAAAAATACTGTAACAGCTGGAATTGTAGGGTGATCGTAGGCAAACAGAATGTAACTGAAATTTGCCAAAATAAATGGGCTACAGTCTCTTTTCCAAATGCCATGGAATCTTTCAATACTTGCTCATTGAAGAATATTAGAGAGACCAGGTGGGTGAGGTATTCTCTCTTACTAGACCAACTTCTGTTGGTGAGAGAGACAAGCTTTTGAGCCATAAAGAGCTCTTTTTCAGGTCTGGGAAAGGTACTCGAATCACAGCTAAACGCAAGATGGAAATTAAGCTGCATTATTACCATTGCCTGTTTTCTTATTTTCTTTGGAGTAAATGAGTTCCTGAGTAGCACTCTGTTCATTTTATGTGCCTCAGTCCTCTAACTATGTAGTTCTAAAATTTTTCCATCTGGTCTTCCCTGCTCTATTTCTATTAGTCTCTGGTGGAACTCACCCTTATGAGATAGTGTAACAAGCTGACAACTGTACTAATGGGCAGAATGTACCATACATTTATAGAATGGTTTTTACCACTCACTGTTCTATCCCTTGCTAACACACATGGTTTGCTTTTGACTGCTTTTGCATATTGAGTAGACTTTTTAAGCTATCAACAATGGATGCTTAGTTCCTGAGTATCAATAATTCATAGTTACCTTGCACTTACATGATGCCTAACTACCTAGGTTTGTCGGATCCTCTTTTCTTGAATCTTTGATTTATTTAGTGAAAATGAGCCCTCTGTGGTGTTTACCCCGTTTTAGCTTATGAACCAGTGCCGCCATCTTGAAAATTGACCACTACTTGTTTTCTTAGCTAGTGCCCTCATACTAATTTTTTACCCTAAGCTTTTGGCAGTCCAAACTACCTATTGATTTTGCTTTAGGAGGGAGAGGTCTGATTTTTTTTTTCTTTGCTGAAGTTGGCTCTAAGTCCTGTATCCACTTTTTATATCCACCTAACCTATTACCGAATGACAGCTTGCCACTAGTTCCTTTTCTAAATGGTGCCACGTGGCTATCTGATGCAGATGGAGTGCTTGATGACATGCTTCAGTCATCTATGTACACTGTAGAATGACCATAGAAACAAATGAACATTTTGGGGAAAACCTTGGGAGTGTGTGCTTGTATTTCAAAAGGAATTATTTGGGGAAAATTTTATGGCTTTTGTTTTACAGGTCAGACTACATGATCAGTGGTCTCTTCTGGCTTTGGAATCTATTAATCTTATCCATTTAAATAGCAAAACTCTACCAAAACTGCTTTTGACTAATGCTATTGAAGGAATTTAGAGTAGCGTAGCATCCTTTAATAACTTTCTGTTAAAATAGGTTGCTGTTCAAAGGTCTAGTACTCTGAGTAATGGTGGCTTATGCAGAGTTTCAAAGACATGCACAATAATGTGGTCTTGGCCCTGTAAGTCCTACTAGGTGATCTCTGCTCCCAAGAAATACCTCTGACACAATAGACTGTTAATGGGTGAACATGGGCTAGTCCTGTTTCTTATATTGGGAAATAAAAATAAAATTGGATAAATATCTACTTACCTGAGGGCAGTTGGAGAAGAGAATGCAGCACCACTGTAAGGAGTGAAGTGGAGAATGTAAACAATTCCCATAGAACAGTTGGAAAGCTGGGTTTGGTGTAGGAAGCACTTCATCATTCCTTCTTCCTACTTTAAAAGGTAGGTGGATAATTCTCCACAACAGCAGTACTCTTAAGCTTAATGACACGATTTAAATGCTAAATCAACTTTTAGTAAGTAGGAGAAACAAATGGCTGAAATTGAGTAAAGTTTCTTGATGGGCTACTTAAGTTTGATTGGTAAGATCTAAGGTGGAGCGATTACATAAAGAATGTTTTTAAACCAGACTGCAGCGTATACAGTGGGACACTCAAACATTCCTCAGGAGCTTTAGGTGATCATCCAATAAGTCTTATCTAACTTCTCAGGTATGTATGAAGTATGGCAGTAGCCCTAGGCATCTTGCTCCTACACTTCCTTTTCTCTTTCTAGAGTTATGACAAACAAGTTGCTGCTGTCAGTCATCATCATCTTGGAACTGGCCATCCTAGGAGGTGTGGTCTACTACAAGTTCTTCCACAAGAGCTGAGCTTGCATGGCCCTGATTGGTGTTCCCATGTCTCAAGTATTATGCATGGACATAGCTGAGAAACTGGGTGGCAGTAGCTCCGGAAGAAGTGGATGAGATGTCTATTCCAGTGGAAGGTCCTGTGGCTGAGCTGTCAGGGTCTTACAGCATTTTCAACTAAACTACTGTACTGACTCTAGAAGACACACAGGGTAAAAGGAAAATGCAGAGACTAAGACTGAAGTAAGGTGACAGACAGTAATAACAAGGTAACAAGGGTTTTATTACTGGTCTAAATGTACATACATCTAAGTGTCTACATGAATAAAACTTATTACATCACACAGTAGGTTATTGGTCAAATGGAAAAACTAGTCTCTTTAAAAACCAAAGTAAAGTACTTCCAGTGTTTGACAATCTATCCATCCAAGTGCCTCAGCAGAGCTCTGGAATGCCCAGTGGGAAGTGTCTTCCAGCATTTTGGGGATCCTAAATCCTCACTTGCTCTTCACTGTCTGATTCATCTGGTGAACTAGGTGTTGGGAGTTCATCAAAAACAGCATGTGCTCCTTCTCTTGTCTGCCCAAAGCATGTTGCTATCACATCCACTGCAAGACTGGCTGTAGCATTCACTTCCTCCTGAGAAGCGCCAAGCAATGGGTTTACTTCTACCAGGTCCACAGCTGAAAGCAATCCTGAGAAGGCAAAAAAGTAACCTATCAAAAAGCAGGAACAGAAGTCCAGCAAGATATAGGCCCAGAACCAGGGCAGCCAGTTACTGAATCAAGGTGTAGTTTCACAGAGCTGCTATGGCAGAGCCAAAGCTTGAATTCTACTAGTCACCAACTAGCTTGAGGCTCTCATAAGAAGCAAGAATAATGACAACATCCTGGGAAAAGTTAAGCCCATCCCCAAGTGCTAGAATTCCTAGCATAGTGCAGTCCCTACAATAGATCCTGCTCAGAGGCTGCCTTTGTTTGGGCCTCTGGCTAGTAGATATCTGAAATGTGAAGATCCAACCTGTTTGGAGAAAAGAGCTCAGAGGTTCTTAGGGCCTGTTACTGGAGTCAGTACTGTTCTACATTATGAACAGTAAGTGTACTACCTCCCACTTTTCCCAAGCAGCAGCAATATCATGAAGTAATTGACTAGACAGCAATGAAAAACCATGAGACTGTCCACTCTTGTCAGTTTTATCAAGAACAGAGTACTGCATCTGGCTGGCTGTATACTCAAGAAAGCAATGCCTGTTTACATTTTAACATCCTAAGAACCATAAGGGTGGAAGTTGGAAAGGAGATCTATTTAGTTTCTCTTCCTATAGCAACTGGCTACTGGCATTTAAGCCATGCTTTGGCTGTCTGTGGGAATCAGTAGTTCGGTTGAATGTCTCGCAGTTATACAGCAGAGATCTTAGTCTGGTAAAGCAGAATTGGGTACCCTGCCTGTGGCCTAGGTTCAACTCTGCACATCTAGATAGACTGTCAAACAAGGAACAGTAAAAATCCCTTCCAAGCAAAGGTCCTAAGAAGCATAAAACCCATTTAACTATAAGTGCATTTAATATCTGGATGAAAGTGTGGTGTTCTAGCCCCATTCTGAAAAGCTTAATACAAGTTTTGAAGGTAGTATAAGTGTCTATATTCAGCTGTAAGTCTTACTTTAGCAAGACTTGAGTTCTTGGGTAGAGCAAGTGACTGAAAGTGACTGAAGTAAGCATGATCAGTGGATTGTCAGAGGCTGAACACTAAGTTAAAGGAGAACGCTATCCTAGCAATTGGGCCCATTCTTTCCAAGTTTTCTTTTCAGTGGAAGCTTGAGCTTTGGGTTTTGCAAGATAAGACAGATTTTTTGGGTACATGCAGAATGGCTCTGCATCCAACCATTTTGGATATGCAATTACCACACATGCAAAAAAGGGATTAGATGTAAAACTGGTCATTCATGCATATGTACAGTTCTGAAAGTCTGGCTCCATGTATTCACTGTTATATAAAGTAGGGACCTATAATGAGCTACTGTACAATGCCCCTTCAAAATCACTGCTGTGCAGTTTACTACTTAGCACCAGTCAAGCTGGTTATACAGAAGCAACCTGAAATGCATAGCTGGTTTCAGATGAACTGTTTACAAGAAGTTATCCATAATCTGAGATGTTAAGGTAGAACTAGCTATTGGCCAAGTGGCTTGTGTGATAATTGGGGTTAGTCAAACACTGCTGATTGATGCCTACCTGTATTGTGTATTTCCTCTGTAATGTACACGCCTTCCCGATATGTTAATCCACCTAAAACAGGAGTTCCTGTTGCTGGAGCCAGCGAAGGATCAAAAGCATCAATGTCAAAGCTCAGGTGAATTGGTCTTTGCCTTCTGTAGGGGGGAAAAAAATTGGCTTGATATTTTGCTATTGTGCATGTAGTCAGGACCTAATGTACTTCACAGCACAGTAAAACCAAATTCTATGGCAACACTTATTTTCACTATCTTTCCCTTTGCTTAAACCCTCCACAAAGAGAGAGCTTGTTACTTCATCAGTACAGCATCTCTGTTTCACCAGTAATTAGTGCAGTGGCTACATGTTGACTTAAGTTAGGTCAACTTAGGGTATGTCTGCACTACGAACTTAAGTGATTCTTGTCAACAGCCAGCATTAAGTACCTAGCTCTATGGTTACCATATGTCTGAGATGCATCAAATGGTGCAGACTTAACCTTTTCCTCAAACTTTAGTAGCCATGTACTGGATTCTGCAAGGTGTGGGTGAAGTAGCCATCTGTGTCCAGCCCACATCTGTAGTGGTTATTCTATTCAGACTGTTCAGTACCCAGCGTGAAGAAGTTTAATTTCAAGGTCAGCAAAGTATTTGAGGACTAAAAAACAGATCTGACCTCAACCCTTAAGACATACTTAATGGAAGTTTGCACAGCTGCTACCTGTGCTGTGCCTAAGTGGTTGATAGCACTGTCACTCAGCTACATTTCACCTGCACTCACTTCCTTTTACATAATTTACAGAAAGCAGAGAGGAGTGCTGATGCTCAATAAACGGATAAAGTAATACTTCCAATTTGCATGGGTTAGCAGAGAATAATATGTTGACAGCTTGTGATTCATGAACGTAGCTTTTGTCTGACACACAAGCAGCTTCTGTTCCGCTTCAGTGACAAGTTACCTGCTCATTAGTTGTTCAAATGTCCGTTCCATAACTTTCTGGATACCAAGGCGATCAATATCCCTCATTGAGTAATACTGGATGTCATAGTTCTTCAAAATATAGCTGTTAAAAGAAAATTTTTAAAGTTCCTTGTTTGTGGCTAAAACTTTTAGTACCTAAAATCCTCACCAGCAGCTCAAACCATTTAAATATGTAGCACTATCAAAAGCGAACATGCAGCTCTCATTCTTTATCAGCAAGGAAGAACCCTCCCTCCATAGTGGTCTTGCACTTACTGTTCAGCGGGGTCCACATCCCTCAGCCCAATGTACACAATATCAGATGTTGAGAGGCAGGGCTTTAGCCAGGAAAAGCCAGGAAGTAGCGGCATCTGCAAGCAGAGAGGGGTGGTATGTAGCTGGAAAGTGACTTTAGGGGCATCTTTTTAATAAGCTTCCTCTTCACAATGGAAATGTTTTTAGGGAATTAAGTTTTGACTCACTTCCTCCTGTGACCCTCTTTTTCCCAGATGGACAGCCTCATGACAACAGAAAGGCAAGGGCTAACAGATGGGGGATGGCTACATCAAGATTGCCAAACAATCTGAGCCTTGCCACTTGCATGCTATTTGGTCTAAGGCAAACACTAGCATTTAAGGGATTTAAGTCTTCAACTCATGTTTTGCAGTGGTTTGAAAATAAAAGTATCTAGTATTGTCTTATGCTGCTTGGTACCTATCAGGGTAGGGAAGGCATATAACCTGGTAAATTAGGAGCCTGGTTCTAGTCCTGATTTTTTAATACCTTGCTATGTAATTGAGCATGTCACTTACCCTTTCTGCCTCAGTTATATCCACTTCACAGATGGGTACAAGTACTTGGCAAAGGCATCTTTAAGGCACTTAGATCTATGCATAAGAGGCACTGCAAGGTCATACAACTATGTACATGAGACTGTACCATTAATGTGAAATCAGTGTAACTGTGTGTGCATGGGGAGGGGGTGGTTGATCAGACAGTGCATGCTATGAAATGCCTTTGGTAAAAAGGGCTACTTCACATTAATGGAGGTTGAACTAGAAAGCAGCCCTCCTGGAGAGTAAGACAGTAGCAGCACGTCAATAGAGTTCCTAGACAATGCTTTCATAGGGCCAGAGAGGGGTAGCACTGAAGTGACAGCACCAACAGTGGAGCTAGTAGCAACAGCAAAGTTTTGCTCTGCAAAGAGCTGGCGTGAAGAAGGTGGGAAGTATCTTTTTTATAAATAACTGTCTGTGATTAACATGCTTTCCGCTTGCTGGGGGCAAAGAGTTAACTAAATCCTGAATAGTTTTACACATTTCCAGGCAAGCAGACAATGACTAATTCAATTGCTGATACTTAATGGATAATCCACTGCTAAAAGAAGTCTACCTCTGGACCCTGGACTCCCTCCCAGCTGCACAAACCAGACTGACCAAGTTCAGCCGGCCCAGAACAGACAAAGGGACTTGGAAATGGATAAAAAGATGGCCTGTGAACTCAGAGGGTGAGCCATTAACTGAGGTTCAGACAGAGAAAGGCTGTGGGGGGGGGAAGGAGGGAGAAAGGTGCAGCCTACCTTGCCCAGCCCCAATGGTGGCAGGGTGCCTAAACTTGAAAGGAAAGGCTAAAGTTTAGACAAAACAAAATACATATACCGTGAGTCTATTTTAACCCTTTTCCTCGTGTTCCTATGGATACATACTTTGTTTTAAAGAGGCTGTTTGGTGTCACTGCATTTTTCATACTGATCACAGGCTCCTGGAGCTGCTGGTAAACAGGAGTGCAGTGACCTGAAGACCCAGTCTGAGTGGGGTGAATTGCAGATTCTACCCTGAGCTAAGTCCAGGCACCAGCGTGTCACTGGGAAGGGTGTCCATACAGAGGCTTGCCCCTGAGGAGCCAAACATATAGCTCGTGCTGAGCCATGATAGCGGATATCACTGGGGCAGTGACCTAATACACTGAGCCCAGGGTTGGAAGCTAGTCAGTACAATACTGGACATTTGGAATGTGGCTAGTTGGACTCTAGTTAAGGAGGAGCGGTAAGACCTCCTCTCCCAGCTATCAGTACAGTTTATCAATTAAACTAGTACAAATAAAAGCTGCTCATGCATAATCCTTTCTCTGGTAATTCAGGTGTACAACCAAACCAGCTACCGGTAAAGACAAACCACTGAACTTTCACTGCTACTGATTAACAGCTGAACTACATCCTACTTATTTTCTTGCACCAGTAGTAAGTGTGTTAAGTTTCTCCCCTTAAGTGGTGATATGGTCCTAGGGACCAGAATAAAGATCTAAAACAAAGTCTCTCCATACTGAAGTCTCCCCCCCAGCAGCCAGGCCAGCATGTGATAGCCATCAAAATGTGAGATGCCGGGGGTCTGCTGTGCATCACACTGCAATGGATTAGTTAAAAACTGCTGTGAAGAGGTTCTATCACAGGATCAGGCAGATTTACTGGTCATGCATGGTTAGAGGTGGAGATAGGGGCCTAAAGTGGAGAGGTTTCTATGCAGGCTTCCTTGAGGGCTTTGATACCTGTGTGAGCTTTCGGTGGGGAATTGGGGGTGATCCCTGCTCAGACCTTCCCATCCCAGTTCATGCAGCCACCTCTCCTAAATTTAAGATGGTCTTACCTCCTTTGCTGCTGCCACCACTGCCCTGCTGACTACCTTGGCCTCAGAAAGCCCTCAGCTGCTGGCACTCCTCCAGCAGTTCTAGGAACTGTGCTCTTCTCTTTCCCCCTCCTCGTTAAGGGCTAGAGCCAGCTGACCAGGAGCCAGCAGTTGGTTTTAAGTATAGGAGTCAGTGGAGTCTACATTTTTCCACAGAGGACTAGGGAGAAGGAGGAAGCAGAGTCTCCCAAATCTGAAGAGCCCAGGATCTTGGAGCCTGCCCTTCTCTCCTGTTGTGAAAGACACATTGGCTTTGTCCCTCCCTCAGCCAAAAGAAACTGCTAGCTCTTGACCAGCTGGGCTCCTTCTCTCACAGGCTTCTCTATTCCTTGAGAGAGGGAAGGTGGCCCAGAGCTGTCAGAGGAAGGTCTTTCCCTCTCCCATACCTCCGCCCCATTGTCTAGGGGGTGTGACTGGAGGTAAAGTTATGCTAAATGCTGAGCGGTTATTTCCAGGTCAGACATTTCAAGGAGAGGCTAGTACATTACAATGAGTGGTCTTACATTAGCTGGGGCCTTCCCTCTAAGGCCTTTTATCATGTTTTACTGCCTCAACACAGGGATTATTACAGCCATCTCTGGTACGGAAAGCAGCCGCTATTTAACAGTTCAGAGAAGATTATTCAAATGAATACCAAGGGGAAATAGGATCGAATCACCCAAGATAAGATCTGTCCAGGACATTGAAGCTACTCTTGTGAAAAGTGCCTGGCATTTTCAATAACCAGGAAGGGGTCAGGACTTCCATTTTCAAGTTGTATTTGAAAGATAAGCACCTCTAGCAGCAGAGCATCCCTAACACCCTACAGGGTACTGGTTCAGTAACGACAGCAGGAAGAAGGTCTCTTACATAAACACACCACCTCAGATGCTCCTTGGAGGTTTCCCATGCACCAGCAGAGCTAGTTTAGTTTGCAGGATCTGATGGGAGTTCAGTTTGGGGGTTTGGTTGCATAATCAGATTTACTGCATTTCTAGCTGCCATTCTCAACCTGCAGGTGGTGACCCTGCTTCTATCCCTAACCTGGAGCTTAGGCTGAAATATACTTGTGAACTTGTAACTAGGTCCCTGCTACAGACACCCCGTTAGCCATTGTACTGGTTACCATAACAGCTCCTACCGGATGCTATAGGAATTTGTACAAGAGGTTCTGGGCTGCAGCTGAGGCAGAGTGGTTATCATATACCCTGACTGCTGCAGAAGCTGACCATGTACTCTTCTTGTGCCTTTAAAGCAAACAGCTCTTTTCTCTTAGTTGATCCCTTTAAAGGCAAAGGTCATCCTCAGCCAGAGCACTTTGCCAAGCAGGCTACAAGCAGCCCTGAGTTTTATCATTTACTAGAATGTCTATTGCTAGAGCAGCGTATCAGGACAGCCCATGCAGCATCTGCCCCCGGCAGACCTCAAGGTGGTCAAAATATGGAACAGTTCTAAATATAGCTGTACAAGGGGAGTGTGAAAGGCATGCAAGCTATGTTGGGAGGTGCTTGGCACAGCTCCTACAGGCTCTGGCAGGGGGGAGGCTCCCTTTTTGGCTCACCTGGCGGAACTGCTGCCTACCACTATGGAAGTCTCTGTGTGTTGGCTACAATAACGCACAGGATCCACAGTGTCCAGTTGCTGAATAGAAGCCTCTACTGCTGCATTAGGTCTGTTTTAGCTCATGAGACAGGATACCCCAGGGGAGTAGCAATGGGACATGACACACCTCCAACTTCAAAGCTAGATCAGGCAACTTATGTGATATGGGTTGATGCTCTCAATCCAGTCTCTAGCAGATGTGACCATTCCAAAATCTATTACTACTCCTGGCAGTAATTGCCCCCTAGGTGGCAGTATCTACAGAGGCCAAGAGGTGAATACGGAATTTCTCTCAGCACTAGCATTGCCCCTTCAAGACAGGGTGAAATGCACTATGAGAGTAAATTATAGACATGGGATGCCTGTAACTTTATCTTATCTGGGATGAATAAGGCTTCAGGTCCTGGGCAGATAAGCCAGCACCTTTCACCAGAATGTAGTCTGCTGTACAGTTGCCCACACACACAAAACCTAGAGCCACTTACTTTATCCTGGAGCTCTCGTAACAGAAATGAGACTGGCTGCCCATGGAGGTTTCCAGATTGAGTTGTGAGAGGAGTGTTGATATCGGCGTGTGCATCCACCCAGATCACACAGAGATGAGGACACTGCCGTGTATGGCCACTGATGGACCCAACCGCCAAGCTGAAAAAGTACATAGCAAGCCTTCACTCAGGTCTGCAAAAGATACGTCCTGCTGAACAATTTCAGGGGCTATGATAAGTAAGGCAGCAAGTTAGTTGCCACATTTGAAATGTCCAATATTTGCATTACAGCATCTCGTCCCAGTGAGACCTGTCATCATCACACAAACATCGGTGTGACGTGTATCACTAGACATCATGATCCTGCATTAGCCCACAGGAGACTGGGCTACCTTTCATAAAGCTCTGAAAGAGTGCACTGGTATTAGGATATGAGGCAGGGCTTTCCTTTCATCCCTTCAGGCTCTCTCACCAAGAGCCCTCCCACCTCCCTAGCCTTCACCTGTCCCAGGTTCAGATGAGCATCAATAGAAACTAGCTCACCCCTAACTAGCAGGCTCACCTCGCATATTCACTAGCCCAGATCTCTGCTGTCTCCCTCTATTGTGGGCTACAGTCATTCTACCTCATACTTCGATGCACCCCACTACTGATCCCAGTGGAAGGTGGGACAAAAAACAGATATATTTGGAGGAGCAGAAAGAAGAGGGTGTGGAGGTAGACAGGATTCACTCTCTTATCATAGTGTTGGCTAGCCTCTCCCCAAAATCCCTTAGGAACTAGCAGGTCCCCTAAGATTTACACACCTGTCCTACTAGCTCCCTAAAAATATGTCCACAAAAATGAACCTGGATGGAACGGACCATATGAATTCCCTCAAAAATAAAAAAGCAGCTTCATTTGTTTTTATTATTTGCAGCTTCCAGAAGAATTTGGAAACAAGTTGCCATGGTCTGTTACTTTCTAAGATCACCTTTTTATTGCCAATTCTATTCTCCTGGTTCTTGGGAGTCACAGCATTAAAGACTCCCCCCAAAAAAATTCATGTCTCCACATGGTACCACAGGAAAGGAGGATAGGGTCTTCAACACTGCAGAAACTGGGAGCAGCAGACACTCGCAGCATCATCATGAGGCAAGCAACTTTGACAGTCCCAATCTATGCCTTGCACAGCTTCAATGGTCAAAGCCCCTCTTCTTTTCACCTGTTTTGATTTACACTAACAAAAGACGATATTCCACACAGCATAGTCAATCTATGACATTCAATGTCATCCACCATTTTCATCCATCTGGACTCACCTATGGTCACCTCCCATAGTTACACAGCTATGTCCAGCAGCCACTGCTCCGCTCACAGCATCAGCCAGCACCTGGCTGGCTAATCCCACAGAGCGTGGGTATTTGACCAGGTTGTTATACAGCTCATCATTGGGCACTTGCGTGAAACTCAGATCTCCAAAGTCATACACTCGGCAACCTAGTAACACACAGAGCAGCAAAAGGAAAGATGGGTTGTTAGGATTCAAGTACTCCAAAAGGCATTCTTACAATGACTGGGTTACACCCAAAGAAATAGGTACTCACCAGCCCATGCCCTATAGTTCACCAGAGACTATCAGGATATTGCCCTACCATGGACCTCCCCACCCCCACTTACTATATCAACAGCATTGATTCAGCCTTTAGAAAAAGGGCTCTGAAGTTTTAAGCCAGCTTTGGTTGCAGTTGTTACCCAGTTCAATCTCCTCAGGCCTCCCATCCCACTGGGCAGAGCAGAATGCAGCAACAGAGCTATGGTATTCTCAGATATATATTCAGCAGAAGGCAAGGGTTGCAGAGTAAACAAGAAATTAGAGATGGCTTCCTGAAAGACTCGCTTGACGTGTACACGCCTAGCCCCTAACAATTAACAGCATTGCCATTTTACAGTCTATTTACATGGACAGTGAAAGTAGGGGAAAGGAGACAGAAAAACACCAGTGAAAAACAAGATAAATATACTAAGGCAACAAAGCCCGTCAATAAGTATCAAGTATCAGGCTGTTGACCTCTGAATTATTGAAATTTTCCACGTTCCTTTGATCTGTCACAGGCTCAAAACTTTGATCACAGAATCAAGGAATATTAGGCATGGAAGGGACCTCAGAAGGTCATCTAGTCCAACTCCCTGTTCAAAGCATGGTGTTCTTTACAAACGTGTCTCCAGATTTGTCAGAATTTCCCCAGTTTATCAAGACACGGATCTAGTCTGAAGATGGGCAGGTATGTTTAAGTGACCTACAGTGGCACAGGGAGAGCAAATACAAAAGGGCAGTTTCTTGCCTATTATACAGGGCAACGGAGCAGAGGGCTGCTGAAAAATGAGCTCAAGGTAAAGAATAAAAAAAACCCACAGGTGCCATCTTTATTGCTCTCTCTTACAGGACACTAATGTGTGTCCTTGCAGAAGGATTTTGTGCCTTTGCTCATAACACCACAACGTGGCATGGTGTTTACAAGACTACAGAAAAACATTCAGGACTCATTAATCCCGCACATTGGATAGACACATGAAACTCAAGCCTGCCTGACCAGCTGCTTTTTGGGATAAGTGGGGACTCTGGAGCGGAGTGTCTATAGATCAGAATTAAATGTTAAAAAAAATGGCTCACTTTGTCTACAGCTTGTTCCCTCTGCCTGCCCCCCTTCCACAAAGGGGACATCCTAAAAAGTTAAAAATAGCTGTGTAGATGGTTGGGTTTGGACTTGAGCTCAGACTCTGAAGCCCAACCCCCTGCCTAGGCTTCAATGTCTGAGCTCAGACATCTACACAGCTGTTTTTAGCACCTTAATGTAAGCTCGAGTCTGTTGACCTGGGTTCTGAGATAAGCTACCGTAGGCTGCTGCTTACTGTGCAGATGCACCCTAATAGGTCCCCGATTTTCCTCATGTAGTCTCCTCCCTCCATAGGGAACACTGCAGATCTCACTCTTGAAATTAAGGTGTTCCTTGGAAGGCTTCAAACTGATGAGAGGTTATGGCCCAGTGTACAATAAATATGACTTCTAGGAATGGTAGGGTACAATTCCCACCCCAGGCAAGCATGGGTTATAGAGTTACTCTGGGCTCAGAGAAGCATAATAAATGAGTAAGGGCTGGAGTGGTTAATTTATGACAGATTAAAAGGACACTCAGCTCAAATCAGGCTCTCAAGCTTTAAAAAAAAAACTAGTTCAGATCAAATGGGAATATTTCCCATGATCATTTTATGCCAATAGATATAGTTTGTATTTTTAAAACATTCCCTTTCTGCACTTACAACCCAGACTTTGCAGCATGTTACTGCTCAAGACCCTGAAATTTAGGTGAACTAAAAAAAAAAAAAAAAAGAGAAACTGTTTAATCTGTTTTCATGGTTAAAGAGAGATGAATGTCAGAAGTAAACAGACTGTCTACCTTAGCTATTTTAGAATTTTCTGTTGCCACCCAGCATCAGTATATCTGACAGCCTTCCATGTAAAAATCAATTAATCACATTAGCCAAGACACTAACGGTGGACTTCATGGAATGTCTAGTTTTTTCCTTTTTGGGTGTATGCAGGGGGGTTGTTTCTATTACAGGTTTTGGGAGGTGAGGGATGTTTGGATAGGTGGGGGTGTCAGTGTCAAATTTATGCTGGCATAAGTAGTAAAAAGACAAACATTCAAACAGGACATTAGATTTGTAAAAACAAACTCTTGATTTGTAGGGTTTTTTAAAGTTCATTCCTGGTATAAGTAGGTGCAACTTCCACAGAAGTGTCTGAACTTGGCCCAGAAGTGACAAATAGTGGTGTACAGGGGTTAGAAAGAAGGAAAACAACATAACCTGCTTTCATTTAGTATTCAGTGAGTGTGCAAACCAAGTGCAGTTTACACAGCAAAGGGGTGTGAGTAGAGGGGTAGATGTAGCAGGAAAAGCAACTAACAAATTGCAAGATAAAGCAGTTCCCCACCATCCCTGTCTCTTAACATGATTGTATAGCACCTAGCACATATGATTACCCCTGGGGGAATCCTCACCTAGCACATATTATTACTCCTGGGGGAATTCTGCACTACTGCGTGTGCACAAAATTCATGTCCCTCGCAGATTTCTTTGCTTCCCTGTAGAAAAATGACTTCTGATGGAGAAGCAAAAGGAAGCCGCAGGAGTGGTCACATGCTTCTCCTGGGCAGTGTTGACACCTCAGTTTGGGCACCTGGAGCAGCCAGTGGAGATGTAAATCACCGTGGGGCAGCGCAGACATGCATGCAAGCAAACAAGAGAGACTGTTCCTCTTGCTTGCTATCACAGTGTGCTTGGAGCCAAGGAGGGGCAGGGCTGGGGATGCCCAAGCTGGTGCAGCTGCTAGTCCTGGCTAGGCTGTGCAGGGGACAGGACTTTCTCTTCCCCTGCACAGGCTGCTGTCGGAGCTGGGTCAGACTTACCCCCAGGAACCTCTCCTGACTACAGAAAGTTCTGCCCTCCTATGCACATTGCTCACCAGCCATGGGGGGGAGGGGCCACTGTTGCCTCCCATCCACCCAACCCCGGTGCATTCGGACTCCCTACACATACACTCAGGCATCCCCCAACATCGAACTCCACCTCCCACATCCGGATTCCCTTGTTGACCCCCCTCCTCCCACCCCCGCATCCAGACTCCCCGCACGCAGACCACTAGCTGCTGAACTCCCACGCACTCAAACCCCTAACCCTCTAAGCCCCATGCACCTGGACCGCTCTGCCCAGCCCCTCCCTTCCCCCCCGGCACCTTTATCCCACTGAACCACAACTGGCTGCACCCGGAACCCCAGCTCTCCAAGCCCCACTCCTCCAAGACCCAGACCCTCCCACTGGGCACCCTGCACCCAGACCCCACTACCGAGACCCATCCCCCCACACCGAGTCCCAACCACTTAACCTGGACCTCCCTAAAGTCCCATTCTCCTGCATCCAGAAACCCCACCGTGCCCAACAAGCCCTTGTGCATCGAGATCCCCCCCCCCATGCTCTTAGGTCACCCCACATAGCAGCCCACACCTGGATCTCCCCACACTAAGCCCTGACACACTTGGATCCTGCCAGGGTGTGCCTGCTTGCCCCACACCTGGATCGGGGGCAGGGCTCGGCATGCATATAAGCCTGTCTGTCTCACTCGCTATTGTGGTGCCCCCAACACAGAGGGACAGGTCCCAGGGGTCTTCTGTTTCATTGCTGGAGCCCGGGCTGTAGGACCCTGCAGGATGGGAGGGTCCCAGAGCTCTGGCTCTAGTCCAAGCCCAGAAGTCTGCACTGCAATGAAACGGCCCAGCAGCCTGTGAGCCAGAGTCAGCTGGCATGGGCCAGCCATAGGTTTTTCTTTTCTGTGTAGACATACCTTGAAAGTCCTCTGTGCTCAAAATACATGGAAATATTAGTATTGCCATCTACTCTGTGGAGCCCTATAGACGTGCTAATATGCCTAGTAAAGAATCTATTTGTCAAAACAGATTTCCTGAATCTTTTTTGTTGTCTGTATTGTTACAGACATACTTGTCACAGGTATTTTGAAATAAGTTACCCAAATAATTGAAAATGGTGTGAGTAAGTGTATTATTCTGACAAATACAATACGCAGAATTTTAAAATGTTGTGTGCAGAATTCCCTCGGGAGTAACATATAGGCCCCCAGGATTTAGCTGGGGCTTCTAGGCACTACCAGAGTATAACTACTAACAACCCCAGAAGGCCAGATTTTTATCTCTATAGCACCTGTATAAATACAAAGTGATTCCACTGACTTCAATGAAGGTACTGATCCTCAGACTTCATCATCCACATTCCTAGGAGTATTTTAAGATTGTAACCAAACAGGAGAAAAGTGTCAGAGCAATCCAAGGGGGAAGAGGACTAAAAGTAATGGAATGAAATTGAGTAATGAAAAGTTTAGACTGAATATGGGGAAACATTTCCTGACTATGGCTCTGGAATAATCTTCAGGGAAGTGGCAAATGCACCATTACTTAAGACATTTAACTCTGGACTGGGCAAAGAATAAGAACACAGGATCAGCACTGCACATTATAGGCTCCTGAAGTGGGGCCGAGACAGGGCTTTCCATCGGATATCCAGGATTATTTTCAAAACAATTTAAGAAGTATTCAACTAAAGAGATGCTTTCTTGAGATACTGCAATCCAGCAAACATGTCCTGGCTACTCCAAAGGAATATCCAGCCAGCTTAGCAAGACAAACTGTTTGTGATCTGCTCTCTTTAGTGCACATGCTCCAGCCCCTGGATATCTGGGAAAGATAAAGTCCTGTCTGACAGACTGGATGGTGAATGGTGACATTCACTCCCAGCCTTCTCTTTGAAGAGGTGCATTTCACTTACTTTGTTACTTCTTGTGGGAGCTATCACTCACAAATCGTTTCCCTACACAAGATTTAGAGGAATCTTATTTCTGGTATAAGCAGCCGGTCCAATATTCCTGGAAACAGGATCTCCATGTAACACCTGTACAGTGTAGGCAGCAGCAGGAAAAGTCTGTCCACCCCACCCGGCCATAAACCGTTTGCTCATACTAAAATAATCCTGCTTATACAATGTCCATTCTGTTTACTGCTGTGATACCTGCCTAATCAATCACCAAGTAAAGAGGCAAAATGGAAAGGTTTTCATGGGGAAGAATCAAACAAAGAATGATCTATAAAAACATGCTTAAACACTTCCCTTCCACTGTACAAAACAAAGGGCTACTAGGTACAACCATACCTCCCCCAAACCAAATCAAGCACCGAGGCTGGGCTCTACAGAAATAATGAACCCAGGTAGCTTTTTGGTAGCTGGCATGGCATAGTGGTGACCTCAGGAGATGTACTAGCCTCTACTTGTACATCTATGCCTTGCAGTTGCTTCTGTATGAATGTCAGCAAGATAACAATTAAAGAGCTAGCAGAAGAGATCATTATGACTAGTGCACAAAGAAGCCTGTTCTGAAGCAGTTTTAAATTACTAGGCTAAGCAGAGAAAAATCTCCCCTATTGACAAGAAGAGATGCTCTCTTCCAAATAGATGTGAAACTAGGACACTCAAGGGCACAACATCCGAGGATTATGTGATCAGCTCTGAAGCAAGAGAGTGAAATAGCAGCAGGAGAAATTGCTGCTTCTAAAGACTTACTAGGCTGTGGAATAGTCTCCTACTGGAGAAGTATCAGTGCTTGATAAACTTAAAACTAGGCGGAACACACACACGCGCGTTTAATGGCTGTGTCTCATCGATGATATTTCACACCCCAATACCCTCACCCTACTTTTTTGCACATTTTACAAGGTCTGGTTTCAAGATAACTTTTTTTTAAAATCAGTATGTTTCAACACTAGACTATCTCTACCATCTTCTGCCCACCCACACAACCAAAACAGTCAACTATAATTCAAACTCAGTGCTCTCAAGGTTGCCCACAAACTCTGATATTTCCTAGCTGACCACATGTCCCAACCTGCTCCATGCCCTGCAACCACATCTCTTCCATATGACTCAGTGTCCTATGCAGTCTGGGTCATCGGATGTTAATGCCTCCCCCCCCAAAAAAAAAATCAGCTTTAGGCTTGGGAAATATTAACATTATAGAGTTGCTTCAGAACAGGATAGTCTGCTGCAACCTCAGTATGTTGTGACATAACATGACGTTACTACACTATGATGCATAAGCCCTGTAACTGGCAACTCCAGATAGCGTAGCCAGTTCTACGAGCTATGGTGGACAGGAATTCCTGGAAGGTGGCCAGAAGCCAGGAGAATGTGAATGTATATTTTAACAACAACTATTCTGATATCTATTTACACCATTTTCCCCAAGTTTCCCAGGTTATTTAACCCTTTAGGGTCTTCTACAGGTGTCCAAACCCCAGCATTAGCATCCTCCCTCACTTGTTTCCCATTTCCATCAAGTCCACAATAAGCTTGAAGCCCACAGAGCAACATGTTCCTAACAACCCTAATCAGGGATATTACTGCTTCATCAGGTCCCACTATAATGAAGCTCTCCCCAGCAACAAGCTCATTATTCTTTACCATTACATGAGATAACATATTGATTATCCCAGGCAGGTAAAGAAAAAAAAAATCAAAGCAGGAATGAATCACTGTTTTCCCCAGTTCCTTCTGATACTAATAGCACCTCCAAAAGGCTCATAGGGAGAGAGACAACTCAGCATTACCAGATCACTTCAGATTTTTAAATAAAAGTGTGATTTAGCTTTTTGATAGCTGATTTGGGTGCCAAATTCCTGACATTTTGCCTGATGCTTTCACCACTGAAAGCTGCCTCTTCCACCTAAAAATAATGCTTTACCGGTTCCTGAAAGAACTGTGGAAGTCTCAAGCTTTTTCAGAATTCATGTCTGTGCCTTTCAGATGAGAGGCAAAACTAAGGTCTCAATCAACAAAATAGCTGTTAAAGATTCCATGGCACTTAAAAAAAAACCCAAACAAAGGAGTAGGCCAAAAGCTATTTCAGATAACTAAGTTCTTCCCCTACATCAATCCTATCTGTGGTTCAAATTAGACACACTATTCTTCCCTTCCATCCCAGAGGTCACTGAATTTTAATAATGGGTAAGCTGAACAACATATACATAAAACTTGTAAAGTGATTTGGGATGAAAGGTACCACCGAAAAGAACAGAGCACTCTTTGTTTTTGGACTCCAGGACCTTACGCCATCTTAGTAAAACCCAGGAGGAGGCGGGGGGAGGGGGATTAGGAAAGAGAGTTTACTGTTTTACATCAATTTAAGATAAATGGTTTAAATTGGATTACGAGCATCCACACTGTGATCTGAGTGCATTGTAATGATTTTTAAACCAATCTGAAATTAAATTGTTGCAGATTTGAATACAGACAAAACCTAAGGGGAAAAATTCCAAGGGTCATGAGGCAGAGAGAGACAATTCTTAATCTCCCAGAAAAGGACATGTGACAGGAATGTCCCACTTCAAAGAACAAGAACCTCTCCTTGTAATAATGGGGTTTACGGAGCAGACAGCTGATTTATTTAATGAGTGCCCAGACGCCACTTGAGTGTTTGTGCTTTGATTGTTGGCATCTGCATGGTTGTAACTAGCCTTTGAAGTTAATATCACTTAGGGCTGGCCTAGCTTGAAAGTAAGATCAGTATAATCATGTCTGTTGAGGTGTGATTTATTTATTTTAACTGATGCAGTTGTACCACTATAAGCCCTAGTGTGGATTTAAAAGGTGCTTACACCAGTATAGCTTATTCCAGTTCGGGAAGCAAAATAAGGTATACTGATATAAGCACCTTTATATGACTACCTACACGCAGTTTTTCCCCCTCCACATTAATTATGCTGGTATAGTTTAAATGGCAAAGCTCTCTAGTATCAACAGCTCTTAGATGAACAGCATGGCAGAGAAGAGTACTCACATTATTTTGCTTTGTAGGGCTGGTGAAATGATCATAATGCATCAGCTTACACTGGGGCCCTTTGTCCACAATGGGTTTTTCTGAAAACATTTCCCATCATTGCTAACTAGAGCGCACCTTCCCTGGGGCTAGCAATGGGTGAGGACACAAGAGAATGAAAATGCTGGTTGCTATCAATCACTCTATAGTCTAGACCAGAGTTCCCCAAACTGTAGGACATGCTCCCCTGGGGGGTGTGGAGGAACCTTCAGGGGGCATGGTGGAGCATGGCTTGGGCTCTGCTGTTCTGTCCGCATCTCCACTCCTGCCCCCCAGCTGCAGCCCCAGCCTCGTCTCCTGGCTGTGGTCCCAGCTCCGCAGCCCCATGTCCAGGCCTTGCGCCTGGCCAGCCTGGGCCCCAGCTCCCAGCTTCCAACCATGGCTTTGGCCCCATTCCCAGCCCCAACTCCCAATTGTGGCTCCTGGGAGGAGGCACAGACTATGTAACGGGGTGTTGCGACCTCAAAAGTTTGTGACCACTGGTCTAGACCCACCAAGTACATAGCATTTTAACCAGCATGCCATCTATTAACAGCCACCTAGAACTTTGTCTACACAAGTGTTCCACCAGTTCCTGCACTAGCATTAGTCATGCTGGGAAATATGAGAAACATTAGTGCAGATACAGTGGGGGGGAATTATATACAGATAAAACAAGCAGTTCAGATTTTTAAGAAATCTTTATAAATGGCAGAATCTGATTTTTCCACATTTAAGCCTAAAAATGTGAAAGGCTTAAAGAGTTTTCATAGGCTGAGCCTTGAGGGGAGACAGCTGAGGTGGGATATAAGTAGATTTACGACACATGATGAATAGCAAATCCCCAAATGGATTTACATATAAACATTCTATTTTGAATCTGCATATGCCATGTGACCAAACTGAATTCAGGTGATGTCTAAATGGAATGGGTGGGGTTCTGTTTCAATGGACTCCAGGCCAGAAAGTTTTTTTGGAACCAAACACCTATTCAATAGCCTAATCATCTCTTGAATACATGGAATGCTGATGAGAACAGTGGGCCCAGCCCTGCAACCCTACCTCCTATAAGTCTGACACCCGCAGCAATTCACTTAACTCTGAAATTTGATTGCCTGGCTCTTACCACATAATGAACAGTAACAACATTCGCAGTTAAAAGTTTTTCAGCCCCTTCAGCAGCTATCAAGAGGAAGCGCCATGATTCATTATGGTAGCAAAGGGGACACCATCCTGACTCAAGGGACTTCCTCTTAAGAGCTTAAAGGGCTGTGGTCACAAAGGCTGAATTGCTGTTTTGAGGAAGCAGTGGTTTTGGGTGGTAGCTGCCATGGAGACTTCTAAGTTAGGAAGAAGTAGAGCTCCACTTTTTTAGGTTAAGGAGCTCTGAAAGCAGCCGCCTTCTCCCTGCTATGCTGCTCCTGTGCAGCCAGAGAAAAGCACTATTCCTACAGAGTTTATGAGCTGCCATGTGGAGCTCTCAATTCTTACAAAAATGAAACTCTGCTCCTATATGAGTAAAGCACCCAACATCATAGGCCCACTTTGGCAGGTCTTCCTTGAGTCCTTTAGCCCCTCATGCCATTACATCCCCCCATTTATCTAGTCAGTGAAACTGGCAGTTTGGATCCAAGATGCAAATTTCACAGCTAATCCTACTCTCTAGCAATCCAAACCAAAAACCCATATCTGGCCACCAAACTGCAGCTCAGGCACATCTTTAACTTTAATAAGAGTTGTTTAAAACAAAAAACAAAAAAAATCACAACCCTCTCCTGTGGTTGTGGGAGATCCAAATAGTATACCTTTGTATTAGTCAGTACAAAAGAACTAAGCAGTGGCTCAGTAACTGGTTAAAAGATAGGAAACAAAGAGTAGGAATAAATGGTCAGTTTTCAGAATGGAGAGAGGTTGGTACGGTAGTGGTGTTCCTCAGGGGTCTGTACTGGGACCAGTACTGTTCAACATATTCAGAAACGATCTGAAAAAAAGTTAAACAGTATAGTAGCAAAATTTGCAGATGATAAAAAAAAACTACTCAAGATAGCTAAGTCCAAAGCAGACTGCGAAGAGTTACAAAGTGATCTAACAAACTGAGTGACTGGACAACAAAATGGCCGATGAAATTCAATCTTGATAAATCCAAAATAATGCACGTTGTTCCTAATTATACATATAAAATGATGGGGTCTAAATTATCAGTTACCACTCAAGAAAGCGATTTTGGGGTCATTGCGGATATTTCTCTGAAAACATCCACTCAATGTGCAGCAGCGGTCAAAAAAGCTAACAGAATGTTGGGAATCATTAGGAAGGTGATAGGTAAGACAGAAAATATCATGTTGCCTCTTTATAAATCCATGATATGCCCACATCTTGAATACTGCACGAAGATCTGGTCACCCCTTCGCAAAAAAGATATATTGGAATTGGAAAAAGATGCAGAAAAGGGCAACAAAAACTATTAGGGGTATGGAAAAGCTTCCATATGAGTAATAAGACTGGAAAAGAGACTAATAAGGGGGGATATGACAAGTCTGTAAAATCATGACTGGTGTGGAAAAAATAAATAAGGAAGTATTATTTACTCCTCATTACACAAGAACGAGGGGTCATGAAATGAAATGAATGGGCTGCAGGTTTAAAACAAAAAAAGGTAGTACTTCTTCATGCAACACACATTCAACCTGTGGAACTCCTTTCCAGAGGATGTTGTGAAGGCCTAGACTATAACAGGGTTCAAAAAGAACTAGATAACTTCCTGGAGGAGAGGTTCATCAATGGCTATTAGCCAGATGGGCAGGGATTGCTGTTTGCCAGAAGCTGGGAATGGGCAACAGGATGGATCACTTGATATTACCTGTTCTGTTCATTCCCACTGAAGCACCTGGCATTGGCCACTATCGGAAGACGGGATACTGGGCTAGATGGACCACTGGTCCAACGCAGTATGGCCTTTCTTATGCATGTTCATGGCAAGGACAAAAGAGGTGCACCCCATGGTGATCAGGGCTGTGGTAGCTCAAGCTGAGGTTATCTACCACTTCTAAGGTCTGGTCCTCCCTGTTAGGAAAGGGGCTGGAAATGCCACCACCAAGAGGATCTGTGAATTTAAATTTGTTTAGGGTCTGTACTTCACCTACAACTGGTTGGAGAGGTCAAAGGCCTCCAAGCCCCATGGCCTCAAGAAATATCATTGTAGGACAGTTCAAGCCTGCTGTTTACTTTTTTGCTCTTCACTCATCTTGGCCAGGCAGCACTGACAGTAAGGGATACATTAGAGTGTTATATACCATGCTCCTTCAGTGAGCCAAACTCATTGTACACACCAGGGTCTCCTTCTGCTCCTCCACCCCACAAGCCATTCTCCCATCCCATTCTATTGCAGGGACTCTGCAACCCACTGTCTCCCCCATGCCAGGGCACTCCAACCCCCACCATCAAAGGCCTGTGTGCCCCCCTTCACCAGCCCCTCTCCATCACCATTTTATTTCTTTTCTTTTCTTTGAAAGAGGAGCAATTCAGGCTGTCAATTAGGGATGTAAAAGGTTAACCGTTTAAATGGTAATCAGCTCGGCTCAGCTCCCCATGAGTGAGAGCTGCCAAGCAGGCTTGCCCCGCCACCATGTAACCCTTTAAACATTCAATTTTTAGAACATTTAAACTGACTTTAATTTAAACTATATTTTACATCCCTAATGTCAACATGAATTTACAGCGGGAGGATAAGCAGAGCTGAGATACAGAGAAATGCCATCAATTTGGAGTATAAGACCTCACAAACTTGGCCAATTAGTTTTTAGAATGTTGTTAGTGTCAGGTGTTATTAGCAGGTTTGAAAGGATAAGTAGGTGTCATTAAAACATCAATTTCACTGTACATACACAGATGGATGGAAATTTTCATCAGTAAGAACTGAAATTTACGGATAGACAAAGTAAGAAGAATGCTGCTTGAGAGCTTATGAGAGTCAAAATCCAATGACTTTTGAATTAGGACTTGTTACAAATGGATTAGTGAACAAACAGTAAAAACAGGTAGGACCGGTTGATTTAGGGATAGTTTCTTTGTATAGTTGGACATGTGACGTCAACAATTTGTGTTTTAACAGGTATAAAGCTTCAACTTTTTTAATCTCAGTGCTAGTCATTAAATAATTTTCAACAATTTGAAAATTTTAAAGATAAAATTCATTCTTAAAACCCATAATTTTGTGTGACTGAAAACTTAAATCAATCATTCTAAAAATGCTTAAAAATAAACATCTGTCAAAGTTATAAAAAATAAAATTCAAATTATGCCTAGCCTAGTAGTTATTAGTAACATAGGGAAGGACTAAACTTCCCTCACTTCCGGCTTTTGGCTAGAGACACAGGACTCTCGTGCATTAGGCCTCATGTCTGCATCTCTAGCTGTTGAGCCGACCCCAAGAAATTTATTCAATTTTTTGCTGGAGGCCATTCTTTGCTGCTACTGCTGGGAGGAGGAAAGGCAGGTAGTGGCTCATAAAAGCTTCCTTTGAAAATCATGCTGAATGTACTATGGACACACAATGCAAATGAATGCTTCAAAAGCTGCATTAAGTGGGGCTGATATTCTCTGATGCTGTAACAACATTTAACAAAGAAACACGTACATCTCTTTCAGGAGCTACTCAGTTGCACAATATTATCACCCTGTGCCCACCTACAGACAAATAGTTGAGGGCTGGGGTTAGGGGAGGAAGATCACTTAGTTCCTTTGAGAGTCCTAAGATCTTGGAAAAGGTTTTCAGGGTCTTCGTTCACTCTCATTCGCTTTGCTAGGAATCAGGAGTTTGACAGTGTAATTTTAGGTCTAGAAGGTTAGATTAGAGTCACAACCAAAAGTGTTGTGCACACAACAGCTATTGCAAATTCACTTTATTATCTAATGTAACATTAGAAAGACACAAATGAATAAAAAGGCAAAGGAAATAGCCCCTTTCAGTGACACTTCAGAGCACTGGGGGAGGGGAGAGGGGAACTATAGCAATATCGTACATACTGAGCCCTCCTGCCAAGCTAAGGGGAAAAATAGAAATATCCTTTATTAAATTTCCATCTTATTCCTAATTGGACAACAGCCTCACATACAGGACCCTCTTGCTCAGTGACTTCCTCCCTAACCTACTCTGCACTGCAGTGGGATATCCCTACCACATAAAAAAAAAACACCCCTGTGGATGCTGGCTGAGCCTGTCATTACTTGTCAGTGAGGGCCCCTCCTGGCAGAGTCTATAGCAATCCATGCCACCTGACCCTATTCATCAACAAGGCTGCAGAAATTTAAGCAGTAATAAAACACCAAGACAACAGACATGAATAGAAAAAAGAGCTGGGGAAAGTGCACTTTTGCAACTAAAGGAGAGAAGATCTTGAAAATTATTTTTTACTATTTGAAAGGACAAAGATAAAAAATTAAGTCCCTTCCCTGCTTTACCAATATTTTAAGTTAGTAAACACTGAGGCCAAAATCCCAAAGTTATTTAGGCTTCTAACGCCTACTAAAAATCAATAAAAATTAGGCACCTAAATAAAATAAAAACCTAAATAAAAAACACAACAAACACACCAAAACAAAAAACAACACCCCCCACACGGCAGAAGTTTTTACTGAAGTTATTGGTTATCAATGTCATGGAAACATTTCTAGTCAGGTTGGATTTTGTACAATCTCAACAAAACTGAATTATTAGACCTATTCTATTTGAAGGAGACCCCACAGTTAACTCTAGACTAACTGATTGCAAAACTCTGATCAGTCACTTGCCAGATATCTATAACTACAAACAGTTGCCTAATCCCTCTTCAGTGTTATAGCCTTTTTCACATCTGGTAACATCAGAGTTTCAGAGATTTTAGATAATTTAAGGCTCTCCAGACTCACTTTTACTTCAAGATGCCAGAGACATCAAGCATCTTTCAATCATGCTGATATGGCCAAAGGCTGTTGTGGCCTACATCTAGACTCTGCACGATGCAAAAGAGAAGCATGGTGTGAGGTGGTACCAGACAATTTATTTACAGATACTAAAAGGCTGGAAGCTTTTAGCTACTGAATCATAAATTGCTGGGTAAGACAGGGTAAACATTGTCTACTAAAATCTGCTGAAGAACAATATCTGCCTGAATAGGACTCTTGTGCAGTACAAGACATAACTTCCTGGGTGATTAAAGAATTAATCTCCCCTTTGTGCATGCATTTATATGCAATAAGTTTTAATAGGATTTACATGCAGGCATCATGAATTAACCCTTTAAGGTGTGACCCTGCAGTCCATCCTGCACACAAAGTCCCAAGCAACGCAGCCAGCTTTATAAGCTATACACAGTCTCAGAAGGATTATTTTTAATTGGAAAATGTCAAATTCATCCTAGAGAGACAAGGTAGGTCAGGTATTATCTTTTATTGAACCAACTTCTGTTGCTGAGAGAGACAAGCTTTTGAGCCACAATCCAGTGTCTAGTGACAATAAAAATTGTGGATTGGAGAGAGACTGGATTTATGGCTTATTACAACTCCCCATCCCACCTGCTTCCTTCATCCTCCCTCCCGCCCATACTCCACTGGAGGGGTGCTAATGGACCACTTCACCTTGAATAGTCCCTTGAAACATGTTAACTACTTATGCTAAACAATCTGTTCCATCTTGTATTTAGCTGTGACATTCTGATAAGTACCTTTACTAGATCTGGACTGTGTTAAGCTTGAAAGCTGGTCTCTCTCACCAACAGAAGTTGATCTTATAAATGATATTACTTCACCCACCTTGTCTAACATCCTGAGATCACACAGCTACAACATAGCATAATTTCACCATACACACACAGACAAAAATAATTCAATCCATCATAACAGAAATTTACAAATAGGCAAAATAAGGAAAGTGCTGCTTGAAAAGTATTTGGAGTTTGATTTTGAGATATTTACTTTGTAATTTTTGGCATGTAATGTTGACAAATTGTTTTAATGGTTACAAAGCTTTAACTTTTTGAACCTACAGTGTCTACAGTCATTAAATAATTGTCTGACCCTCCCCATAATTTTGCACAAATGTGAAAAATTTAAAATGTTCAATAAATATTGATTTCCATCAAATTTATTAAAAGAACCAAAAAAAAATCACATTCTGCCAAGCCTAATTATTGAGACTACAAGCAAGAATCCATGTCTGGTATTTGGCATACAAGTTGCTTCTCCCTCTTATTCAACCATTGAAGGAAAAAACTGGGGTACTTGTTTTTTGTAGTTCTGCAACAGTGGGAAGGGAACATGAATTGTTGAAACTATACAACATCCTTAGGTTTTTTTGTCTCAAGTCTTATATCTAAATCCTAGTCTTGCATTGAGAAGATATAAGAACATTGCTGTCTCAACAGAATGAAAAATGCGATCTTGTGTTGTTGGTTGGTAGGGCTGACCTTAAACAAAAGCAAATGTTTGTTTTCTGCAGAGAATTCTGGATTCCATTAGGGACATGGTGAGCTAGGTAATCACTTGCAGAAGCACAGTAAATGAGTTAAGCGATTTTCCCTTGCTGTCTTGAGTTTCTCAGAAGTAGTGTCTGAATGGTGCTCTCAAATTTACACACACAAAAATCTAGGTGTTCAGTCTGGCACACCTAAGTTTCTGTAGATCAAAACCTCACTTGTGCACATGCAAATTTATTAATCATATATTTAACTGCCCAGCATGTGTATACATACAAAGAATGTTTACTTGTGCAAATTAGTTTTTAGCCACAGAGAAACAATTTTAATGTAAAGTATATAGGCTACTTTCAGTCTCTATGGCTCATTCAATCCTACATGCTGCTAGCCCAGTAGAGACACTGGGTTTTCTGACTCATCTTACTTCATGGTGACAAGGCAGAGACATTTCCTAGGGAGGAAGGTCCCGCCCCTTCCAGTGGAGCGGTCTGAGCGTGTGGCTGACTCATGTTTCAGCGAAATGAGTCGCGCTAAATCAAAGAGAAGGGGATGGAGGATTGGAGGAGCAAGCAGTACCCAGAACCCAAGCTTCTAAAGGCCCCCCGTCATGTCAGCAGGAACCGCTCTTCAACCCAGCCGCTACTGCACGTGGCCCTTACCCAAGCCAGAGAGCCTTTCCGTCAGCCCCGCGTTCCTTATGGCAGCGGGGCCGTGGTCCACCCCTCTTCTCTTCTGTAAGACAAAGGGGCTCCGTGAGGATCCGCTGCGGGGCGGAGCTTGGTGCTCACAGAAACAGACAGAGCCGCGGCAATCACAAGGCGCTGCGATGCGGGAGGTGGGGGACTGGGTTTGGGAGGATATTTTCCTTCCCGACCGGCCGGCCATCAGGACGCTGCCGGTCCGCGCTCCCCGGATGGTGCACCACGAGGGCGCGGCAGCGTCCCTCCCGTGTCACAGGAGCTTGGGGATAATGGACGCGGCGCCTCCCCGTCCCCGCAGCCGGGCTTACCCTGGGGAAGCCCGCTGGGACTGCGCCCAGCCGCGCACACCGCTCCTCCCCGGGGATCCGGCACAGCGTCTCGGGGCTGGCGGGGGCTCCCGAAACCTTTGCGATGCGCGGCGGCGAGCCCCCCGAGCCCCGCTGCAGGACACCAGAGCTCCTACCGGGGGTGGGGGACACGCTCCCTGCCCCCCCGTGCGGCTCACCTGCCCCCGGGAGAACGGGGCCCCGATCAGCGCCACGGAGTGGGCAGGTTTCTGCAGCGCGGAGTCCGCCGGCTTCCGCAGGAGCCGGGCGAAGCTGCTGCGCAGAGACATGATGAAGCAGGACCGCGGAGCCGCTCAGTCACTCGCTGGCGCGCGCCGCACCTTTAAAGCGCCGCACCAGTAGCGCCGCCCGCCAACTCCCCTGCGAGGCAGGGCCGGAGCTAGGAGCCGGGTCCCTGTCCCCGCCCCCCACGCGGGCGCCGCCCCGCGACACACCCCCGGACCGCTCCCTGCCTGGCCAATGGCAGCACGGCCGCCCGGGGGTGTGCGCCGCGTGCGCGCCCTTGGCTGACTGGGACAGAGAGCGGCCGCCGGGCCGGCATTCCGGCAACCGTGCTGCGCGCGGACAGCAGCGGCCTCGTCCCGGCCGCAGCTGCCCCTCCCCCCTCCTCCCGGACCGCCCGTCCAACGGCTGTGATCGTCCCCAGCCGCGCCAGGCCCAGTGTCCCGGCCAGTCTCGAGTGCCCAGCTTTCCGCCCAGGGAAGGGCGGGGAGACCGGCGCGGCTCCCTGCGCTGCTGCCAGGCGACCGACCACCGAAGCCCCTAATGGGCGCAGCAGCGCAGTGACTGCAATCGCGCCCCCTCCCCCAGCCTGTCCTGTCCCCAACCCCCAACGGCCCCATTCCAACGGCCACGTCTCCTCCCAACCGCCACAGAGCGAGGCAGTCACGGGCTCCACCGTTCGTTCCTTCCTTCCATTACAGGAATTGCAGCTGAGCATGATGCTCTCCTAGCTTAGCTTTAAGTGTGGGGTGAGGTCATCCCATCTGTCCCACCCGGATTTCAACTAACCCGGAGCTCCCCCCCCCCCCGCAAGGGGAAGCTTCTTTGTATGCTGTATCTGCCCTTCATTGGTTTACACACCCCACTGCCATATAGAAAGTGCTGTTCTGCTCTTCCCATACTTAACCTGAGGGCATGTCTACACTTAATAAGCTGCATCAGCCAGCTGCATTGCTGTAGCACTTTAATGAAGGTGCCTTAAACCCAAGAGGGGGGAGACAGCTCTCCTGTGAGTTTAGTTAATCCACCTTCCCAAGAGGCAGTAGTTAGGTCAGTGGGATAAACTGACAGTGTACTGGGAGTTAAATTGGTATTATTACATCTCAGGGGTGTGGATTTTTCACATCCCTGAGTAATAAAATTATACGGAGATAGGTTTAGTGTACACAAGACCTGATTTACAAATAACTTCCTTTCCCTGTTACTTCCTCAGTTCTCTGCTCCCCAGAGGAGCCCTGATGGTAACACTGCACTTTCTTCTCATCCAACTGGTTCTCCTCCCATCAACATAATAAAACTAGCTCAATGAGCGTCGGTAGCTATTTTGGCAGGAGAGCATCTCCTGCCAACATAGTGCTGTGCACATGAGCGCTTATGCCAGCAAAACATATGTCGCCCAGGGTGGTGGTTTTTTTTTCCACATTTCTGAGGAACAAAAGTTTTTGTCAACATTAAGTGCTACTGTAGACAAGGCCTAAGGAAAAGAGGGTTAGTCAGAAATGAAATTAAAACCATTTAAAAGGTGTACATGATTTCTTGCTTTTTCTTTCTTTCCTTCTCTCGTTTTCATCATCCAATTTACCTTTATTTTTCTTCCTTTTTATTGTCTTGACATTTCCCATCTCTACCACCACCACCTTCCCAGGAAACCATTTCTCTCCCCTCCCACCACTGCAGTGACATACCGAGGTGAGGGGGTAAGCCCCCAGGCCAGCCCTTCATGACACACAGGGGGCGGGGGGGATACAGGAGGCTCTGAGGAGCAGCTGGATGGAGCCATGGGGCAGTTGGGGGGGGGGAGAAGGAGGAGGAGAGCCAGGAGCTGTGGCTGACCAGGAGGAGCTCCCCCGCCCATTTACCCCTTGGCAGCCAGAAAGCTCCTGCACAGGTAGAGGTAAGAGGCGTGTCTCCTTGTCCCCATGCTCCTCCCTTTTCCTCCTCCTCCTCCTCCGGCCCCCCCCCCAAGTACAGACATACACCTGGGGCAGCTGGGGAGGTGGCACCCTCTGGTGGGAGCTGGGGACCCCTCCTGCCCAGCAGGGGGTCAGTGCAAATGCAGGCTTTGCCCCTGGGGGGCCGGAGACCCATGGTATGTCACTACACCACTGCTCCCCCATCCCATCTCTCTTTTCCCCTCCACTGCAGCTCTTCCATGCCCCCCTCCATCTCCTGGGGCTTCCATCTCAGTATTCCTCATCAGTTCTTTCCATTCTTATTTCTCTCCCCCCCGCCCCTTGCCGCCTTTACATTTGCTTTGTTGGTTCCCCTTTATTTCTGTTTTAATTCTGTCTCCAAAGCTTCCCCTTATTTCTTACTAACTCTACTTTTCTCCACTGTTTCTGTCTGTCCACATTATTATTTCTTTCTCCCAGTTTATCTCACTTACAGTTTTTTCTTCAAACTTCCAGCCCATTTTCCAAAGCAGTTGCCTGTACTGTAGAATGATCCAAGACAAGAGTTTTCCACTAGTGCCAGTCTTCACCCGCTGCCACACCCAAGGTTGAGGTCCTCAGTACTGGTTCTTCAGGCCACCAGTTCTCTGCCACTGACGTTGCCCACACATCAGCAGATGTTGGAATCAATATCTGAAATTATTAATATTAACATGAGAAATCATGAGACACTAATGTAATAAATTCCAAAGGCCAAATGTATTTTATACCATTACTCTTAGCATGCCTAACAGTCTAAAAATAAACAGTCATTACACCCAGTACAGTACAAAAGTATTCATAAGTATGTGATCAATATACTTACAAATAGGCCAGACCTAGGGAAAACCATCTCATCCTGGTATGTTCTGTGCACAACTGAGGTAGACTTCTCATGCATGATCACACCACCTTTCCGTACAGCACCAACAGCCTGAAAAACAAAACAATTTCTCATGCACCCTTACTGGGAACCTTTGAACAGTTTTAAGCGAGTAATATATAGCCATCAATTCTTGCTTTTATGTCCTGCTTCTATTTGTACCAGGTACACTGCAGGACTGGCTTTTTGTATTATATAATAGGGGGCCCTGCCTCTTGGTACTAGAATGTGTTTTTTCCAGGGTTAATTTTACCTGCACTCTGTCCTACATTTGCCAGTCTACATTTTGGGCTCATCTATTAAAGTATGCTCTCATTTTGGCATGTTTCTGCCCCTGCTGCTGTGCAATAGACACATACACGTGTTGTAAATTTTGTCCTACCAATTGTTCTGTGACCAACCCTTCCTTCATTAGGTGTGGCACAGCAACTGCAAACAAATATTTGGGGAGTCTCATTTCTCTGTCCATCATGGCAGTAAAGGGAGGCACTCGATTTATTTGGGTTCCTCTTAAACCTATAAAAATCACAGGCAATTTTTCAGCCCAATCTTTGTCAGATTCACACAACACCTTTTTCAACATTGTTTTGATTGTTCTGTTTGTCCTTTCCACCAAGCCAAAACCTGTGGGTAATAAGGTATGTGAAACTTTTGCTCTCTTCCCAGACTGATATAAGCACCTTTCATCACCTTCTCTAGGAAGGTTGTTTCTTGGTCACTGCCTATTGCCTGGGGCATTCTCCACCTAGAAAAGCCTCCAGCCACTAATATAGTTTTGCTGTAACAGGAGCAGTGGCTTTTCTAGTAAGTAAGGCTTCTAGCCATTCAGTAAAGGCATTCACAGTTACAAGTATATATTGGTTCCCTCTCCTTGTATGCTATAACTCCCTTACATAATCAATTTGCAGTCTTTCCCAAGGACCCCTGAAGTGCTGTGCCTGGATAAATCAATGTTTTTCCCAAGTGAATTCTTTTTTTTAGAACAAAACAGGCAATTGTGAACATGAATTGTTACATCTTTTTCACAATCAGGCCACCAGGCTACCTTAATCAATCACTGATAAGGGGCATCAATATTTTGGTGGGCCCTTGAAGGTACAACATAATCTCAACATTTCCCTTTTAAAAGGCTGTAGAAGAATCAAAACCAGGTAAGGCTAACCTTCCCTGTCACTGAACAAGTTATCTCTAACATAGTATTGTTTACCATTTAACTGGTTTAACTCCCTAAGCATTACTTTTTATTTAAGAGCTGATACTTCTGAATCAGCTTCTTGTAATGTTACTAAATCAATATTTTCTGCTTGAACTTGGGTGGTAACAGCAAATATTGGATAATCAGGGGGCGGGACACACACTGGAACCTCCTGGCGGCAGCAGCTTTAGCATCTTCATCCATTTTTATTTTTCTTGCTCACTTCCCTATGTCTGAATGAGCTTTCACCTTAACCACATACATCACCAGGTTACCCAATTTATCTGCTAATTCCTATACATAGGACAAAAGGGCTTGATAGTATAAAGACTTGTGATCTGCACTACAGAATGATTTCATACTCCACCAAGGGAGGTATGTTGTCAAGGCATCACAGATCCATGGAGTCTAAGCATATTACACCAGCAAGTACTTTTCCTTTATTACAGAGTGATGTCTCTGGCACAGCAGCCAGCCAATTCAGTACACTGGTCTGTGTGCACACTACACCTATGCAGCACAGGTTTAGCCTGAATAGGGGAAGCCCAGACTACAAATCCTGTGACAAGGATCCCTTTTTGGTGATAGGATAAAATTCAGTATAGACAAATATGAGTACAGAGAGGAACAATCTGAATTTCTAAGACATTGTTAGGTTGTAAAATAACTAAATATTCAGAAAAATATCTAGACGTAACTGTAGCCAGTTTATATAGAGTTGTTATGATTTAGTAGCTAGGAAAATATCTGGGAGTCTTTTTCAGAATCTTACCTTTGGGGGGATTTGTCCTAGTTGTCTGAGGCTGATTTTCTAGGGCTCAGGCAGGCTACTAGCTGTCTTTCTTATAGGATATAACTGGCGAGACCAGGTAATCCCCCTGCTAAGAGTGGCACTAGAGAAATTTCTACCAGCACGGAGCCCTACTGAAGTCAATGGGGTTCTGCCTGCACGGGTCATTTTACCTTATTAGGGCTGAAGCACCAGAGGCCCCTACAATCAGTAGCCACGCACAACTTGGGCCTTCGCCTTTCACGGGCCAAGGCTTGTCTTAAAAAGCCACAACCACGCCTGACTTGGTGCCCGTGGCCAGCAACGTTGTGTACAGATAAGGGCTTAACTCCCCCGCTGGGCGAGTGGCGGGCAACAGCTGCGTGTGGCCACCGGCCTCAGTTTCCCCATCCCTCAGGCAGTGACCACAATGCTCCCCGGCTCCAGCGGGGAGGGGACGGGCCGGGCCTGCGGCGCCCAGCGCACCCCAAAGGCAGGGAGAGGCTGCTGCTTCGGGCGGCTCGGCCCCGGACTCCGCACGCAGCAGCTCCCACAGAGCCAGGCAAAAGCCGGCTGGAGGAAGCGGCGCGCGCGAGGACTCGGAGGCAGGAGGGGGCCACCAGGGGACAGACGGGTCAAAGGGCACGCCGCGCTTCCGCTGGGAGTGCGCGCACGCGCGCGCGCGGCGACAGGGCCCGGAGCTGGGCAGCGCCGGAAGTGCGGGCTCTGCCCCGCCTGTACCATGAAGCTGAGAGCACGTGGTGGCTAGAGCGGCGGGACGGAGCCGGGAGGCGGCATGGAGGAGGGGGTGTCCTACCGGGCCGTGTCCGGGGCCCTCATCGCGCTGCAGCGCCGCCAGCACAGCGCCTCCTGCCGGGAGTTCTCGGTGCGCTGCCCCCGGCTGCAGCTGCGCTCGCTGAGCGCCGCTACCTGCTCCGTCTGGCTGGTGGCGTACGGGCTCTTCGTGCTCAGCCAGGTACCATGGGGCTCCCGGGGCCCCCAAAGCCTCCTCTCCCTTGGCAGCGCGCTCGCCCCCGGGCACGCCTCGGCACGCCGTGCCCCTGCTCTCCCAGCCCCCAGGAAGGGCCCCGAAATCCCATGTCGGGGAGCCCTTTACCCTTCCTCGCCCGGGTTCCCGCCCGAGTGTCAGCCCGCGGCCCCCGAGCACGGCCCGCCATGGCGCCATGCCCAGCCCAGCCCAGCCCACGTTCGGGTATCAAAGGCTCCCAAGGCTGCAGCTTCGAGGCGTGCCCAGAAACCTAGAAGACAGCTCGCGCCCTTTGTGAAAGAAGGGACCTCGTTTGTGTCCCAGCCCAGCTACACGTGCAGTCCCTGTGCCCCGACCACTGCCGCGCGCACACACTAGGCAGCAGCCAGCCTCCTACAGCGGATGACATACCAGGTCCTAAAGGGGTCTTTTATCTAGCTGAGAAAGGCACGACAGGAACTGCTGGCTGAAAGGTAAAGCCAGACAAATTCAAATTAGGAAATGTAACTGTTGGACGAAATGACCAAGGGAAGTTCTCCATGTTTCGATGTCTTCAGAACAAGGTTTTCTGGAAGCCCTTCTGAAAGATACCCTTTACTTCAGTCATACTTTGACCTCAGTGGTTCAGCAGCCAAATTAGGGATCAACATTACCCAAAAGAGCACAGTAGTGTGAATCATTGTTTCATTTACTATAGTACAATATATTCATATTTCAACAGTATGATGAGAAAAACTTAGTTTGTTTATGTATAGGGTTATGTATGTATATTTTTTCACAGCAAAATAACTGACTGTTACATTTTATCAACTACAATTGGTTAATAACATAGTAAAAGCATCCTGCTTGGTTAATGACTTAGATTGGTTAATACTTAAATCACACTGTTTTAATATCATGTGCTGCAAAGAGCCACAGGAGACACATTTAAAGAGCCACTTGTGAGTCTCAATCTGAGTATTTCTGCTTTAGTCCAACTGAAGTTATTGGGTTCAGCATGTGGTAAATGGGTGAAACTATGGCCTGTTATACACAGGAGGTCAGACTATAGGATCCCTTCTGGTCTTAAACTCTATGCTTCTATGAAAAACATGTCCTAAAGGCCAACAGACTTGGGTTCTTCTGAACTAATTGGGGAAGTGATAAAACACTCTGGTCTGAGTACATCCAACCCCCAGGTGTAGAAACTTTGAGCATGAACACTCATTTCATCTGACTTCAGCTGCTATTGTGGCTTATGGAGAAAGAGAGATGATGTAACAGGTAGCTGAGACTCTGATAACTCAGGGCAAAGTAAACTCTTAGAAGTGAATAGAAAGCCAGTGCAATTCCTAGCAAGTTGATATATCACTTTTACAACAGGCTGGTTGATGTTGCTGTTTAGGGGTGGTTTCATGTAGGGCATTGCTGCAATCTTGCTTGAGCTGCCAGTTCAAGTCTTGGGCTCAGTCAGGCTCTGGGAAAACAAAGATACTCTGTCTTCTTCATTTGAGGTAAATGAGTCAGTTGCATGACAGTCACATTCTGATGACACATGTACTGCAGCCCAAATTGCCTCATTATCTTCCCAGAAGCTTCAGTTTGTAAGCTCCTTCCAGGCAGGGATCATATTTTTTGTCTATGGAGAAGTATCTAGTACATTCTTGGGAACCAGATCATGTACACTGAACAGGAGAGATGAGTGTCTGGAAACCCACAGGAGATATCTCTTGGGGCAGACAAGTAATCACAGATTTTCTCGGATTTCTCTGAGAGGAAAGAAGGGCATTCCACTAGCAATACCATCTACGTACTCATGGTCATGTGTCAACAAGACCTTATGGGCAAAGATTTCAAAAACTGTTGACAGATCTAAAAAAACTGGCATAAATATCTGACCTTTAGCATTACTAGGAGGTTGGGAACAGCCAGTGAGACTAGTGCAATCTCTGTGGTGTATGCTGAGGCCAAAAGATGGACTGAAAAGGATCAAGAAAGTCTGAGGACTACAGTTAACGCTAGCATTGCTACACTCTGACCTTCTCAGTGATCTTTCCCAGAAAGCAAAGATAAGAGACCTGGATGATAATTGGCAAGGTTGCCCATGTCAAAAGATCGTTTATTGAGCAAGGATTTAATAGCCACTTGTTAGTGGGGGAATTGTATCCTAAATTCCTCTCAGGAGGCATTAATCTCAGCCAGCAATTGCCCCCAGTACCTTCCTACTTGATTATATAAGCCATGAAGAACAACGTTCCAAGTTGTAGACTGTTGAAATTCTTCCATTACCCCAAGAATCTAAGCCTGAATCTCACCCTCCTAGTGCAGTGCAAGATCTGTTCCACAAGCCTTTCCCTGTAGCAAAGCTAGTGAGCAGTCCAGCATCATTCCTCCTTCAAGACAGCCACCAAAGATTTTTCAGTTTGGGAAGTGGCATGAAATGAGATAGAGCAATAGAGTTTTGGTCCATTAGTGATAGAATTAATATCTCCTATTTGATGTGTAGGGTGCCCAGTGATGTTCTCACTAAAACTGATCCCAGAGATAGGGCACTGGACTCTGAGTCAGGACAACTGGATTCTATTCCCAGCTCTTTTCAAATGACGTGCTGCTTGAGTTTAATCTAATAATTGATTTAGCATTTATTATTTATAATATAGTAACACCAAAAAGTCCCAAGATCAAGTTACTGTATAAACACCTAGCAGGATGCAGTTCATCTCCCAGAGATCTTATAGTCTAAATAAACAAGAGAGTCAAAGCATCAAAGAAAGGAACAAGTATTACCATCATTGTACAGATCAGGGAACTAAGGCAGAAAGAGGGTAAGACTAATCAAGGTCACACATGAAGTTGGTGGCAGAACTAGAAACTGAACTCAGATTTTCTGATTCCCAAGCCAGAGTTGAACCACGAGATCATCCTTACTCTCTAATCTCTCTGGGCCTCTGATTCCCCATCTATAAAAAAGGGGTAATACTTGTCTACCTTTGTAAGGGCAACTGCATCATAATCAATATTTATATGACATACTGTTTTGGATGATATAATTTGGTGGTTTGGGGCAAAGTTAGTAGAACCCAGTGGTCAGTTATAGGTCCCCCTCCATGCCTGATCCACTAAGGATATCTGTCTGTTAAAGTGCTCAGCTACAGAGGCTGGCACTTCATTAAGTTCAAGAAATAGAGACTTATGTTTCCTGATTTTGAGGTTAGTCCAAAGTGTATCAAGCAAGATGGCACCTGTCAAACTTGGATGGATGACTCTGCAGTTTACTGTGCATAGACCCATGCCTATGCTCAGAGGCAGTTAACTGCAGGATTGGAGCCTATGTGCCTGCTTGGTTTTCATTACAGAACAGCATGGTGCTCTCTGCTGCTATATTTATCACCCTGATCGGCTTGATCGTGTACCTGCACTTTGTGAAAATTGACCAGGAGTCCCTGTTAGTCATTGGCTCACTTGGCATCCAGATGACCTCATCCTATGCTTCGGGCAAGGAAAGTACAACCTTCATTGAAATGAGCCAAGTGAAGGACGTGGTCATCAATGAGGCGATCTATATGGTAATCACCTCATATAACCTTTCTTCTTGTAGAACATAATCAATACTGCATCTGATATGTTTTCTTCATGTGCTTGAGGTTAGGGTCAGTTGTTTTAACAAGGCAATGAAATAATCAGATATTTTTGTCAGGGCTTGAAATTCTTGGCCTGGTATGGCATCCTTGGTTTCACCAACATTCTATTCTTTATTCCGGATTTCTCTTCCCATTGCACCATCTTTTTCCTCTCTGAAACCTGCTGGAAAGAGGACATTTAAAACAAAAGGCCAGATTCATCCCTGATGTAATGCAGTTGATGTCTATGGATTTACTTCAGGGAGAATTTGGGTCAGTGATTATAATCCTTACCTCCTGTGGGTGTTGGTTCTGAAGTTCCCCAACTGGTTTATAAATCAGAAGACAGACAATATATCTCATTATTTTTGTGGTCTTCTTATTTTGTTTAAACTCTTATGGGAAAGCAGCCCCTATCCTCCCAATTTATTGAAGCTAATTTCAGATTAAAAGTATAATATTATATATGACTAAAATTGTGTAAGTGTTGGGTGACAGTGGGGTGGGAGATACCGTGCTAAAGTACTGTAATGTAAACAGGGCCTTCGAGACTAAGGTGCATGGGTTGTGTAGTGTTCTAGGATGAAATATGGTAGATGGGTGGATTTCCCTGAAGATGTTCCCTTCCAATGTAGACCAGGTCTAATTATGCTTGGCTTGTAAGAGTTGAAGGAATTTCAGCCCTCAGTGGAATGGCTGCAGTAACTCCATTTTCCTCTGAAAAGTTATTGAGAGAATCCTTTTGTTACTGATTGGAAATACAGAAAAGGAAATACCTAGCTTCTTGGAAGGAAAGAACAGGGAAACCTCTTGGAGTTCCTTGCACAGTGGTGTAGATCTTTAAACATGACCTGCAAAAAACAAACAAAAATTGAGCTTGGACACTTTTTTCTTCTTCGTTTTGTTGAATAAAGAAGGCTTGAAAGTCTTTAAAATTAGTTTTTTCTTGCTTTAAGTATATTCAGGTCTGATTAGTCTGAAAGAGTCTGTGCTGCTCTAAACAACAAAATGTTACCATGTTTGAACACAATTGTGAAGAGTGAGGCTACTAACAGGATGTCACTGGCGGCCTCTTTGTAGTCAGTGCAGATCAGGACAAATCTTTTCTTGATTCTTCACAATCATGGTCAGTCATGATATAATTGTATAGGAAAGACAAATCCTGTGATAACTGGAGAATTAGTGAAAAGATATCATGAGTCAAAAAGGTCAGAGCGGAAGGAATTTTTAGCCAGACTGTTTAAATCACTTTTTGTGTTTGCTTTTTGTTAAGACCTATTGAACTATAGTGACTAATGAACATTTGGGGAAAATGATGTCTTTGTTAAAAATTCAGCACCATCCCCCTTTCAGTTAAAAGGAGAGAGGTCACAACACCTATGCTATGAGACTCTTAAGAGGTCCTACAGCAAAACCAGGAAAAAACAGGCTTTTCTGATATTTCTAAGGTAAAACAATTGAGAGGTCAGAGGAGACAATATCATTTTAAATCAAAAATTGTTCCTCATTTAAATTACTGTTGTAGATGCTGCATCATCTCAAGATGTCTTACCCCATACCTCCGGCCAGTTTTGTTAGGAACAAATCCCCTCTCACAGATAATTTAAAGTGCCCTGATAACATTCTCATGCTTCGTTGTTTTTGTATTTTTAGCAAAAAGTTATCTATTACCTGTGCATCCTTCTCCAGGACCCTCTGGAACCTCATGGAGTGTCTGAGGTGGTGCCACTGTTTCAGGTGAGAATGAAATGGATTGTGGAGAGATTCAGATTTGTAGTTGGCGGGTATTACTGGGGTTTTCAGCGCTTTTAATTTCATAATCCAACACTCAGCCCATTGCAGCTGCTCTTTCTGAGATGGGCCTCAGAGTACATCAGCTTGATTCCTACATCATTTTATAGGAGGTGCCACAGGAACAGTAGAAATTAGTGCTGGGAAAACACTTTTGGCTCTCATGTAGTCTATCCTGGATTCATAGTAAGAAGAGGGAGTTGTGCAAATCTGAACCCAAGAAAAGCTACACTTTTTGTGGAGGTGGTTTTACTAAATTGACTTCCAGATTGATTGAGCAGGCCTTCACTTCCGCTCAATCAATCTGGATAAATCGATCTGATGGCGGCAAATTTGCCGCCCTCAGTGAAGACATACCCTGAGTCTCATCCTCAGCTACGCGTGCTGCCACCAAAGGGACACCTTGGCATCTGAGTAGAGTCTCAGCTACCCAAGTCAAAGGTTCTGATAAGGGGGTACTCTGAAGTAAGTGGGTGGTCTCTCCCTTTCTTACTCAATGGCAATCAAAGGTATTGAAACAGAAGTGGTGAGTTGAGACCCCTGCTTACCATATAACTTGTTCAATATCCTGTTATTTTGTCTTTCCTTCCCTCTCCACCCATTTATTTGTCCAATCCACCTGTTGTGATTTATCATAACCTAGATTATGAGCAATGTGTGGTTGGGAATTTCTTTTTTCTGTGTGTCTGTACAGTGCCTAACACAACAGGGCCCTAATCTTTGACTGGTGTCCCTAGGCGCTACTGCAGCACAAATATAGTAATAACACATTCTTTTTATATTGTGTATAATGTAATACATCTACAGCCTTTTCTACCCTGTGAAAATTACCTGCTGCTGAATGTCAGGTTTTAGCCAGGGTTCCTGAATCACTACTGAACACAATTTGTCCATGGCTACACACTTACAGCTAAATTGCATTCAGCATTGATTCAGCTGCACATGTTGCTGATGGTAGCCAAAGATCTCAAAGATACTTATAAATGTTAATGAATTAAGACTCTTCTGCAGATCCAAGCCCAGGAAAAAATTTGCTGGAGCCCTTGCCACTTGCAATGGGTGAATTTCACACAGCTCCACTCAGAATCCTGGCATTGGACTGTGGTTTCATCTGTCCCTATTCATTGCAATGCCAGAGGGATATGCTGGCATTTTGGTGTGGTTTCTCTCACACATCTAACTCTGAACAATGTTACTTTCAAGGGTATATCCTGATACTTGTATTTGATTTTCCTTTAGCCATTTACTGCTAAGGAGCTAGGGAAGGGGCTGCTTTAGTCTGAAATTTAGTACCCCTCAGTAATTTTCACCAAAGACAATCAGACGTGGTCACTTGATGGTGCATTCACAGATACTTTAACAGGAGCAGGAACCTCTCACTTTGTTGCCTCTGCCCTACAGAGCTTTTATATCTCTCTGTTATGCCAACTTTAGACAAGGCGATTTTAGTTAATGTAATTTTTACCATCTCACTGAGCCCGTTAACACATCTGCACTGAACTGATGTAGTGTTCTCTTAAACTGCCATTGGCAACATGTACAAAGATAGCTTTTAGGTGGACTTCATACTGCAGCGCTGTTTTGGGAGCTCAAAAATAATGGTGACTGGATGACTCAGGAGGTTAGGAGGGGGATACAGAACCTTTCATCTCTCTGTTGGTTTTAATCTGACCCAGGTCAGTGGTGACAGCAAATCATTATCCTCTAACTGCCATGTAGTGATTTCTGAAATGAACTGGTGGTTTCAGTCCACTTTCTGTCTTTTTGTAGACAGTAGTAGCAGAGGCTAAGGACTGTGAGGTCTGAACTCCCCTTAAAAGTAGATCCTCTGGGACAGGGTCCAGGTACATTGGGTTAATGTGAGGAAAGCTGCTTCTCATGGCATATCTATTTAACAGGTAAATAGAGGAGGAAAAATATATGTAAAGTAATGTGGGGTAACAATTAAGTTATGGGTCTGAGAATCAGGATACCTAGGTTTTATTCTGCAGTGAGACTGATTTCTTTTGGGAAAAATCCTCCCACCCTCTGTGTGCTTCAGTTTTACCTCCCTACAGAATTTAAAACAACACTTAGCCATCTTGATAAAGAACTTTGAGATCCTTGGATGAAAGGTGCTATATAAATGCCAGTAAGTAATAAGTGTTCTGTTTCCCCTTCATAAATGACATTTGGACAATGTGGATGTTTTGCAGCTATGCTATTGATAGCTTATTGTAAAGGGATCAAGGCTAGGAAGCAGAGACTAACAAAATTTCAAAAAGTAACAGTAAAATAATACATTAATAATACATAATGATTTTGGCATGCTATATACACCAGCATCACAGTGTTCAGTATATGTACAAAGCTGATAAAAGGAAGCTATACAGACCTCACCAAATCACCTGTTTACTGAGTTATAGTTGAAGTCAAGGACCTCCGAGGCTTAGCAAAGATTAACTGCCCAAATTTTGTACAATCAGGGTTACACTAGTAACTTGCCAGGAACCCAAAAGGCACACTTAATTAGTGTACAATGGAGCTGATTTCGGTAATGCCCTTCCTTATTGTGGATGTATGGCTATCTCCTGTCAACCAGGTCCTTCTGGTTTCCCTGTAAATGATCTAAATGCTGACAGCGGAAGACTGCTGCCTGTCATGTTCCCCACCCTCTCATCAGATATGTGTTTCACTTGTAACACATGTATGAGAATGTCCAGTCACATTTTTTTCCTCTTCTTTTTCCCTGCACTTGGCACTGATTTACCATGCCAAATTAAGCCACTGTCTATAGTAGAATTACCCCTCCTCATATGGTCCAATGTGTAAAGTTGGGTAAGTTCTCTGAAGAAAATCAGCTTATCCATCAATAAAAAAGAGATACATGTCTATCTTGAAGAGTATTATGAAGCTTAATTAGTGTTTGCAAATCAGTTTGAGAGCTGAAGAAATGTGCTATTATGTTATTACTGAAAAGTCAAGAGATTTTAAACTGAAGAAATGTTACTGACGTTGGTGAGATTGGGAAGTTCAAAGTTGTGGTTCCTATCACAATTGTAACTCTGTCTTGTTGTACATATATATTGAGACATTGCATTTAAACTCAGATTTAATAATACAGAATGCTACATGTACAAAGGAGACAAGTTACAGTTTCTTTGTGAACCATCAACTTGAATATTCTAACCTCTGAGTATTTAAAATCTCAACCATAACATTGCATTAACTTAAAGAACACAGTGAATGTCCTGTTCCTTAAAAGTACTGAATTGACATCCTTGAGGACTGAAGTCCTCTAACCACAGGACAGAGACAACACAGGCTATGCCCATACAATCATTCCCCTCCAGTCTGCCTTAGCTCTTCCGTGGAGCTGATGGATCACCTAGAGTTGCATGGATAGGAGAGGAGTTCACTCTCTAGCATCGTCATTTCTCTGCAGGACAATAATCAACAGCAGATGCCTTGCTTTTCATTTCCCTCTGTTTCCTTGCCAATGATAGCTTACTTTGTGTGTGCCTTCTTCCCACTCCTCCCTCTATTTGACAAATGTTACTGTGAATGAAGATTAGAACTCTTAACTCTTCAGCAGCTAGCCTAGAGCCTGACTCTTTTTCCTTGACCTGTAGAGCTCCAAGCCACGTCTAGACTGTCTGGTTGAAGTGTACCGAAGTTGCCAAGAAATCCTGGAGCAGAGGAAGACTGAAACTTCACCAGAACTTTAAAATAAAAACTCATCAAGATAGAAAACTCCCAGCAAACTAGAATAGATTTTATATAGTAAATGAACCCAAACCAAAACGATCCTGCAGTGGTCCTTAACTAGATGGTGTAAATAGACTGTGATCCAGCAGCAAGTGAAGCTGTTGCTAGTTCCCTTGCTAGTGGCCCACCAATATGAAATAATTTTCAGCCCATGCACAAAATCTGCCCTTGTCTAGCTGATGATGTAAAAGTTAATGATAAATTTACTTGGCTGCCCAAAATATTAACGCAACTAAGGTGAGTAGCATTTTTCAAGACTGGAGCCGCAGAGATGGGATTTCCCTCCCTACTGCTCATCCTGCCAAGAGAGGGCTGGGACTTGGTTAGAGGAGATCATGCAAGATATTTATACTTCTTTAGTAAATCCTGAAACAATTTCTGATAAGCACACAATGCAACCTTGGCCAACAAACCAACCAATTGCTCTATACAGTGAATATTTGTTACATTTTTGTTGTGAAATTCTTTTAACCTTTTGTTTGAAAAAGGAAGTATCATTCTTGACGCCAAGCAGACATACAAAGAGGACAGCTCTGGCTCTCTGATCTGAGGAGAGTAAGAGAAAAAAAACTTACCCAGGAAGATGCCAAATTTGCAGCAGCATTTACTTTGTTTTCCAGATGGTTTACTGGTTACTTCATTAGGATGGCAAAGGCCACCTATAGATGCCTGGAACTCCTTCTGTGTGGGGGGAAATCTGCCACTGATAATGTTGTGTAATGAGAATGTGTAAATAAATTTTATTGATTTGTGTTCTTGGAAGTATTGCATGGTATGCAATTGTATTGTACCTCATTGATATTATTGTAGCTTTTAACTACTGTAATATGACCTAGAGGTGTGGGTTACTTTGAAACTTTTTCATAATAATATAACATGAGCAGTTCAAGCTTTGCCCAGTCATGTCAGCAGCTCATGAAAAGCCTAAGGCTCACACCTAATTTGCATAAAAGTGAAGCATATTGCAGTCCTTCTCAATGTAGAAATTATGTGCATCAGCATGCAGTGCTCCAGCAGCTAAGATGGCAGTGACTCTGAAAATGTTAATTCTACACTTTAGAAATTCCTTCCTGTTACATAAGGCAAGAGCTCTGGGTTCTGCCACTGACTTCTGGGTGGCCTGGTCAACTCATTTAACCTTTCTGTGCTTCAATTTCTCATTTATACTTTAATCCATGTCTTAATTACTGAAGTCACACATGGAGCTGTGCAGACTTTAAGAGCTAAATCCTTCTCTGGTATAAGCTGGTTGGATTCCACTGAACTCAATGAAGCTGCAACCTTTAAGAGTAGGTGCTGTGAGCCCAGGCATACTTGAGGTTTGGCCTTTGAAGAGTGAGAAGTCATGGGAAGTTTCTAGAAGGGATTGTTTGAGGTGATGTGATTAGGGAATCATGTGACTAGCAGGACTATAAGAAGCAGCCTGTGGCTCAGTGAGAGGGGAGTGAAGGTATGAGGTAGAGTGGTTTCTCCTTGGTGGTAGGCCTCAGAAGACAGGCCAGGTTACTTGGTAGAACAGACTTGGGAAGGGTCTAGGGATAGGACAGAGAGAGACCCTGAGGAGGGGCATTGCCAGAAGGAAGTAGCCTGGGAAGGATAGCGCTGAGGGATGTTGAAGAGAATTGATGCTCAATTAGGGGGTCCAGGCTGAGACTTTCAGTGACAGTATGAGGAAGCCCCCTGTCTATAGTTCTGTGCCAGCAAGGCAAATAAACTGTTGATCCCAGGAAGGTGCTAGAAGAGGACCTATAGCCCAGTGAGGGTGCCCTCTGAGTGAATGGGGAAGAACTACCTAGTCTGAGGAGTGCTGGAAGATTGTTTTTAACGCCGGAAGGGGTGGAGTTCTTGTAACTTAGCTGGAGGCCTACGTCACCTCAGTGAACCCAAAGAACTGAGAGCTGGAGGACCACCAGAGAGAAACTGGGTCGGAATGGGAAAGTTGAAGCAGATGCATGCCCAGAAGCCAAAGGAAGTAAGGCCATCTTTTTAACATATCTTGTTTACATCAAGGCTGGTTTGGGCTGCTAGAAGGTTAAGTGACAGTTTGACATCAAACTGCTGCAGTAATACTGATTATGATATAATGAAACAAACAGCTTGAGTTACTGACAACTGCATTTTATTAAGAATAAACAAAATCTCACAGTATCTGTTAGCCTTTTACATACAGCACAGCAGTCAGGAAATTAAAGGCTTCTGTTATTCAGTATCTCGTTCTACACTTTAGAAAATGTCCAGTCATTGCCAAGAGAGTTGATCAAAATAAAAAATTAAATTCTCTACCAAGGAATCAAAAAAATAGCTAAGCTATCTACAGTTTTCTAAATTCAGGCAAGCTTTAAATAAGAGGTATATGGTAGCATTCTTCAAACTGGGGTGTTCCCTGAAATGCTCAAGTATTAGTGAATGCTCACAGGATCTAATGAGTAAAGGATCAACCTGCCACACTGTTGTGTTTAAAGTGCAGTTACGGTCAGAAAAATGACAGTAAAAAGGGTCCCTTCTTACTCAAACTTCTCTGCTTCCTGTATGTCTGTGAGTCAAATTCTTAATGTAACAAGTGTTAGTCCTTGTGCATCACTAACACACACAACAGCTCAGTTCGGACTGTTACTGGTGATAACGTAAGAGGCAGAAAGCCAACTGGATTCTCATATCATAGGGGAGGATTGCAGTGCACGAAATTGAAAATAATCCTCATTTGACTCAAACTGGCACATTTGTACTGGGATTACAGAGAGAATAAATATCAGAGACCACAACGTCTAAATATATAGTCATTTTTTTGTGACTATAGCTGCAACTTTAAGGTTAAAAATCAAAATCGTATAAAAATTATCCTTTGGCTCAAAAAAGTCACAGTTGTTTTCAGCAGTGTGAGGGGACAGTCCCCAAACACATGAGAACTGGGTAAATGACAATATGTGCAAATCAGGGCTCCAGGTTTTATCAATTCCAGCCAGCTGTTTGTCACATTAACTTTCACCAGCCTTCTTTTATTGTAGAGCCTAAAAAGAGTGCTGGCAAGGAATGACTTAGAATCATGCAAGATAATTTCCCCAGTTCCATGCCCTTCACTATTTGTGCCTACTCAGTCGTTGGATGCTTGAAACTGAAACTTGTTTCCTTTCTGTAATGCCCTCTTTGCATGCACTGGCTTGTTGTAAGGTTGCTCAGAGTGCTGGGTTATATACACAGGTTTGTAGGATTGCTGATGGGCACTGGGTTAAGCACATAGTTTTGCTGTTGTCACTTTGATCATTGTGAATGCTGGGCTGGAGGGATTAGTTTATTACTGTAGAATTGCTCATGGGGGCTGGATTCTTTTGTTGGGGGTGCCCATGATAGGCAGTGCACATTGGGTTGTTCCTGGGTGCTGGGGAAATGACAAATTTGTATAAAGCTTTTAGAAAGCTAGAAGATTGATAAGCACAGAATAAAACCCTAGCTAGGTAGATTGGTGTGTTTCACGAAGAATAATTTTTTAAAAATTATGTGAAACTCCCACAAAAAATAAGTCGTATTTTGACCCTCCTGACCTTGACAGAGTCCATTTGGGACTGGTCAAACAGCACTAGTTAGGAAAGCCTGAAGGACAGTATTTGGGAATATGTTAACTAGTCACTTCCTCTTATCCTACCGTGGTCTAGCTCTTTCTAAAAAACAGTTGCTGGAAGACATTAAAAATACAAAACTCGTTTGCTTTGCCTTCCCAATTCATAGTGATCACATGCAGTAATGTTATACAGTAGAGAACACATCCTGAAATACATACAATATAGTGGTTAACACCAAGATTCTTTGAAAGCATATGTCTGGCAGGGAACCGTGCATGATAAATAGACCCCCTGTAGTGGAGACTTAGCTTTTTTGTCGATTATATAGAGCAGCATGGCATTCCACGATACCTCAGTCCTGCAAGAGCTAGGACATCGTCTTGACAGCTGTTCCAGTCCTGTTCACTCTTCATTAAGTCCTCAAAATGCAGAGATAGTCACATTTCTGCCTTAATTTTACTAAAGTGAAACTGCCCTGTCCTTTCTTCTAAAATAATATTGAATTCTCCTTCTTTACTCTCCCTTTTCTATGTAATATGCTCTTCAAAGATAGACCATGACATTTCTTTTCTTGTCAGCTTAGCTTCGCCCCCCCCCCGCCATGTCTTTCCTAGACCACAGGTCAATACAGACTCTATGCTGCATCAGCTTTTGAATTTGAGCAGCAGTCACACGAAGGTGTCAGCACAGCTGTGGGATTAAGTTCACCTGTAGTCTTTATTTGCATGCATTTTTAGCAGCACAATAGAAAGTATTGTGGGTCATACAGAAAGACTGCCTGTTTTAAGTGTTGTTTTGGGGTTGACAATGGCGGATTTAAATACCACTGGAAACTCTTCGGAACATGGAGGAACATTCACCATCAGAGAGAGGGTTAGTGTACCTAAACTACATGATAGGGTCACTATAAAGTTCCATTATATTACTCTTTACATTCTGGCAATTGCCCTGTGGTGCATGTATTTTCTGATCCAGTGATATAAAACGTGTCATACTGGCAGCATTCAATATGATGTATCCTTGCACAAGGCTCATACCACAGATCTTATCACTGTGTCTTATGCTTTAAATAGGGCTGGGTGAGGACATAGTCCTTTAAAACACACAAAAGTCAAAGTCCCTTGCCCGAGGAGCTTACAGTCTAATTCAGGCAAAGGATACTAAGTTAATGATTCAAAACCGAAGTGGGCAGACAGGATTTGTGAGATGAATGGCAGAAGGCTACTGAAAAGAGATGTGTTAAGGATGTGAGAGCTCATGAGGAGCAGAAGTGAGATGCAGTCTCAAGTCATAGAGAATGATGACCTGAGACAAGGTGCAAAGCCCGGAATGGGGGGACATGCTTACAAGAAGAGCAGCTTGAACACGACATGGAATGGGGTTGCCAACCCTCCAGGATTGTTCTGGAGTCTCCAAAAATTAAAGATAGATTTTTAATTAAAGGTTACGTCATGTGATGAAACCTCCAGGAATATGTCCAACCAAAACTGGCAACCCAACATGGAAGGAGTGCAAAACCAAGTGCAGAGATTCAGAGTGATGTGATTGTGGCCAAAGTCATCTTCCACTCCTGCTGCTCCAGTGTTTTGGATAGCAGAGAGAAGAATGTGGACAGACCCCAAAACCTCGTCTTTAGAAAAGAAAGGAAACTCTAAACATACTTCATACCTCACTAAGGAGAGAGAACAGGAGTCTGCATTAAAACAGGGTACACATACAGCAAAATCATGGCAGTCCTCAACTCAAACTTCAGTGGTTTGCAAAAAAAAAAAAAAACCAAAGTCCAAAGGCACTGAGAACAAGCACTCAGAGCAGTGTAGGCCCCTTGGTGGTACGAGGCACAGAAGGAAAGAAACACTGGCTTTGAGTCTCCCAGAGCTTTTTAGTGGGTGGTGTGTTCAGAGGCGAGATAATGCTCAGAGAAGGAGCTGCAGGAGACAGGAGTGGAGTCAATGCACAGTAGTTAATATAGCTGGCAATTAGAAGAGTCACCTCAACAATCTGTGGGAGAAAGAAAATGATTCACTGTAGATAAGTTAGAGGGAAAATGCACTTTGGTTTCCGGTACCCAGCTGCAGATAAATTGCTGAGCGTTGCAATGTCTGAAAGCTGAGTTGCTCTATTTAGGGCTGAGCAAATACGTTTAGGCTAGGTTGAATGGATCAGTCAGTTTGAGGCCCCAAAGGGGCTTTCCAGGTTGAAAGCACTGAAGGGTTAGAGCAGAAAGGAAAGGTATGATTCTTCAGGAAATACACCAAAGGCCCATCTGGTTTTAATACATTGTTTTTGTGCTGTCAGGTGGAAAGGACCCATTTTTCTGCTTGTCATATACCCACCTTTGGAGCTGCCATTGTGAAAAGTAGTTTTTCAGTGCTGGTTTTCCCAGAACTCCTATCCTTCACCTGACTGACTACAATCATGAAGTCATCCCGACAGCCTCCAAACGTCAGCACAGACGGGTATGCGTAAGACAGCTTTAAGTGCTGCAGACAATAGAGAGAAAGTTATAGGCAACTATTTTATTTTTAAAGGAAAAATATCTCAGCAGAGTACTCTTATTTGCCTAGGCAATCTCATCTTACAACAACTTGTAAGCAGCTCTGCTGCTCTGAGAAGAATGCAAAATATTGCTTATAGTCCAATTTTACCTCTTCTGTTTGGGAGTAGATTTTACTGGCAATTCAGATAAAGAAATACGTCAGCCTAGGCTTGCTCCCCTTATTAGGCTGTACCTAGGATTTCCCCGCAAGCGCATGGCCTTGCTGCCTCTAAGAGAGACGGTCCAACTGTTTTAATATCCTGGTTGGAATTAACAAATTACATCTGCCACTCTGACTCAGCAGTAATGACCCTGTATCTTCATGCAGAGCTCAAATACAGAAAATCTTTTACATCTCTAACTTCTGTGTGTCAAATCCTGATCCCATTTGAAGTCAGTGGAAGTTTGCCATTGATTTTAGTGGGTCCAGGATTTCACTCTATGATTCCAGATTGTGGGAATGTGCTTCTGTGGGGATGAAGTTATTTTTCTCAATCAGCGTGCTTCACCATACCATAGTGCTGTAATCCAGTATGCTGATGCCATCTTCATTCACAGCTATCCAAACTGGACAGTCATCCAAGGGAGAAGGCAGGATAGGCTGGGGAAATAAAAAACAGCCAATTCAGACATTTCTGCAGCACCACAGAAATAAGATATTTCCACCATATTTCTGGGGGATTGAGAACAAACGGGGGAAGTGACGTTCCTGTACATTAGCTAGCCAGACTGAATTTATTTAACTTGCAATAGCTACTTCATCATTGTGTATCTTGTAGAACTGTTCCCAATGATTCATATAATCCTGTTCATGAGAATCGTTTACCTCCATGGTTTTTAAAATCTGTTTTCTTTTAAAAATTAAACTAAGCATACTGAAAACTGAATGTATGGTGGTCCAAAGCCCCAATTTGACAGACATTCTATTCAGGTTATGTTGTTTCCATCACCATGGGGGTCTTAGGCTGACTTCCTTTGTTCATCCACAGAACAGGTATAGTGTGGCCATCAGGTGTCCCTACACTGTCTTCGGCCAATGTGCTTCAGTCCAGTTCTTAAGTAAAAGAGTAGTGCAGCTCAATCTTCTTGGTTGATATTGTCAAGAGGCCAATTAGTGCCAGTTGTGGCAGTACCCTAAGAACTAGACTCAGATTACTAATGCATTTTACATAGGCCGTCAGAAAGCAATGGTCACTTCCAATCAAGGCTGTATCTGAACCAGTAATTTAGATAAGAAAAACTCTCTAGTCTATTACCAGTCCCCTGAGCCACCCAGTGCCTCCCTGTAGTCACCTCTTGTATACAGTATTTATAACATGCCAGAAATACCAAGGGAAGTGGCAAATCTTCTCCATCAGAATTCCGGCCAGAGGAACAATGGTGTTAGCAATTCATTGTGTGTGAGAACGCTCCAAGACATGTTACTGAGCCTTGACATGGACAAAGGATGGCTAGGGATTAGAGTTTCCTGAGAAGAGAACTCCATTATCTAAATTAAGCAACTTTGAGAACTGCAAACGATTTGACATGAATCATGCTTACATGTGAAGTTTTATATCTCACCAGAATGAAGTCTGTTTTATCAAAGACAATTCAGATTGTTTGGTTGTGCATTATTCTTATGGCTAATGCCATTGATTTCTCATGGGAATCTCTGCTTTGTTCATGTTATGGCTAATGCACAGTTCTGGCAGTGTAACTATCAGAAAGGTATGAAATAGATTGCTCTTTAAACTGTGGATAGAATTATTGTATCTTCTGCTTTTCAGCCCATTGACTCTAAGTGCTTGTGACCTTTCCTGCTTTTACTGGTGACAGCCACTGAGTTTAATGGAAGACTCCATGCTCTCTGAACTTGAAGGAAACTTCTAGGTTAACTGCACAGAAGGGTAGTATGTTTACTTTAAGATTTTATTCCATAAACTCAACTACTTTGACCTCAAAGCAAGAGACCAAAGGATCACAACTAATGTCTGTGATTAAGAGCATGTCTACATTATGGAGACTACACTGGCATGGCTATGTCAGCATGGGTTTTTTTCTGTCAGTGTAGGAACATCACCTTCCTAAACAAAGTAGGCTGTATCGACAGAAGCCCTGTTCCACTGACGGAGCTGTGTCTGTACATGGTGTTATATTGGCATGGCTCTGTCAGTCCAGCCTGTGTTTTTTTTTGCACACTGCTGACAGACTGGCTATGCCTGTGTAACTTTTTTGTGTACACCTGGCCTTAGCCTACACTGTCGATTACACTTAGCCTACACTGCAGGCAGGCAGTTGTGACTGCAGCACATATAGACATATCCAAGCTAGCTCGCTAAAAATAGCAGTGAAGCAGTGGCAGCACAGGCTAACCATCCTAGTAAGGGTGATCAGATGGCCTGATTTATAGGAACAGTGCCGATATTTGGAGCCTTGTCTTATATAGATGCCTATCACATGTGGACCCTGCTGCTGCACACTAAAAGCGCACTAGGGAACATTTAGTATGTGGCAGCAGGGTCCACGTGGACAATTAGTGCAGGGCAGGCTAGTGCAGGGCAGATTTACACCCCAGCTTGCTGAAAACAAAATGTTTGTGTAGACAAGCCCTTATGGATTGATACTGTGTCCTTGATAACAAGGGCAAACATGGTTTAAAAGTAGTGTTTATTGAGTACCTGCCAGAGGGGGAAAATAATACCCTGTAGCTGGTAATGTGTAAATGGAAAGAGGAGATGTTTGTTCTGTTTTCAGTTCTGCAGGTAGCACATTTGCTGATGTCTTCAAAGAGCTTATAGTAAAATAATGTTACATTTATACAGCATCACTCCCACCTGCCACTAAGCAAGCCCTGGTCTACACTTACCTGGCGATTCAGCAGCAGTCGACGGGAGTTATGCAAGCTACACAGAGTAGCTTGCATAACTCCCATCGACTGCTGTGCTTTCCTTCTGTGCGGCATCTTCACTGCACTGCACCAACGGGAACCGCGTTCCTGTCAAAGCAGAACTACGTCACTTGAGGGGGCGTTTTATCAGCATCGACGTCTGGATCGATTGAGTGGGTCTTCACTGACTGCTCAATAAATCCAGTTAGGTCAACCTGATGATGGCAACTTTGCCGTCATCAGTATAGACATACCTTAGGTGTTCGGTAGACAAGTTCTGACTCCTCAGAGCTTTAGTGTGTAATTGGCCCTCTAGCAACCCCTAGCGTCTCTAGAACATACTTATCTTCTCTAGTCTGCCTAAACTGATGGGAAACTAAATACAACTTGGTCAGCCCTATGGAATGGTATGGAAACTGCTGTATCTATAGAACTTCCAAAGTTTTAGGGTTCTCCCCCCCCCCACGAGGTATGAGCTTTTTTACCAAAGATCATAATAGTAGCTAAGTTGAACAAGTTTAATTTGGGGGAAAAGAAACAAAGTACTCCAGCAAGAAGCCACCTGCAATTACCTTAGCAGCAAATACCTTGGCTCCAAAGAGAGGCCATTTCCGGGCCACTGTCAAATAAATTCTAATGCATTCCAGTGGAGAGCATCCCTGCAGCACCATCCACTTTGTAGCCAGCCTGTCAGCCAGCCGCCTGTGGGAATCCAAGTTACATTATAACATTTGCTGATGTCTTCAAAGATCTTATAGTAAAAATAATGTCACATTTATACAGTGTCTTTGATCCTGAAGGGCTGGATAGGTGTTAAAAACTACTGCAGGCAGAGCTAGTAGCACCACCTATTATTAAGGTTGTCCAAGACAACCTAATAGAAGATCTTATTCAGCTGTTTATAAGTTTGTCAGACTTTAACCGTTTGGGCTGAAGTTTTCCACGCTGGGTATCTGCTGCAGGTTGAATATTTTTGCCTATAATTTTCCAAAGGGTTCAGTCATCTATGAGAAGGAGGCTAGAGGAAATACATTATCCTGTCCAGATTAAAAAAAATGTGGTGACCTTTTCTGTGAAACTATAGTGTCCCCATGCTTTGGAGCAGGGATTTGAAATTTGGCAGGGGCATGGCCTGTGTGTTAAGGACACGCCTTTTTCCATCCCCATGAAAATCTACCCAAATTTAGTCGTCATAAATACATGCTCAGAGATTTCTTCAGTTATGTCACTAAACTCTCCAAAGATTCCATCCTCACTGAGCATGCTCAGGTATTTCACAACTCCAGAGTGTAACCAGACTGCACGTGCCATCCTCACAGAGCAAGTGAGTGTGCGCCATACCTTCACAGCTCCTACATGTGACTACAGTGAGCATGTGCCACCCTCACAGAGTGACTGAGCATGCTGTAGCTCAGGGCCAGACTTTCCCTGTAATTGCTGCTGCAGGGGGCTCTGACCTGGGCATTGGAAATGAGAAAATGGAGCCTGTTTCTCCTTTGCTCTCAATGACCCCCCTGCTGATGTCCAAGCAGTGTGGGCGGGGAATCTGTCTGATTTGAATATAACGGGGACAAAAAAGTCATGCCAGAGGAAGAAAGGATTTAATTGAGACAAGGAGTGTGGTGACACTGGGAGGAAGGAGGAGATAAACTGTGACTGGGAGCTGGAGGAAGGATGACTGGGAGTGGCTGGGCATTTGAGCAAGGAGTCTGGGACTGTCAGCAAATATCTGAGATACCCAATGGTAAAGAGTATGGCTCAGCCCCTCTATTGCTGGCCCTGTAGGATAGCACCTACGGTTGCTAACAGTTACTCTGTTAGCTGAAGTGGCAGAGGTCTGTGCTATGGATCTAAAGGTTCCAACCTTGCTGATGACCCATGTGGGTGTCAGTGTGATGTTGGATGATAGAACTTCTGTATATTCAGTTTGGTTGTTTTAAAAACCTAGGAAATTACAGATTAAAAAACTACATTAGAAGAGCATTATTAAGGGTACAAAGTCAAGCAATCAAAAGATGGGAGATACCAGAATTAAAATTGTCTGTGCAACCTTAATTTGGCCCCCTTGTGCTTATGCAATATGATATAAATCTATAATTAGATGACAGAATTTTGGTTTTCCCCAGGAACCCTGCTTCATTCAGTGCAGAGGAAGGACCTGCTGCGAGGATGAATCAGGATTTTGTAGTGAAGGAGACTATGGTCTGTAGGCCTCCTGTGTTTTTTGCTGCAGAAATTAGAATGTCTATGGTGAATGATGCTGGGAATTGCAGGAAGAGAGGATGATCTCATAGTTAAGACAGATGAATGTTGCTGGACAATTGGATTCTCTCTTTGCCTTTTCCACAGCATTCCTGTGTGAATATTAATGATTATTATTTTATTGTTATAGCATCCAGAAGCCCCTGTCATGGACCAGAACCCCATTGTGCTTGGCATTGTACAAACAGAACACAAACACAGTCCCTGCCTCAAGGCAAGTCACTGATCACTAATTGTGGGTTCCTCATTTTCTAGGTGCCTGACCTCAGCTCCTGGGCTCTGGTTTACAGAAATGGAGAGCAGTCATAGCTACAGTTGAAGTCAATGGGAACTGTACTTTGAACATATATAGTGCTTTATAATGCTACTACTCTGAACAAATCAAGTCTTAGGCATCTCAGATTGGGCACCCAAAATTAGTGAATACTTTTGACTTAATCTATCTGTTCCTCAGTCCCTTATCTGTAACATGGGGATAAATAACACCATCTTATCTCACAGGGGTGTTGTGAAAATAAATAAAGTTTGTGAAGCACTCAGAGACTAGAATGACGAGTGTCAGAGGGTGGCTCTGGCCCTTTAAGAGGGGACAGGGGAAGCAGGTGCAGTAGACTGCCAAAATCCCCTTGGCAGGAAAGCAGTGGGAGACTGAGTGGTGAATGGGAAAAATCCTTTGGGAATAAATTCCCAGGGTGATCTGAAAAACTGTAATCTATAAAACTAATTCATATTCAATTAAAAGACATGTTAAGCAGTACATGTTTGCTGCCAAAGTTTTAAAGACCATCAAACCACTGACCTGGTGGAAATCACTAGCTAAGCACCTGGAACCAAAGTTTGTTGAAGTGCTAAACCAGCTTTTGACAACCTGAAGGTATATCAAGAATATTTTCTTTACTACACTTTATTCAATTAGTTCAAGTTCAACGACTCTTTCACTGAAAGCTAGGAAACTGAGTGGAAGCTGGAAAAAGCAGGAAAGCTCATTTTCCTCTTCCAATCCATGAATAAAATCTAGTCGTGAGAGGATCAGATCTATTAGTTCAAATAGAGTTCTTAAAGACCATAGTAATCAGCAACAATCAGTTCAATTCACTAATTACAGATAATACTTTCTTTGTTTAATAAATCAGTTAGTTTTGAATGCAAAACGTATTTTGATAAATTTACTTTTTTCTTCTATATCCAGCCCATTTACAATAGTTGTATTGGACTAATAAAAAACATTTTAAAATGTTATTTTTTTTGCATGTAATTGAATTTCAATTTCCATCCAAAAGCAGCTTGACACAAATCACAAATATAAAAATTAATTTAGTAAATAAGAAATGAATCATTCTCCATTTTCTAACATAATAAAGTAAAAATTAAGAATCTGAATATGTATATGTTAAACTGTGTAGTTGCGTAAATAAACCTGTTTAGTTGTATCCTGGTTACCAAAAAGAATCACCAAATTTAGTGTAAAGACTATATTTAGTTGCAAATCAACATGTTTTAATAGTTACCAGCCAATAAGAATCAACTTTTCTTTAGGAAAATAACTAAAGTACAAATGTAAAACTAGATTAAAATTCTTGATTTAAATCAAGGTTTTTTCTTCCTGATTTAAATCACTTTTATTTAAATCAGTCCATGTTGGAAGAAGCTAACAATTCTGTCTTTTAAACAGAAGTTTGAATAGTTAGCAATAAATGTGGCCTGGAGCCACACATTGAACAATGTGCAGAAAACAAAATATTGAGTAGCTGCTCTTTGACTGTGCACTGAATGAGGCAGGGATCCTGTGGAAAGAAATAGCATGCAATAAAGTAACTAAAGACTGCATCCTAATGTGTATGCACAAAGGGGTTGAACTGAGGTTGCACAGATAGAAAATGCCAGAATTAAGGTTAACTGTTGAGTGCTTGACTTTGCAACCTTAATAATGTTGTTTTAACTGTCTGTGTCTGCAAAATATAGGATTCACTTCACCCACCACCGAAGTGCAGCCACCTTTATAACAAAGAACAGCAGTTTAGCAGTGCAGAGCAATACTGCATAACAGTTCAAGATAGGAAGTGATGGCGAACGGAAACAGTGGAAAGAGTTCAAGGAGGAAAATGTAATTATCCAAACTCGTCTCAGGATCTATATTGGAAGCTCTCACACCTAACTGAAGGGGTGAAGTTGTTGAATTTTTAACAAAGGCTTCCTTTTTTCAAAATGTTAGTCAGTAAATGTAGTGATTTTGTAGGATCTTATGCCATGGCTGTGTAGGAGATAATGAGATTCTTTGCTTCCACATTATTGTTGTTATATTGTGATAGATCCTATGAGCCCCTGTCACTGACCCGAACAAACCCTGTTATGTGAGGCCCTGTGCAATGGTATCTGCAAAATCTCAAATAGTAGCTTTCTTCCATGTGATAGAAGCCTGTCTGATCCAGACTGTCTTCTCTCAAGGAGAAACCACTTCTCAGGTGTGTACCTTAGTACCATAGTCATTTGTTACTTTGTCACAAGTAGACTGTTGTAATGTGTTCTACATGGGGCTACAACTTAAGTCAACCTGGAAATTGCAGCTGGTGCAGAAAGCTACAGACTCTTTGTTAAGGAGCATATCATAGTATAAGAATATGAAATCTGTACCTGTTCATTCCCAGCTGGAGTTTAATATATTAGTTCTGATCAATAAAGCCTTAAAGGTGCTTGGGACCTGCCTATCTGGGAGACTGCCTAGCTCCCCTGGCAACACTGCCATGGCTAAGATTAGTGGAGGCCCCTGATCTTTAGCTCTGTTGGTAGAGATGTGTTTTTGTTTGTTTTTAAAATGCTGCTTAGACTTCAAAATTCACTCTCTCATGGTCCAAAGCAGCCCAGATTTTTGGACTTTAGGGCGTACTTCAAGGCCCATCTATTTGACCAGGCATTTGGAGAAAGTCGTGGCTTGGGGCAGGTAGGGGCATGGCTTTTGACTGGGGGCAGATCAGACTTTATTGGAGCCATGGTGGTTAACATGTTTTTTTTAGACTGGCTTCCTTTGTGTGTAGAAAGGTGGTTTGTTTGCTCATGCTGTTTTAGTCTAAGTTGGCTTGTATATCACCTTACAAAGGCACCTATTCCTTGGAATCTGCGTTCTTTTTCTAGCCGTATGTTGAAATCAAAAGAGATTTGTGTATTTAACGTGTCTCGACAGTTTCTCTGAGATGTTTTTTTTTCCACAGCAAAGTTTCATATAACAGAACATGGCCAGGTTCAGACTCACCTGAGATGCTCAGGGGCAATGTTTTGTTTGTAGTGTTTGGGATAGAATTTGTCCAAGACCTGTTGAAGAAGATGTTGCATTTTGGACTGTGGGGTCCCCCCAGGACTTGAAGTTACTGGTCGATCCAAGTCCCCATATTCCACCTGCAACAGAACATTAAGGGGTTTTGGTTTATATCACAGTGAAAGATGACATAATATCCTTTCCATACACAGCAAGTGACCCTTAGGGATAGGCCTGCCCAGGAAATTTCTTGTTCTGTGGAGGGTGAAACAAGATTTGGGCCAACCACTCACTGTGCTGGAGAACTGATCCCTATGTATTGCTTTTTTTTTTCTTTCTTTCTTTTTTTTCTTTTCAATTGGCCTTATTTGTAAACAGTATAGGCAAGACTGCCCTGTCTGCTGAGGCCATTTTGCACTGCTTAAGCAGTGCAAAGTTGCCAGAGGTAGCTGGTGGAGAATTCTTCTTGCTTTGGGGGACTCTGCTGGTAGAAGTGGCTCTGCTCCCTCCCATGCCAAACCATTCCTCACAATCCCAACACATCAACTATCTTCTAGGAAAAGAGCGTAGGTTGGATGGGGAGGGGGATACCACAGTAGTGTCAGATCTCAGAGGGATCTTATGCAAACGGCACAAATTAAAGCTGCTCCTCTGCAGGTTTCATTTCCTCTAGAGCTAAATGAGTGATGATCAGGAAGCCGCAACTGGTTACCTATGTCACCCACCTCTCCACTGCACTCAAGCCCTGCTTGAACAAGATGGAGAGCCTGTCCTCCTGTGTCTAAGAAATGTGCTTTTCAGGATACTCTTCTCTGACTGGCTTAGTGAACAGACTCATCCTTTGCTTTAGCCAATGCAGCAGGTCAGTTAAAGTCCAGTAAGGCACAACTGTCCTGTCTACCACAGCAACATTTGCCACACAATGTGAATAAATCCACAGTAGTAGCAAGGTACATGTGAATTATGTAAGAAGTCCTAATTTAGGACCCTGCAAGAATCTTTTCCTGATTGAGGTTCTAGGCTGTTAGCAGTAAAACAGGGAATGCTCTTGACACTTAGGCTAAGATCATAACAGTGTTATTTTAATATATCCATCAGAATTGCTGTTCAGAGCTGTTTTGGGGCTTTCCCAGCCTGGCTGTGTTTTCCTAAGGCTCTTGCTATAATAGAATTCCCTTGAGGGAATGATGGATGCATACATGCAATCAGAGCAGTAAAACATCATCCACTGTCTCCCTGCAGGAGCAGCTGCAACAGACTATCTTATCCCCTCTTTTTGTATTTTTTGAAAGGGGTGTGGATTTTCTCATATCCTTCTGCCCCAGGGGCTTTATATAACAGAAATAAAGACATTGGAGAACTAACATAACCAAATACCACATCTTTCTCTTTGGACACTGCAAAACAAAGCCTAAAATGTTGGTTTCCTTAATAGCTGATAACTTCAATCCATCCCACACTGCTTGCACCAGAACTGTTCCACAGCACGCTGGGCTTGTTGCTCACCTGAGCCATCAAAGCCGCCATTTCCAGAGCCAGCTCCTTATTGACAGGAAACCTCCCACTGGCTATTTCACTGCTGACTTGGAAGGCCAGCAGCAACCGCTCTCTATCTGTCTCACCTTTTGCCTCGTTTCGAAAATACAATCTAAAGAGGAGAGAAATGCAGAGGAGAAAAGGCGCCAGGAGCTAGCTGAGAACAGAGATTAAATAACCATTATTTTCAAAGTGAGTTTTGTGCATTAGAAAGGAATTGTGCGGAGGGCCATGAGGACTGAAGCCCTCTGTCCATGAATCAGGAGAGCACAGCATAAACCAGAACAGGCTTCCTCCACACCGTGAATGGAGTAGCTCTTGAAGCCATTCCAGTCTGTGAGCCAAATATTTACTGAAGGTGTCTAGCTAATTTAGCAATTTTTTATAAAAAATGGGGGAATAGGTTTCCTGCAAGTACAGACATAGTTGATATTTATTAGATGGCCTGTAAAACTTCACCAAATTCAGATCTAGCTCTATTGTAAGCTACGAGGGGAGTACTACATGAATCTGTAGTTCCATGCCATTACTTGTGTATGGGTAATGACAGAGAAACCTTGATATTTAATTCTACAGTTCCTGAGGAGAGCTTCATTTTGCTAGCAGTGTGGAACACTTCAAAAGAATGTCATCACCTCACCTTCATCCACAGACAGCTCTCCATTGGCTTCCTATTCATTTCAGAAATGTCCTCTTTGTATATAAGGCCAACCAGGAACTCAGTGTAGCTCTCCCTATGGATCTTTGTCTCTTACTGTCCCATCTCATCTAGCAGCTCTCTGCTGTCATACGGTTTGGCCACAGTTTGTGCAAGAGCTTTCTCCTGTGCAGCTCCTCCCATTTGGAACAGGCATCTGTATCTTTCTTGCCCTAATGACTTGATTTCACTGCAAGTCTCAGAGAGCATTCCCTCCCGCTAGCCAGTGTAGCACTACGCTTTTTCAATTCTCTTTTCTTCTTATAATAGTGCATATTATTTAATTCTGTTTCAGGACCCAGTCTGCATGGAGGGAGCTATAAAAAAATGTAGTTCTATTGTACTGTATCCAGTTCTTATTTGGTTTTAAGCGTACTATATCTTTCACAGTGTATTGGTTTTATTTTTGCCCATATACTCCTTCCCATACACACATGGCATTTCATGGCATTTGGGAATGGAATGCAGCCAGAATAAGGGTTTGTCAACACAGGGAGTTTTTCTGGGATAGCTAATCCTGATTAATTCCATGTGTGGATACTTTTATTCCAGAATATAAGTGTTTTATTCAAAATTAACTCCATTTATGGACACTTGTTGCAGAATAAGAGTGGATTAAAATTCGATTAAGCTAATCAGTAATAGTTAATGTGCTTATTATTATTTATTTGTATTATAGTAAATACGAGCTACAGTAATGGACCAGAACTCTATTATGCTAGGTGCTGTGCAAACACAGAACACAATACCTGCCTCAAAGAGCTTACAACTTAAGTATAAGTCAAGAGATGGAGACAGGCAGACGGGGGAATGTAAGGAAACAGTGAGATCACATTATTTAGGACAGCAGCTGCCTAACTATTGTAAATTTTTTTTAGGCCTCATAGCAGTGGAGAGTTTTAAGGAGGGATTTGACGGTGGATAATGAGTTAGTTTTCACATGTTTATGGGGAACTTCTCTCAAATATGAGGGGCAGCATGAGGATGCTTGTTTTAAAACTTTCTGGTGATGGACATCATGGGCCAGCTGGATGTGGAACTAACTTTACAATATTGAATGAAAAATGAAAGGATGGGAATAAGTCATAAAGGGCCTTGAAAGAAAAGTCAAGTAGCTTTAAATTCACACCCAACCTTATTCTAGATTAGTTTTCATGCATAGACAAGCTTTAAGCCAGTTCTAACAGTATTGTAAAAAGTTATAGGCCCTGTAGATAGATCTTTGCACTCAATAAATATTTAATGATGACTCCCTCCAACTTCCCAGACCTGAAGTAGAGCTCTGTGTAAACTCGAAAGCTTGTCTTTCTCACCAACAGATATTGGTCTAGTAAAAGATATTACTTCACCCGCGTTGTCTCCCTTAACCTATGCACAGTACCTGCTTTTATAAGTCAGCTTCACTATCCTTGTGCCACCTTCATATTTCCCAGGATGCAGTTCTTTCAAGGCTTGTTCCCATTTTGAAATAACATCACAAATCTGTTCAGAGACCAAAGAGAGACAAGCTAACTCAAGACTTGAATAAAAGGTAAGCAAACAACAAACTTTGTTGTATTTGAATATGGGAAAGAGAGAGTGGATCAAAGAATACATTCAGCCAAGAAATGACATAAAATTCCACCATATCTTTTTTCTTCTAGACAACACATAATACAATAGAGATTGGCCCAAATGAAAACTCCAGATCCAAACCTAGGGGGAAGTTTGGATGTGAATTCCAGCCCAGTGCAAACTCCATGAACAGCTTGTGTCTATATAACAGAGCCTTGACCTGAATAACCTGGATCCAGGGTATCAAAAACCCTGGATGTAAATACCCCCAAACCTTGGGAAAGTTTGGAACTGGATCCCAACTTTGCATCTCAGACCTATCTTTAATAATAACTATTCTGACCTTCAAACTACTCCTCAGACTTTCCAACCATATCATCGGAAGCAAGCTCTCCACAGACCAGGATACACCAACTCAAAATGGCACCAGATGCAAAATGTGCCGGCGTATCTCTACTGCTACAGTGATCAACACCCCCTACAACACACCTTTCAAAATCCATGGGTCCTACTATACATGCCTATCACAACATGTGATGCACCTTATGCAGTGCCCTAAATGCCCCCACAACAACTGTATGGGTGAAGCTAGACAATCATTATGCTCTTGAATACACTCACACAGGAAATTGTAAAAGACAAACATGCCATATCACTTGTGGGTGAACACTTTTCACAAAGTGATCACTCTATATCTGACCTTCCAGGCCTCATTCTCAGAGGAAATCTACACACCACCTTCAAAAGACAAGCCTGGGAGTTTAAATTCATAACTTTGTTAGACATTAAAAATCATGGATTGAATAGACACACTGGATTTATGGCTTAATACAACAATCCATAACTCACTAATCCCACCCCTACACAAAGCTGCCTTTTTTCCCCTATCTTCATTTCCCCTCTCCCCCCATGACTGGCTGAAGGGCTGTTAACCAGCCACCCCATTTGAATATTCTCTTGAAATATGCATTAGCTACATATGCTAAACTATCTGTTCCACCTTGGGTTCAGCTGTGACACTGACTTAGGCTGAGTCTACACTACAAAGATAAGTTGACCTATGTTAGGTCAATTTACAGCCACCACATTAATTACTGCCTGCAGTGGCTGATGTCCCCACTACTTTCTTTGGGTCAGTGGTGCATGTCCTCATCAGGAGCACTTCCACTGACCTCAGAAGGGCAGTGTGGGGCACTGAGGGCCCGATCTCTGCTCCCTGCTGGGAGTCCAGCTGCCCCATAATCTGATCTCCTAGCGGGCTGCCCCCCTTCTTCTCACCTCCCCATTCCCCTCCGGGAACAGGATCCAGCTGCCTCCGTTTCTAGCCCTGTCTCCTAGCTGGGGGTGGGGTCCAGACACTCAGCTCTCCAGGGGAGCAGGGGGCAGCGAGGCTCTAGTTGCCCAGTTTTCTTGTCAATTTCACATTGCTTCTGCATCACCCTACATACATTAATAAGATTAATAAGACTGGGACTTTTCAGCTTGGAAAAGGGATGACTAAGGAGGATGTGGTAGAGGTCTATAAAATCAAGACTGGTGTGGAGAAAATAAATAAGTATTATTTACTCCTCATAAACACAAAAACTAGGGTTGAACTTAAATGAAATTAAAAGGCATCAGGTTTAAAATGAACAAAAGGAAGTATTTCTTCATACAGTGCAGGGTCAACCTGTGGAACTCCTTGCCAGAGGATACTTTGAAGGCCAAGACTATAATGAGGTTAAAAAAAGAGCTAGATAAATTCATGGAGGAGAGGTCCATTAATGGCGATTAGCCAAGATAGGCAGGAATTGTTGTTTGCCAAAGGCTGGGAATGGCTGATGGGATGGATCCCTTGATGATTGCCTGTTCTATTAATTCCCTCTGAATCACCTGGCGCCGGCCACTGTAGGAAGAACAGATACTGGACTAGATGGACCAGTGGTCTGACCCAGTATGGCCCTTCTTATGCTTTTCTGGTTTTATGATGTTGGCATAGCAGGGGAGTTACATCAGTCGCAGGAGCATTTCAGTGTGTATACCTCTAAAAGTCAACTATTGTTGACAAACTCTGTAGTGTAGACCACACCTAAGTTTCCCAGACCTGAAGAAGAACTTTGTGTAAGCTTGAAAGCTTGTCTCTTTAACCAACAGAAGTTGGTCCAGTAAAAGATATTACCTCTCCCACCTTGTCTCTCAAATATTAAACACTGCAATTCTAGTTACCTTCTCCAAATTACTCCACTTCTTTTGCCAACAGTCCAGTTAAGGCCTGTTTTCTCCTGAACATGTCAATAAAGGACAAGTGATGAGCATACAAGGCTGCTTAGGATAACTGACCACACAGTTATCCAGTCACTGTCTTTGAACTAGCACCTGGCATCCTGCAACACAGCTGCCCCTTGTCATGACTAGTATTTAGAGGTGTGACGTTAGATCATACTAGCTAGCTCTTTCTGACTAACACCATCTAACACTCCAGTCAAGACAAGGCAAGTTCTACTTCTGCTAAACTGGTTGAGTTAAAGTCTAGGCTCCTCATGAGGCTTTAGTTCTTGCCTTGTCTTGACTGGACTTTGGGAAGGTAATTACCTTCACATTGCCCTGCAAGCAGTGCTCCAGATCCCTGCCAGAAGGATCATCTGTGAAGAGAGAAAAGCGAGTGTGGGAAGATTTCCTCATTCCTGTCTCCTGGTTCAGCCGCTGGAGAAATTCATCCACTGTTGAGGAACCATCAAAACCCACAACCTGAAATGGATCAGAAGATTAAAATAACTAAGTAAGTATACTTTGGGGGATAGAACTACCCACAAGTGGTTGAAGAATGTAAACACCAGCAAGCCACCCACTCCAGCTGGGCAGACAGCAGTGCAGGATTCAATTACCTGGAAGGTGCCCAGTGCCCATGTCTTACCTGGTAGGTTCCATTCATGAAGTGCACTGGAATGCTGAAGGGGAGTGAATGGTGGAAGGGATTCCGCAGCAAAATGGACACAATTTCCATTCGTGAAGGTTTAGCTTCCCGCTCTCCAGTCTGCAATGTGCGCCCCACAGACCTCTGACAGTAGATGGCATACTTGCCTATTTCACTTCTAATCCCAAAGGAAGAGAGTGACAACACATACACACACTTTAGATGCACTTACTGTGTCCATTACCATTTCCTGTCCCCAGTGACTCTCTTCCCTGGCATCTTGCTCAAGTGAAAACGTGTATTCGCAAATGTCCTAATTCATCTCTACACAGCTGGAGATTAGATTTGATTCAAATAAACATACACAAGTTAGGACTGAGATCCCCACCTCTTTGGTCCTGCCAAACAAGGCTGGAGGATAAATTCTCTTGTAAGATTTACATAATTTGCTGCTTCCAGCTGAGCTGGCAATACTGTGAGAATGCCCCTTTTCCCTTTTGGCATGTCCAATTCTGGCTGTAATCAGTAAGTGCAAAGGTAGCAGCAAAGAAAATGAAAAACACCGGCTAGAAACATTATACAGACTTTCAGATCCCAGGAGAGTTTTGATTTGAGTTTTTGACAAAAGTTGTATCTGAGTCTGTGTTCGAAATGACACAGCTGTTCATTACATTCAGTTTTATAATCTCCATCCAAGAATATTAAAGGAACTGGCACATGAAACAGCAAACCCATTAGCAAAGATTTTTAATGAATCTGTAAACTCAGGGGTTGTACCATTTGACTGGAGAGCTGCTAACATAGTTCCTATTTTTAAGAAAGGGAAAAAAAAGTGATGCTGGTAATTACAGGCATGTTAGTTTGACCTCAGTCACGTGCAAGGTCTTGGAAAAATTTTTGAAAGATAAAGTAGTTAAGGACATCAAGGTTAATGGTAATTGGGACCAAATACAACATGGTTTTACAAAAGGTAGATCGTACCAGACCAACCTGATCTCCTTTGAGAAGATAACAGATTTCTTAGACAAAAGGAATGTAGTGGATCTAATTTACCTAGATTTCAGTAGGGCATTTGATACGCTTCCACATGGGGAATTATTAGTTAAATTGGAAAAGATGGGTATTAATATGAAAACTGAAAGGTGGATAAGGAACTGGTTAAAGGAGAGACTACTTTCATACTGAAAGGTGAACTCTCAGGCTGGAGGGAGGTTACTAGGGGAGTTCCTCAGGGATCGGTCTTGGGACCAATCTTATTTAACTTTTTTATTACTAACTTTGGCACAAAAAGTGGGAGTGAGCTAATAAAGTTTGCGTATGACACAAAGTTGGGAGGTATTGCTAACACAGGACCGGGATATCATACAAAAGGATCTGGATTACTTGTAAACTGGAGTAATACATTTTATCCTATTTCTAATAGCGGAAAGTGCAAGGGACATTTAGGGACTAATAAGAATTTTTGCTATAAACTGGAGACACATGAATGGAAGTGACAGAGGAGGAAAACCTGGGCGTATTGGTTGATCACAGCATGGCTATGAGCTACCAATGTGAAGTGGCCATGAAAAAAGCTAAGGTGGTCCTAGGCTGCACCTGGCAAGCGTATTTCCAGTAGAGCTAGGGAGGTATTAGTACCATTATCCAAGGCACTGGTGAGACCTCATCTGGAATACTGTGTGCAGTTTTAGTCTCCCATGTTTAAGAAAGATGAATTCAAACTGGAACAGGTGCAGAGAAGGGCTACTAAGATGATCTGAGGAATGGAAAACCTGTCTTATGAAAGGAGACTCCAAGAGCTTGGCTTGTTTAGCCTAACCAAAAGAAGGTTGAGGGGAGATATGATTGCTCTCTATAGATACATCAGAGGGATAAATACCAGGGGGGAAGAATTAAGTGCAACATCAATGAGGACACAAATGGATATAAACTGGCCATCAGGAAGTTTAGATTTTAAATTAGACAAAGGTTTCTAATCATCAGGTAAGTGAAGTTTTGGAACAGTCTTCCAAGGGGAGCAGTGGGGCAAAAACCCTAGCTGGCTTCAAGACTGAGCTTAATAAGTTTATGGAGGAGATGGTATGATGGGACAGCCTAATTTGGTAATTAACTGATATTTGACTACTAGGGGTAAATATGCCCAATGGCCTGTGATGGGTTGTTAAATGCGGTGCATTCTGAATTACGACACAGAATTCTTTCCGGGTGTCTGGCTGATGAGTCTTGTCCACATGCTCAGGGCTTAGCTGATTGCCATATTTGGGGTTTGGAAGGAATTTCCCCCAGGGCAAACTGGCAGAGATCTTGGGTGGTTTTCACCTTCCTCTGCTGCATGGGACCTGGGTCACTTGCTGGTGGATTCTCTGTACTTGAAATGTTTAAATGATTACTTGAGGACTTCAGTAACTCAGTCATAGTTTAGGGGTCTATTACAGGAGTGGGTGGGTGAGGTTCTGTGGTCTGCGTTGTGCAGGAGGTCAGACTAGAGGATCATCATGGTCCCTTCTGATCTTAAAGCCTATGAATCTTCATATAGCAATAAACCACAACAAGCGGTGCATTATTTGGCCACTGATGCATGTCTCAGAGTATGGGGAGACTCAAGGCTGATGTCCAAGTTACTTAACTACCCAAGAAATCCATCAACAGACAACTAACATACACCCTGGAATGGCTTATTGCTGTTAAATAAGCAATTGGTTGTTTCCTTGTTGGTTGTGGGAGGAGGCGGGAATGTTAGAGTGTTATGCAACATAACCTTCCACTATAAAACACAATTCCTACTAAAAAGATAAAAAGGTAGGGAGAAGGTGGGTGGGAGGTTCTGTTTGGTTTTAAATAACTTTTCTCATCTCTTTGGAATACAGTTTGGGTTTGTTAATCTGGGACCCTTTACTTTTTTTTTTTTTTTTTTATCTGCCCCCTGGACCTCTTTTCCAGTCCCTCTAGAACTCCTGCTGGCCCTTCAGGAGCATTTATATGCACTTTCTTTTCTGAACAAGCCTTTTGGCCTAGGGAACATTCCCACTGGAGAGTGGGTCAAAAGTGACTGAAAGATGGCTTCTGAAGGAGGATAGCTTGGCACCTTGGGGAAGGCTTCTTATGTCATCTCCATCCCCAACTCACCTTTGCAAGGGTCACGAACTAGCCTTAATACAATCCTGTAGTTGCTGCAGAAGGGATTTGGAGGTAACATAGCCAGTGAAAGAAGGTGATGGCATGCTATTTACCTGGGATCTGCATGCCGCTGCAAGTGTTGTTTGATATACCAGAGAAAGTGGTGCTGAGGCAGAAAGAGAGGAGCACACAAAGCCAGGAGCTGCCAGCACTGTGAAGAGAAACGGGCCACCAGCAAATAAGGTGTAATCACTCCTGCCCTGCTCTTGTTGCCAGTTACCGCTGTGCAAGAAAATCGGGCCAAGATTTTGAAAAGTGGCTAGTGATTTTTGGGTGCTTCCATTTTTGGGTGTCCAACTTACAGTTTTAAAGGGGCCTGACTTTCAGAGGGCGAGTGCTCAGCACTTTCTGAACATCTGGCCTTTTTAACATACCGAGTTGGGCACCCAAAAATGGGGGCATCCCAAATCATTAGTCACTTTTCAAAATCTTGGCCACTGTACCTAGAGCTGAGTCAATAATTCCCAACTAATAATTCAGTGAATTTTGCTTTTTTATTGTCTGCAAACAAATCACAAAACTCTCAGAATTCTTCATTATTTCAAATTATTCATAAATTTCTCCAGCTAGTCATTATTGCTCTATGCATCATTTGAAACTGGGAATACTGCAATCAAGAATCCAACAGACACTTTGGCTCAGATTCATAAACTTATTTAGGCTCCCAACTTCCATTAAAATCAATGGAAGTTAGGCACCTAAATACCTGTGTGGTTCTAGGCCTTTGAGCTGTAACTTATGCAGCCAGATAACTTAATAAGCACATCACAAAATTCTAATTGCACATTCAAGTGTAATATTCATGATTTGCTCCCAGTTAGCTAATTGTATCACAATCAGAGATGGAATGACTTAGGTAACTTGACTACCACATGACTTAGGTAACTATTCAACGCAGCACAGACTAAATTTTGCAACTGAATAGACAACTTGGAATTTGCTTTTGGTGAATAGCTGAGCATTCAACCTAAACATGCTTTTGCAAGTGAGTTGCACTACTCAATACTTTTCCCCCCTTTTTTCCTGAAATGTCACATTTCAGATTATTTTTGCCCCCACAAATTTTGAAATGTTTAAGGTGACTACTATTTTCTGGGGACTAGACCTGTTGCTAATTATTCAAACTATGACATTTAAAAGTAAAAATTTGCAGCATGGAAGTGTCCGAGAGGCGCTCACCTGAATGACTGAGTGGTTCTGGGGCTGCCGGCAACTAGTCTGTTTAACCAGTTGGCAGTAGATTTCATTCTGTAGCTCAGAATGTGTCAGACAGACTTGCAACGCTGTCTGGGCAAGTGACACATGGTAATCAATAGATGGAGCCTCCACAGGGACATTGATGAACAGCTGACAAGACTACAAAAAAGGGAAGTTAGCATGTGCAGTAATAATAATACATCACTTTTCTCCAGCATCTTCCAACTCCAGATGTGGAATGTATCACTCAGCAGGGAATTGAATTCTCTGAAGTGTCTGCCACTGATGAAACAGTGAGAAAACAGGAGAAAACCCAGATCTCCTGACTTCCAAGCTTATGCTTTAACCTCTACTAGACCAAGTTTTTCCTTTCATAGAAACTTTCTGCCCTTGCCCTATATACTGCATACACAGACTGCACCTCAAGTAGTCCATTCTTTGAGGTATGTGCAAACATTATCTATGCTGACGAGAGGTCTTCTCCTGTTGACGTAGGTAATCCACCTCCCAAAGAGGTTGATGGGAGACTTCTTCTGTTGACCTAGCCCTGTCTATACTAGGATTAAGTTCAGTTCAACTGCATCACTCAGGAGTGTGGATTTTCCACACCCACAAGCAATGTAGTTATACTGACCTAATTTCCTAGTATAGACCAGACCTTGGTGTTGGCACTGATGTTTTCAGGACCCAAACCTGGGGGAGAGGAGGAGAATCAGGTGAATTGCCTACCCCAGGGCCCATTGCTGAAACGCACTAGGAAACCTGGCAATAAGTTGTTTCCTTTCCCTCCACTGCTGTATTGGAGGAGATAGGGCCAGCTTCTGAGTTGCAGAATTTGTCTGAGATACCTGCTCCCTCCCCTCACAAAAGTGAAGTCCAGAATAAAATACACCTGATTGACAGATTGGCCCCATCTGTAGTACAATTGGCACACTAGCCCCATCTGTGCCAACAGTAGAGGCAAACAGAACAACAATAAATGTCTTGCACAGAGCTTACACTCCCGCCCCCCAGCCAAAATAACTGAGCAGAACATCTGAGATCTTTTATATTGTTTCTTTAAATACCTTGAAGAGTTTCAGGGCTTCTGTCTGCAGTGCCTCTGACGGCAGAGTAGTGAGGGAGGTGTGCAACCCGTCCTTACTATAGCACAGCATGGGGTGTTTCCACAAAGGAGATTCTGGGTGGCAGATGAGGTAAAAACGTGCAACCTCAGAAACATAGCAGTATAAGTTTGATACAAGGTGAGAAGGAATCTCCCAGCAAAATCTCCCTCTGCAGATCCCTCTCCGCTCTCTACAGAAAAAGAATCTGGCCCAACTAGTAAGTAGCATTGCATTGGGCCACATTAATCCTTGGTGTAACTACTGACTTCAGTGAAGTCATGACACTAACAGCAGCCAAGTATCTGTGAATGTCAGCAAGTAAGGCCAGATGGCTGCAGAGAGCAGCTCTGCATTTTGTCACCATGCCATCTGAAAGCTTCACACCGGCTGGAATGTGGTGGGAAACAGCTCAGTTTGTTGATGCAAGTGAGAGACCGATTCTGTGAAACAGACATACACTATCCGCATCTTTATCAGTGGAAGCTATTATGGCACACTGATCAAAGCTCAGAGACAGGTGTATGCCTATGTGGGGGTGCAGGAGAGAAGATTTGTGTATTCAGGGATGTGAGTACATGTGCATGCATGTGGGCACAAGGATGCATGGTATGTACACATGGGAATGTGTGCATGCATATCTATGAGATGAGTGAGTAAATGTATGTGTGACAGTATATGCATGTATGTGAGAGTAAATGTATGTGGCTGAGAGAGTGTATCCAGGAGTATGACTGTGTGTGTGCATACATACATGAGGAGCTAAGTGTGTATGTGTTTGAGAGAGAGTAAATGTGCGTGCAGCCATGATACATGGGCAAGTAAAACTCAAGGCAAACTGTGCCAGGGAGTCAGAGATTCAGATTTCTGTCTCTTAAATTCTTAGTTACGAAAAACATCCCAGATTTGGATTAACTTTCTGTGTTCAACGTTTACTACAGTTTGATCTGCAGTGTAAGAGGAGCTCAGATGCTCTGATAAATGAACCAACAGACTAGGTTCACTGTAGTGCCTGAGTCCTCTGCTGAATTGCTACTGTATAGTTAGAGGTGAAAGGCATCCTATCCCATTACTGATCTATTCAGCTATCCCCTCTTTTCTTCCATGGCTGGATATAAAACAGTGACAGAGAGAACTATTCCTCACCCTGTCCCACCACGGAAAGACATTGTGGGGTTCTACTTACGTGGGTCTCCCTCTGCATCCAGTAATTTTCCAATGAGCTGTTCATATGCTGTGCCCACCTTGGCACTGCTGCTGCCTGCTGCTACTGTCAGATGGTACAGCCACGTATCCTTGAGATAAAGGAGAGAATAGCATGAAAAGAACAGGTGATGCTGGAAACCCACTGACATTCTCAGTCATCTTTATTGATGACCAGCCATCAAGGTGCCAAAAGCTAAGGGCCACCATTAAAGGTAAATACATTTTTCTCACTCTCACTGTTACACACACGCACTCTTGCTTCACTCATTCAACTTTTGGCTCACCGTAGCTCTAGTTTGACCAAAGGCCAGCAGTGGCTTGCAGAAGGACTAGCTAGTGCTTTGAGGCTATCACTGTTCATCAGGTCATAAGGTGTGGATTAAGTCAGGTTTGGATGGGGCCTCTGAATTTGGGACAGTAGAGCACCACGCTCCCAACCATTGTCTAAGAGTAGCAGTGCACAGTGCATGCATGTCTGTCTCACTGCTGTGTGAACAGTGCCTGACACAAGACAGAGTCCAGCAGGGTTGTGGGTGGAAAGGGATGGAGAAGGTAAATCTTTATGGGGTGATGATTTTTGGTGGGGCTTGGAAATTTTGGTATCTTGAGCCCGCAGCTGCAGAAAGAGCAGCAAAAATAAAAAATAAATAGAGGGGAAAAGAAAATCATTAAACAGACTCAAAATCTCAACCCCGTCATGGGTCTGAGTTTGGGGGACCTTTCAGATTGGTTCTTATTTCATCCAAACTGGTTTAATCATCTGTATTTTTCAAATACACCAACTCTTATACCTTCTCATGTTTGGTACCAATGAGTAAGTAGGTGGGACTCTGATCCTGTGGGTGAATCACGAGGGTGTAATGGGATGAGAGGAGGCCGCCTCCAGTGGCTTCGTAATCTTCATCCGAGTCACAGGAACGATCCACCTCCTCCACATTTGATTTGCGTATGTGCAAATGCCCCAGAGGACACTGGGAAAAGGAAATGAACTAAGATAAGTATCCTGTCTCTGTCTAGAGAACATGGGAAAAGAGAAGAAACTTAAAACAGGAAACATTGGTCAGATTGCTGGAAGTGCTAGAAATGCAAGACTAAACTATAATTCTGTGTTCAATAGTATCATTTTGCATACTTTACAAACTATGGCCCCAATCCTGCTCACATTATTACTATTATTATTATTGTATTCTAGTAGCACTATAGACCCAGTCAGGAATTTGGGTCCCGATCACTGGCTGACTGGACCCTTTAAGGAGTAAGGTCCAGTGTATCTGTGACTCATCAGTTGCATCCTTATTGGGTTTAAGTGAAAGCCCCTGGGCCCTAGTGGAAGGGGAGCGCAGGTTAGAACTGCCTGATAGCAGGCTGAGATACAGAGAAGGGCAGGTGAGAGCTGCCTGCGGAGAAAAAGAGAGCCCCCAGGAGAAGCTAGAAAAGCTGTACAGAGAATCTGTGGGAAGAGCAAAAGGTGAAGAATGTTGTTGATGAGGTCTGGGCAGAGCTGACAAGAGAGCTCATACAGAGCTCATACAAGAGGCCTATAGGAACAAGGAGAACTAATCTGAATAAGGGAAGCTGAGCCTGAAACAAGAGGGTTGATGCTGGAGGGAGAGTCCCAGGAGCAAGGGTAGGACTTACACAGATAGAGAGGCCTGGGGGAGTGGGATGCTGCAGGAAGCTCTCTTGCAGAAGGCCTTAGTAGAGGGCTGTCGGAGGCCGAGCCCAGAACAAGGGGTTGGTCAGAGAGGAACGTTCCTGGAGCAGGGGTAGGACCTGCAGGCAGGGAGGCCTGGCTGAACAGAACACTGCCAGGAGTTCGTTAGTGGGAAACCTGATGTGGGGCTAACAGAGCAGCGTTGTGGGAAAGAAACTAATCTGGGAGTTCTCAGGCAGATGACCTGGGGAATGCGTCAAGAGCACAAAGAGTCTGAGGAAAGACTGGTTAGTAATTCTTGGGAGGGTGAGATGGAAATGACATCCTTGGAGGGAGCATGGAAAACTGCTGGAATTTTTTATACCCTGTTTTTTCAGAACAGTTTTATCGTGAGGGTTCTGTGAACTATTCAGGAGTATTCAGGAGTAAATTATGTCTATAGGCAACTTGTTGAACTGTACACTGAGAGAGACCCTATTCCTGTTATGGCTGAACCAAAGGGCAACTGACAGGTGCATATTTCATGCCATGGCGTGCCAGAAGGCGGCATTAAAGGCATGGCTGCCTTGTCAAAGCCCCATTGTGCTAGGCATTGTGCACATATATAATGAAAAGATGGCCTCATCCACAACTTGTTGCTGTTCCTCCCTTCTCCGATTATCTGTTACACCCATTTGTTGCAGCTCATATTACTTCAGATTGTAAGCTCTGCAGGGAAAGAACGGTCTGTTACTGAGCATTTGTACAGTGCCTAGCACAACTGGTCCCTGATCCTGATATAGCCCGTGGGTGCTACTACAAAATACAGACTGAAAATACCAGCATAGGCTAGAGTCAGACTCAGAGAGGGTATATGCTATGCTAGCTTCCTCTATGCAGCTCAAGCATAACCTCCATCCCTTGTGATGTTGGGCACACATATCTACAATTCAAAGGAATGCATGTTTGGGATGAGCTTCCATAGACAGAAGAGTGTAACAGTGATTAGAAAACTGCCTCCCTCTCCCTATGTTATTAATATTTATTATATTGTGGTAGTATCCACACTGTGCTAGGTGCTATACACACGTATAGAAAGACACAGTCCTCACCACAGCTTCCAAGTTAAAAAATACATAGACAAAGGGAGTGAGAGAGAGACGAGTTGTGTGATCTGGGAGACAGCAGGCACATGCTATGTTATGTCTCTGGAATTTTTAAATACTATTCATGTACTGGTTGTGTTTATAGTAGGAGATATAGGCATTTTTGCACAGTGGGAGGTACTAGTTGGGGCTGAAGAGGGGGAGAGGATGGGACTGTTGGAGAAAGAAGAAATAGTAGGGAAAGGGAGAGAGAAACTGCATGAGACATAGCTGAAGGAACACAAAGTACCTTGTCCTCATGATTTCGATAGTAGTAAAAGGTTTTCCCAATCAGCACACACCAAACCAACTTAGAGTGACCATGCTTCACCTAAAAGGACAAAGGAATGAAAGATTTTAACCCAGGAATGGGTCCTTCTACATTGCCAGCAGTAGTTACTGGGATTTTTTCCTTTCCATTCGAATCACTTGTTGGGAAGTTCTCTATACTAGTTGTTCTGAGCTAGTGTAAACTCTCTTTCATGATCTCTGCAAAGCTGCAGGAAAACATTTTCAAAAATACCTAAGCCACTTAGATGCTTTTGAAATCTGGATGTAGGTGCCTAAATAACTGAGGGTACGTTTATACTGTACAGAAAAACCTGTGGTGCTGCATCTCAGAGCCCAAGTCAAATGACTTCGCTCAGGCTACAGGGCTAAAAATAGCAGCATAGATGTACCACTGAGGCTTGAGCATGGACTCTAAAATCCAGCAAGGGGGAAGGGCCATGGAGCCTGGACTTCAGCCCAAGCAGAGATGTAATTTGGTGTTCTAAAATGTGATATTCAAAATACATTAATAAAAAGTTTAAATAATAAAAAAAATAAATCAGCACACCAAAGCAGACCAATGGACTGTCTTGTCTAGTGACCTTTCCCCTGCTACACAGAAAGAGATCAATGGCCCATGGAGCTTTGTGACCTATCTCCTATTGGATGTGAGCAAACTACAGACCAGCCAAACTTTTGTCTTCACTTGGACATTGGCCGATGCTGCTTGAAAGAGCCCATAATGCATCTTGCACAGGACTGTTCTGTGAGAGGGATAAAACGTTCTTTCCTGACCCCAAGTAGTGATCATCTTTTGTCGTGAAGTATGAGAATCCACAGGTCATGGAATTTTATCCTAACACAACTACGAATGCTATTCTTACGTAAATAAGTGTCCAGTCCCCTTTGAAATCTTACTAAGCGATTTCCTTGATAATATCTTACAGCAACAAGTTCCACAGATTAATTATACGGGACAATAAACAAAAACCACAGGGCTATTGTCTGCCAGGCAATGGGGCACGGAGGGGGACCGACTGTGGCAAAGTCACTTTACCTTGGTGAGCCAGCCTTTCACAGTGGGTTTGGCATCACTCTGCGGGACAGCAGCAGAGCTGCTCACCTGCACCTTGAGGACACTCTGCAGGACACGGATCCATTCCTCTAGAATGTTGGGGGAATCTGCTGTCAGGAAGTAGGTCCTCTTTTCAGTGATGAGCTGGAGGGAAAGGAGGCAGGGAAAGTCACAGTCTGATCACTTGTGATCTCCCCTTCAGATGTTGAGTTGTATGGTCACATGGTATTTTTGTAAGAATAGAGGCGTTAACCCCTGTGTCCTAGCCACATTCAAACTCAAATAGTTTCATTCTGCATCTGTAAATTCTCTCCCAGGTTTTTGCTAGATACTTTATTCTTCTTCATTTCCTCTCCTGTTCTGCACTGTTGGTTAAGACTATTAAATCAGTGCAATATGTCACTATAGAGGTGGTTGCATTTTAATGGTGGGTGTAGTAGTCTCTCTCTCTTTATTTACACATCCATATTTACAGCCAATTTTTGCCTCTGCCCCCGATAGTTTCCAAAGTGCTTTTGGGGTCCTTTGAGATGAAAGGTTTTCCATGAATATAAGATATTAATGAACACAGTCTTTCAGTGTGCGAAGGGCAGAAGGGAGCTCACTCTATGCCAACCCATACCACTTCGACTCAGAATGCAAGGGAGGCTTTAATATCTCATCTACTTTGCAAAAGAAGTCCCCTGGTATTGATTGATGTCTTGCTCTAGGACAAGTGATGGGCCAACTTCAAATGGTCTGGAGACTCAGTTTTGAGATGCACTCAAAATTGTAGATGATTCTCCAAAGCTTGTGAGAATGGTATCCCCTATTTTTGGATGCATCAGAAGCAACATGGTAACAGCCTTTCTTACAGAGTCTCCATCTTTCTTAACTAGGTGCTGGCTGCACAGAGGGAACTGCAAGTGGGGAAAATTATTTGAACTTCTTTAAACATCAGAAAGCTAGGTTTGAGCTTTAGGTTACATATCCGATCTTTGCTCATTTTTATACAAAACTGACTTCCTCCCCAAGCCGAAATGCAAGGCAAATAAAAGCCAGGAAAGTCAGTATCAATCTGTCATGACCAAGTACACCATCCAGACTGAAATAACTCCTCTGCCACCCAGCCCTGTTTACATTCTTGAGTATGAGGTTATATGCAATGTCAAAAGGCGATGCTTACCTGGAACGTCTGGGACCCTTCACCCCTGACGATCTGGCAAGAAGAATTCAGTTCAACCTGCCCCTGAGGCTTGCAGATAACATCGCTCTGGGGAGAGAAAGGCAACATTCTCAAAAGGATCAACGCTAGCTTCACCAGCCAGCTAGAAGTATGGAGTATGACACACCAAGCCTGGATGTGTCTTAGGCAACATGGGGCTGCCACCCTAAGCACAGACTGAGAGGTGCCTTCTCTGCCAGGCTAGTGAGAACTTAGCTCCCAGGGACTGGATGTACAGCACCCATAAGCACAGGCACTATGCTAATGACAAATGTGTGGAAATGGAAGAGCAGGATGCTTTTTTAAAAAAACTATTTCTTTGTTTAGGAAGTTTTAACAGATTTACAAATCATAGCTATGTAAATATCGGAGACAATACAACAACCATTAAAACAGTGAACTTTTGTTTAGAGAAACATATACAGTAATAGCAATCAGATCTCTTTGTTTAATAGGATGTTCGTATGTTACAGAGTGAGCATCTTCACGCTGTCCATGATACGTCATTTTAGTGTTTTGTTTTGGCCTTATTTTTTGGAGTGAAATGTCTGATTACAATAATTTAACAGACCAGGTACATCTATCAGATATTAATATTCAAAAAAATTGGAAAGGTATGCTGGGATTTTTTTTGCAGGTGAATGTACTGTGTCTGAATATTGAATAAATGGTAACTAAACATCTAAGTATCTATTTGTCCTGTCTGTTTTGCTGGGTATGTAATTGGTGCATTAATTTTTCCATAACAACTCCCATATGTTTTCTGAACAATTCCACCAGAGTTGGACTGTTTTCCCGCCTCAGTGAACAGCTATCAGTAGCAGTGCATCTACTAGCAGATGAGAGTAATTCTTCATTTCCCTTTATGTGATCATTTCCATGAGGAAGCCCCCAGGAGGATTATCAAAAGTGAATCAATGAGTGGTCTGCAGGGATGGCCTTTATGCTATCTTCAGGATTTCTTAAACTGTGCATTTTTAAGGGTGCATCCTTACACTGGTATGGAAATTCACGAAAGACTAACAAACTAATTGCCTGTTGGCTGCCTGGTGTACAAATGCACTCTTTAGTAGTGGTATTGATAAGCACCAGTTATCCTTCTTAGACATAGAAATGGATACTTTTCTTTTCCTTTTTTACCTTTAAAGTAGTATGTAATTTGAGCCAAATGGGTATCCTTCAGAAACTGGCAACCCAGCCCAAGCGCAGCCCATAGAAAAGAAAATGAAAGAACGGCAGGTAAAATGTAAGATAGAAATTAGGAGTGCAAAGTGGGAATTGAAATGCAAATAGCCAAAACATAGAAACAAACAATGAGACTGATTTTTTAATTTTTTTTTTGGAGCAACAGAAGTAGGAAGCCTGTGGGGGAACTGTTGAGTCTGTTAGACTACCAGCGAGTAAAGAGAAAAGTTCAGAAGAATAAGAACACTGTCGAGAAGCTAAGTAATTTCCTTTCTGTTGAGAATGTTCCTCAGATCTATTCTTTTGACATATTTAAAATGAGATCTTGAAACAAAGTAATAAATTTAGGAGCAACAAGTCACTAGGTGCAGATAGGATTGATCCAAGGGTTCTGAAGAAATTTAAGAATGAACTGGGTGAGCTGCTAAAGAAGTTATGCAATCTCTCATCAAAATCAGTTCTTTGACAGAGGACTGAAGAGTAGCAAATATTGTATCTATCTTAACAAAGGCACTAGAAATGGATCTAGGAATTATAAAAGAGAAAGACTTCCTGGTACTCAAGTAAAACTGATTGAAACAGTATTTAAAAAACAGAATTATTAACACCTCAAAAATGCGATATGGTGGAGACTAATTAGCATCGCTTCTGTAAAGAAAGAGAGAGAATTTTTTTATTTTCTTATCTGTTGTTTGAACAGCTTCACAAAATAGTGGATAAAAGAGAGGGTATTTGCTCAATGTGTAGCAGATGCCAAAAGGAAAAGAAAAGATGCATAAGGAAACTAATCAAAAAGAACACTGAAAGTACTGCAATGCCATTATAGAGATCAATGGTGCACCCTTACCTGGAATAAAGCATTTAGTTCTGGCGACTCTATCTCCCAAAGCATATAAACAGAAATATGAATAAGGGTCAGAGATGAGCAACACAAATTACTAGGGGATTGGGAAAACTTCCATGTGAGGAGCAAATAAAAACACTGCAACTGTTTAGAGAGGAGATATGAATAGAAGAATAAATGATATGGAGATGGTGAATCGGGTGCTCCTGTTTACACTTCACTGAATATCTCTTTTTACATTAACTTGAATGACAACTAATTTAAATTTGATAAAAGGAATTTATTTTTACCCAATTCATAATTAATCTGCCATTAAATGTCAGTACAGTCAAAAACTTTGTAAAATTTTAAAAAGGATAAGGGTTTATGGATAATGAAAACATCTAAAATTACCTTAGGTAGGATAAAATAATAGATTTAAACCCACTCGTGTTTCAAGTTATAAGCCAGCCACAAATTGTGGGAGTGAGGAAGAAACATCTCCTATGAGGGGATAACTGTCCACTATAGGGTTCCTTGCACGCACATGCACACTCACTCATGTCCCACCCCGTGATGCATTGGCGTTGGCCTCTTTTGTAGCTAGGATACTGGACTGCAGTGTCCTGCAAACTGATGTGGTAATGCCTACATTTCAAGGAAATCTCATGAAAGAAAATGTTAACGTTGCACAGTTAAGCAGTTAAAACTCAGGACATACGAAAATTCAAGTTCAACTAGCAACCACAAATCAGCCCCTTGTGTGTATATATTGCAGTATGCTTTAAATGATCACATAACAGTAGGTGGAAAAAACTGTATGCTATTGTGTTATTTGAGAAATAGTATGGGACCATGCAATTAAAGACTGGATCATATGTTTGTACAAGGGGAAGAGATAAGGGTTTGTGACCAGTCCTAACTTTTTAACTTCTTGACATCTGAGTGCCTACCTGCATGCCCTTAGTGTTGCACTAGCATTTATTTTTGCATTTGCTTTCATATTACAGTGAGGATAAACACATTTTTTCGCTTTCAGTGGTCGGTGTGTTGTCAGTCAACAGGTCTCAGGGCAGATGCTAGTGGACAAGTGACAAGTTGTCACTTCACAAAAGAAGCCAAAGATTGAAAGGAGACTCCCCTCATCTTGGTGGGGTGGGGCGGGGCGCCGGGGGAGGAGGGGGGTGTACCTGAAGCATGAGGCACATTGGCAGGATAGTGTGGGTCAAGCCTGCACTGCTGCTGCTCATGCTCTCCCTGTTATGAGAATTAACAGAGAACTTCAATTGCCAAGGTCATCAGTTAATGAAACTAACTCAGACTTCAAGCAGATTCTCCCTGTGTCTGGTACTGGTGTGTTTGCTTCTGACTCACCGGAGACTTGTAGTACATGATTTGTCCATTTCTCAGAACAAACCAACGTCTCTTCCATGTCTTCACCTGACTGCCCATTTTCAGCAAATAGCCTGATTTCTCTATGGGTTCCTAGAGGAAAAAGATAGGTGGATTATCCTATGCACAAGCAGAAAGCAACTGAAAAGTGTCCACACCAAGGGCTGCCATCTGTCAGGGCTCCTGCATTCCCCATCTTCTCTCCAGCTTAGACTGTCAGCTGACAGAGCCCACATCACTGCATAACTTTGAGAATCTGCTACTGTCCATGTATGTGCAAGTACCATGGTGGAGGTGTGGGGCAGTGAGGAAGGTACCAGAAGACAGGACTGGTTATGCTTTCACAGCTTGCCTGAGTCACTGAAAATTATTATTTCTCCCCACAATTTGCTAAGCACTCCTCAAACATAAATGAGGTAAGGGTTAGATCTAAGTAGCAGTAAGTCTCAAGCTTTTTGCATGTATACTCCTTTACTTTCAAGAATAAGAGAGTAAAAAACAACGGGTGAAGGGATGGGTAAATAATGGATTCACATGAGAAATTCATAGATTTTTAAGGCCATAAGAGACCACTATGATCATCTGGTCTGACCTCTTGAATAACACACAGATCATAGAATTTGACCAACTGTTCCTACATGATGTCTATAATTTGTGGCTGAGCTGAAAAGATGGGACTTTAAACAAAATACATCTCATGCCACTGAGCTATACGTTTCACCCTTTGTCCTTATCCTTGCTGTTAGGCAGGAGTAACTTGGCGTCTGCACAGCAGTATTCTCATTGATACAACACGCTGTAGCTGTGCTTGCAGAATTAAGTCCATACCAGCTATGACAAAATAAGTAGTACTTGGTATTTATATAACACTTTTCATTTGGAGATCTCAAAGCTCTTTACACAGGTGTGCAGTTATCTTTATCCCCGTTTTATAGAAGAGGAAACTGAGGCACAGAGAGGTTAAGCAACTTGCTCGATATCATACAAGTCAGTGACCAAGTTAGCAATGGAACTTGTGTCTTGTGACTCCCACTCTGTTGCTCTAATCACTAGACCAAAAAGGCTTTCCTGTTTCCAAACTAAGAACTTTTTGTTTCTTTACAAATGGATGAGGTCACAACCATCACCTAAAGAAGAGTGGGAAGTGCATAAAAATGGTATGGATAATCAAACTTTATGTTGAAGGCTACGGGCTCAGGAAGGACTACATCCCCAGTGCTCAGCACTACACAGTTGGCCAAGTATGTTATGGGGGGTTCCTCTTTCCGATGAAGTATCAGACAGTGGCTACTGCCAGAAACCAGCTGGATCAACAGTCTGATTTGGCATAGCAGATCCTACATATTATAGCTTTGCCACTCCCCTTTCAGGGTCAGTGCAGTGTCCACATCCCAAACTGAAGTCCAACGAGGCATAACTTACACTGCAGGCTCCACCATCAGTGGAATAGGAAGATGTCCGCTGCAGCTTGTGCTCTGGCTCTGAATAGTCACCATCCAGGGAGTAGGCATCAGGCGGGATGGCATAATCACTCTCTGAGCTCACCGAGGACATAGACACACCTGCCAAGAATTAAGGGACAATGGGAATCCAGTGTGCTCAGGATCTGCGTGCAGGTATGAGATCTGTAACTTGCATGCTGAGAGCCTCTAATTCAAGCTACTTGGTTCAATGTGAACAAAATCAGAAAAAACAATCTGATATTGTTCCTAATCTTGAACATCCAAACCCCATCACCTAGGCCTGTGAACCCATTCTTCTGGAAGCATGAGAGGGGGAAGGAATTCTAATGAATTTGGGCTGTCTGAACACAAAAGCTACTCACTACCTAACCCACACGTGAGAAGTTTAATTAATAGAGCTCAAGAACCTCTGCTGTCAAACCACAAGCCTCTTCCACTTGAGCTAAAGAAGAACCCTAATAATCTGTTACCAGTAGCACAGCTTCACTTTCTGTAACCCTTCTGCCTCTAGATTCCAGTGGCACACAGACACATGAGTCAGAACAGCACAAGAGGAGACAATTTTAAACAATAACAATGGAATTCAGGTTATTGAGCTCTACTTGCAATGACCGTGCTGCTTTATGGATCCAATCTAACTTTTCTAAAGTTAGTTCTCATGCTCATGGGTTTAACCTTCACTTATACTGACCAGGATGCAACTTATCTGATGCTCCAAAGGCAGGAAAGAATTCTTCACCTTTTTAGATGCCATTTGGCTTCTGGTAAAGAATTTACCAGCTTGTGACAGAGTTCACAGGAGCAAACAACAAATTGATTGACATGAGTTGGCACTGGCATGGCTAACAGTTGGCCTGGAAGGAAGGTGTTTCTTTTAGCATACAACTAATGTACAAAGCTCATGATTCCAAGGATCTACATGTCACAATCATTTGGCTGTAACAATCAAAAGGGCAGATCCCCAAACTGGTCCTGGTGTCAGAGTTCCACTGTAGACTAAGACTATTCTAGAAGTTTCTACTGAACAGTGGTTGGCAGCTCAGGTCTGCCTGCTCTCCCCAAATTACTGAGGGGTTTCCTAATTAACATCAGCAGGGCTTCGGAGCAGTGTCCCCACTTTACGCAGGTATGCCTTGTCTCACTTTTAGCATCAGGATTCCAGCTATTTAATAAGAATGTCTTCCCCTTACCTCGTTTCACTGCACGAGGGCTGCCTGGCATGCTGGTCTTTCTGATCTCAGATCCACCATTGGAGGTCCTGAAGCTGGCATGTGAGCTGCAGTCATCATCAGAGCCTGAAGACTCATCTAAGAAAGGAACGTTGCTGATCTGGGTGGCTTTCTGGAAAACAAGCCTCCAAGATCAGAATGTGAGGAAGAAGGATCTCCAACACAGACATGCTACAATTCATAAAGAGACAGTACAAACACAACAGGTTAATCTCATCTCTTCAAAGCTACCTAGGCCCTCACACCATCATCCTGCAGTTTTCAACTTTCATACCTCATTCTCCAGGCACTCTCCAGGCTGTGTTCCCCTCCAGTCCCATTTCCTGAGTCACCCTAGGTTCTATTTTCCTAGGGCTCCACAAACTCAAACTTTCATCTTGGACTCCCAAGATCCATCTTCTGTTTCATTCTCCTTCACCTTCCAGCCTCCAGACCTTGCTAGGCTCCATCCTACCCATCTTTCTGGAGCTTCCCAAGAACTCCCTGGTCTCAAACGTACCACGTTCCATCCTCCCAGAATGGGGACCTGTAACCTCAGTGGACTGAATCTCTGTAAGTTTCATTTTATGCAAATTAGATGGTGCCTTCAGGTACCTAGCAAGTTGCCAGTATTGCCCTCAGTTTGGCAAAGATAAAATAGTTTTAAATATATCCATTACTACCATGTGTGTGGGGGGGGCATCTGTTACTCCGCAGGTCCCCCTGGGATTCACAAGCCCTCTTGTCTGCTCAGTGTTGTCCCTTGTTACTTTCAACATGGTGGCTACCCTGCTCATTATTTCCTTAATGGAAAAGGTGAAGTGACCCCTTACCCCCTTCAGCGTGGTGTAGACTGGCACCGTGACATTTCTGTAGATGAGGCAAGTGAATGGCCCAGAAGCTGAATTTGATGGAAAATTTGAAACTAGGAAATTGAGAGAGAGAACAAAGACACTGGTGAAAACCAACAGATTGTAATGGAGGGACGTGGTGGGGAGGCACTAATGTAGCAATAGAAACCTCAACAAGATGAATTAGTGAGAAAGATGTACTGTCCTCCTGGAAGACTTGCTCTTGCAAAGATGGGGTAGAGGGTTCTTAATTTTGTAGAGTTCTTGGAGGTGACTGCAGTGCCTCTTCCATTGCGTCTCACCAACCCCTGCGTTCTCCCAGGGTAATGGCAGCCAGGCACAGTGAAGCATAGTGAGCATCAGTACCAGGACATTTTAGCATTCTGGTGGAGAAGTGCATGACCAACTTAACTGAACTAGTCTGAGACTGTCTGGCCATCTTACTAATTGATCAAACAAGTAAGGTATTCCATTGCTCCCCAGTTTGTGGGCCCAGCGCTAGCCTTAGATCTGTTCAACACCTGTAGCCACATAAGGTCCACTTATCCAGGTTCCCACACACCACAGAGCTGCCAGCCAGAGCACCATGCCCGAAGAAGTCAGTGCTAGAGGGCCATGGCAGATAATTAATTCCCTAATTGCCCTCCCCATCTTTATTTTGGAAGGTTCCATACCTAACTCCCTCTGCCATGGTGGTAGGTCACCAAAGGTTGTAGGATCTCATAAATAGGGGGAAGATGATGGTGGTGTCACCACAACCTGAAATCAGATCACAGGCAGGTAGGCAACAGCAGGGTATGCAGGGAAGTGTCTTGTCTTAAGTGGGGAAGGAGGTAAATGGGCCCGCCATAGAAGTTACTTAACACAGAGGCCAAAAAAATCTAGGATTGGTCCTTCAGGATATGTCTATGCTGCATTTGGGGGCAAGCCTACAATCCCAGGTCCACAGACTTGTGCCAGCATGGTTCATGCTAGTGTGCTAAAAATAGCAGTGTAAACATTGCTTTGACATTGAAACTCTGGCTGGAGTTTGGGCTCTCAAGCCCACTCCCTCCCCCAGGCTTGAGAGCCCAAGCAACATCTACAGAGTTATTTTTAGTGCACTAACTCAAACCTTGCTTAGCACAAGTCTGGGAGGCTCACTCCCAGATGCTGTGTAGACATACCCATATAGGCCTAGGTATCTTTCTTAACCTGGCTGACAACCAGGGTGAGCTTTGATTTGAAAACAGGCAAGAAAAGGAGAAAATATGAATAGCCAGAGACTAATGTCTTACAGCCTCAGCCTAAGCTCCCTCTCTGGATGGATCTTATCTTGAACTTACTCCGGCTGGGAGAGTCACTCCCGAGAGCCACTTCAGACAGCCTCATGCCAGACTTGGCCACAGCATAGATCCGACTCTCCTGGAACAACAGCATTGTGTAGGGCAACAGTCAAACAAAGCAGCAGAATATAAAAATAAAATTGTAAGTCAACTGGATTGTTTCACTTGTTCAGATCTAATGGCTTTGCATTCCCTTCTGCCTGACTGGCAGCAGCATTCATGAAGAAATGGATCTCTAAGGAAAATCTGGTCTGTTCCACCGCATGGCGGTTGGAAGGGAGCTGTAGTGGGGGTATCCAGTCCCACACCCCGAATCACAGAAGAATTGCAAGTGAGTGCTACAGAGATCACACCCTCAAACTGAGACATCTACACTCAATCATCAATTTAAATTACAATTTTAGAAATGCTATTTTTATTGCTCTAAACAATTCATTAAAATATATTTAAAAGGTCTAAAGTGAACAGCCATAACAGAATCAACATCTGTGAAAGATTCCCACTCTCTGTCCAGAGAATAGAGGCAATAGTTGAAATTATTTGAATAAGCCTTGGTGTGAGTTACCATAACAAATGGGCTTTCATCTCTAAAGATTTCAAAGAGCTTCACAAATGACATAAATTCCATGGAAAAATATCTGGCATTAACGCAATATTAAACTTGAGAAATCAAGCAGTGAAAGGTGGGCAAAAGCAGAGTTAAGGTTGAAAGATAATCCTTAATTCTGTACCCTCATATTTTTTCCTTAAAAAAGCTCTCTATTCAACATTGTCAAATAATAAGTAATATAATATTACACATAAAAGAAACGATATGAAAGTAGTATTAAGGTTGGAAAGTCAAGCACTCAAAATTGAGGATATGCCAGAATTCAGGTTGACCTATATTATGCATAATAATAGTCTTTAATTACATGAGCACATGTTATTTTTTCCATAGGACCCCACATTCAGTGCACAGGACAAACAGTGCTAATTGAATGAGTAGCTATTCAATAGTTTGGTTCCTTCTCATTGTTCGCTGGGTGGCCCGATGCCTTAATTAAGAACACAGTTCAAATCTGGGTCTGAGGACAGAGTTATTAAATTCCTTATGGAATTTCTATGGCACTCATCACGACAGTATCTGAGTGCTTAACAAAATTTAATTAATTAATCTTCACAACATCCTTGTGAGAGGAGCAGGTAGTTTTACCCCCATTTTACAAATGGGAACTGAGACAGAGAGAGATTAGTCAAAAGCGTCCACTAATTTTGAGAGCCCAATTTGAGACACTTAGGACATGACTTTTCAGAGAGTGTAGCATTATAGAGCACTTTATATATTCAAAGCACTGTTCCCATTGACTTTAGTTGCAGCTGTCAGTGCTGAGCATTTTTGCAAATCAGTCCACAGGGCACCCAACTCAAATTGGGTACCCAGAAAATGAGGAATGCACAGTGATCACCTGTGAAAAGTTAGGTTTAAGTGACTCGATTAGCATCACACAGGAACTCTATGGCAGAGGCAGGGATAGAATCCAATTCTCCAGGGCAGCATTCAACAACGTTAGCTATGAGACTGTCCTTTCTCCTCTCTGCCTCATTTGCCACACACCTCCAAAATTCTGCAACAAATCAGGCAGGAGTCCTACAAACAACAGCCTACTTCACAATACAACCCTGATTCATCCCCAGAGCAGGTCCATCCTATGCACTTGATGTGGCAGGGATCCTGTGGAAAAAATGGTATGT
>ML675613.1:45017371-45057329 GCA_007922155.1 Mesoclemmys tuberculata
TTTTTTTTAATGTGGTTTTTGTGTGCAGTTTCCTGGGTTTTTAAAAAAGCAAACTGAATAAACACCCCCGTTTCATCATCAGGGTTGGAACATTTAGATCCCCAACACAGACCTCTACCACTTAAACTAATGGAGTAACTGGTAGTAATAGTTGTTGACTGTTGTGGGCTAGACGCTAGAGGGAGATGAGACACATGCTTTGCCAGTACCACACTTTACTGTTGTTAATAGCAGAGACTTTGGAATCTTGGGTTCCTTTCCAGATTCTGGAGGGAAGTGTGCTCTAGTGGTGACAGATCCTTCTGATCCAGTCTCCTACAGTCTGTCCTAGTGCTATTTCTGCCCTTCCCTCCTATCTGTCTTGTAATGTCACATGGGGACAGAATTAAGGATGAACCTTCAGCTATAGGTTTGCATTTCTTGACTTTTGAGTTTGATCTCTCAACATTAATGTTTCTTTAGTGGGAATTATTTCCAAGGAATCTTTTGGTTTTTTGTTTGTTTTTTTAAAGAAAGGAAAAGAATAAAAATTGGCAATGCGACCAGTATGTTCCATTATCTGGAACTATTTGACTTGATGACGTATGAAGGCAGCCATCTTTAACTAGGTTGCCAGGAGCCAAACGGCCCAGACCAAGGTTACCATAAGCCTTCACCTAGGCAACCCAAGCCCAACCATTATAGACAGAGGTACCCAAGTACCAACGAAAGGTGAGCAGCATAGTATATGTAGTGTCATCTGCATTTCTTACCCAGGATGGGAATCTGTGTAGTGGTGGAGTGGGAGGTTTGCCTCCTGGGTCTAGTGGTCCAGCTTCAGAACTCCCAGCTTCATTTTTGCCTAAACCAGGATGCTGATCAATCTCCTCACCCATCCCAGCTTCTTCCCCCACTGGGCATCCTTCCGTCTCCATCTTTTCCAGCAGCTCATCATCATCAATGTCTGTCTCCTCCACTTGTGCAGGGCAAAGCGCTGAGGCTGTTATGGGCTGAAAGGTGCCAATCTCTATGCTCATTACATGATGAAAGCGATCAGCACCTGGCTGGGGTTGGCTGTAATGTCTCTTTGCTAGCTGGATACTGTCTCTTGGAGTGCTGGGTGTCCGGATTTTTGGAAGAGTCATACTATTGCCTAGGCCACATTCCCGCCCTGGAAAGCCTGGCTGTGCTGAAGTGATGGATGATGGCAAATCCAGTGTTGGCTCTTCAGTTAGGAGACAGCCATCAGGGGTGCTCATTATCTCCCCTGAGGATGAGGAGTCGAGCCTGTGGGAGCGGAACTTGGCACTCAGCTCATCTGAGGAGTTGCCCAGCTCTGATGCCATCTGATCGGAGGAGCTAAGAGAGCTCTGGTTTCTCCCCAAGGAAGACTGGAAAGCCAGGGCTTCAAGGACACTCGTGGACTCAGCTGGAGGGTCCAGTAATGTGGGATCAGAGCATTCTGAGGTGTCAGAGCTTACAGTGGTGAATGCTTCTTTCTCTACAAAGGGTTTCCAGTTGGATGGGTCAGGGATGACCCCCCCCATGTTCTGGGAGGGTGATGATTTATTGGCTTTATCTGCAATGGAGGATTCATCAGCAAGGATCATGCTTGCTGTAGAGGGAACACCTTTAGCAGATCTTCCCTGACACACCTGTTTGACACCCATCCCAAGGAGCACAGAATTCTGGTCTGGTTTCTCAAGCAAGGGTAACAATAGTGCTCTGGGCACCACAGGGTTAGAGTTCCAAAGCGATTCAATGGGAGGGATGGTTGTCAGATCTACAAAGGGCAGGAAAAGGTTGGTTAGAGCATTTAAATGTTTTTTGTTCAAAGTGTTGCGTGTTAGGACGAGTTCCTGTCAGGTGTATTTCAGCCATTGGGTAGGTCTTCACTACATGTGGAAGCAAGCTTGCCAGCACAGGTCCACCAATTGACATTAGTAGGGCTATCATTAGCATGCTAAGAATAACTGTGTAGAAGTTGTGGCTCAGATTCTCAAGCCCGAATTCCCTTCTTTATTTAATGTCTGTATAGTACCTCTGCTCTATCACTTCTTTTTCTTCTCTCTTCCATACTGCATAGTCTTAGAGACCATCTGAACTCTACAGATCCCTTCTAATGGTGTCACTGAGGGTGTGGAGAAGGGTGGTGCTCAACTAGCAGGAGGTTTGGCTTATAAACACTCCTAAGTCAGGGGCATCTCTGGGGAGGCCATGTGCCTCCTCAATGCCTCTTGCCTTTATGCAAACATGCAGGATTGTGTGATCCCATGGACTACCCAGCAGTCTTTGACCCTGATCCTGCCCTCAGGAGATGCAGGGTTTTAAACTATAGTTAATGGTGACAGAAATACTAATACTTTGTATTTATATAGAGCATGTCAGCCAAAATGAATACTCAAAAATGTTTTACAAAGCTGGTGAAACAAGCAGAGAAATTTGCCCCAAGGTCACAGAGCAAGTCAGTGGTGGGAACAGAGTCCAGGGCATCTGTCTCTCAGCACTGTGCTTAGGCCATTAGCTCATAGCTGCTCTAATGGCAGGATTGCTACTAACTTCTCACTGAATACCTGTGGAGCTGGTGAGGGAATAGTGCCTCGAGAGCTGCCATGTCTCCATCCTGATCCCTCCTCTAGCTATAGAGCCTGATCTCCACAATACAACCATGTGAGGTTGGAAAAGGAAATGGGGATACTTCTCCATTAACCTCTCTTAACCAGATTGGCTAGGGTTTCATCCGTTCAGCAGGAGGACCAAAGAAATTATCTTTTTAATCTTTCCTCACATAGCACTTCACTTTTAGGTTCCTAGAAAAATCACAAATACACTGGAATTCACAAAGCCTGAGTTAGGCACCTAGGCTCCCTATACAATGAATGGGGAGAGACAGACACCTTAAAATGTGATCCTCAAAACCAGCATGCTAGAGATGCCAATGGGGGTGCTAAGCACCCCGCAAGGCATCCAGCACCTAAGTTTGGGCTGCAGAGAGGCACCTATCTCTGCTTAGAGATCCACAAACAGGGACCAGCCAGCTGAAGTCAGGCAACTCAGATGCCTAAGGCATTTCTTACAGGAATGAGTTAGGCACCTGCCTCTCTCCACACCAAAGCAGCTGGACAGAAAGAGGGGGTGCTGCCACCTATCTTATGACTTTTAACTCAGTGTTTAAAACGCTCATCTGGGATGTGGGAAATCCAGGTTCAGGTCCCCCTTTCTCTGCCAGAGGGGTAGAAAGTATTTGAACAGGAGCTCTGACTGCTGAACTATCAGATATTCTCATGTGGAGCTCCCTCAGTCTCTCCTCCTGAAGCTATTCCACTGTGGATAACTAATAAAGGCGTGATTGTTGCACTAACCACTAGGCTATAGAATCACTCTCACTTTTTCTCTCTTTCTCAATGACTGTTTAAATATTTATCCACAGTGGAACAGTCCTGCAACTATGTGTCTAAACCTAAGGCTTAGGCACCTAAGTACCTTTGTGGATCTGGGCCGAAAACCCACATTCTTAAGATACCTCATAGGGTGACTGGCCTCTTTAAGAGGGAGCGAAGTCCTCTGCCTCTGTGACTGATTACCTGCTCCCCAACTGGGGTTAAGGGAAGGCATGTTGGCCTTATAAAGGGTGAGACAGCAGCATGCAATAGGAAAAGAAGCTGCAGAATAGTTTGAGACAGTAGGGAAACAAGACTCCAAGCAGGATGCCCTGCCCAGAAGCAGGGAAGAGCTGGAATAAAGCTGGAAGGCTTGGATCCTCTCCTGCGGGAACACGTAGGATTGAGTTTGAGACACTGGTGGGGGAAAAAGACCCTAGGTGAATGTGGGAGTGGCCCAGTGAGAGAAGGATTACTAGGACTCAGTGTTTTTAATTGTGTATACATAAATTAGATCCAGAAGGGGAATGTTTTAAGGACTCTGGACTGGTAGATTTATTTAAGGAGCCCTGAAGATGGAAGGCATGGTGCTGTACAGGGCAAGTATGTCCTCTTATTAGATATTAGACTCACAGGTCAAGGACCATCAGTGCCTGATCCTAGAGGTGCAAGGAACTGATTGTGACACCCACCCAGTTCTAATGTGACCCCTACCCTGACATCAAAGTGGGTGATCAGCGTAACTCTGCAAAAAAAGCCATTCATATGAAACATCAGTGGTATGTTTCCAGCTTCCTAGGCATGACTGGAGATGCCAGTAAATGAAGCTGTTAATATCAGCATGGCTGGCTGCAAGAGATTTATCTGCCTGCTGGGCCTCTGAATTTTGCTTGGCACAGTGAGTCTGTACAGTTATGTGGCAGGGTTGGGTGGGCAGTGCTGAGCTGTCTGCTGTTCAATGGGTTGGAATCCAGGGAACACTTAATACCAGAGTATTAACGCAGTTTAACAGCCATTCTGCCTGTGTGAACGGTCAGAGCCAGAGGGGATGAGAGAAGCCCACGTGCAAAGCACCTGACCGGAAGTGTGCTGGGATTGGCAAGAACTTTGCACTGTTTCCCTGGTGCTGGAGGGGCGGAGGTGGAAGAATAAAACATCTCAGAATGAATGCTTAGCAGGAGAGAAATGTTCCCTTTCTGCCCAGTACAAATCTAAGTCATCTGTTCTCATTTCTAGATTTTGTTTTAAATACACTGAGTTTAGGTTAGTAAAGCTGGGGAAATGAAGACGACTTCCTCTTTTTAACAGTTAATTATGTTCTGGCGAAATGTGCTGAATTCACAGTTCTAGAGAAGAAAGTTTTCTCTTTAGCCACAGAACAGGTACAGCAAAGGCATAGACAATGTAAGTTTCTTCCACCCTCATCTGCCAAAATGCTTCAACCTTGTACCAGAGGGGATGCTTCTCCCAGAGCAACAAGGAGAAGTCAGTCTCCTTGGCTCAGTCTGTCCTTATTTCCTCTGCTGCTAAGACTGTCAACAAGAAGTTCAATAGTGCCACTTGTGATGGTGGCTCTCTGGCAATGTGAATGCCTTTACCCTGGGAGGAAGTATAGTAAAATTCATCAAGGACTTGGTCTTGCACCACTGAAGTCAATGACGGTTTTGCCAGTGACAGCCTTGACTGCTTGAGCAAAAGGACCAGCCAAGCCCATTAACTTGGAAGCACTAGCAGCCTCATAAACCCAAGGTCCAAGGTTCAAACCCCACTGGAACCTAATAAGGAACATTGGTACAGTAATAGCAACATGCCTTCTATAACTTCTTCCATCCAGATGGTTTTACAAACATTGATATTAACCTCACAGTAGTCCTTTGATGCAGGTAAGTGTTGTTCACATTTCAAAAATGGGCAAATTAAAGAACAGAGATTGTGCCACTTGCCCAAAGCCATACTTACTAATCTGTGGCAGCACCCATGATTCCTGACTACAAGTCCTCAGCTGATTACTAGGTTACAGTTCCATGGTGAACATATTTACCTTGTAATGCATCCTGAAGGGCTTCAGTTTGCTCTGTCAGCCTCTGATTACAGTTTTTCAGGTGGTAATTTTCTAGCTCAAGCTATGAAACAACAATAATAAAATCTGAAAAATTATTTAAACACTCTCCCCATTGTTAAGAAGTGTTTAGGTCTCTGACTGCAATTAAGTCTCAAGATAAGAACAAGAAAGGGTAGATAACGTTAAGCCCTGAAACCCTTCTCGGCAGCAGCTCCCGCCATTTGGAATAGCCCTCTTATACCCACTCTTCCCAAATATCCTTGGAAATCACCTTTCTTCTCCCCTGCATAGGTTTCATCATTCCTCTCTCTGCTATTATTTATAATTTACCTCTAAGATATTTTTTGAAACAATTGCTATAAAATAAAACAGCTAAACTACTATTATTTGGGAGCATTAGCTTTCCTTCCTCTTGCATACACTGTAATGGGATCCCCACTGTCTCAGCAGGGACTGGACGGGAAAGACATGAAGTTAACCCCCCTCTCTCCCAATATATACTCAAGGGAGGGGAAAGAAGCATATCACAGTGAATTATCCAGGTGGTACTAAAAAGACTGGGGACTTTCTCCCAAACACAGGGTTCCACATGAAGAATCCCTGCTCCGCATATAGATGTAAGCATCATGCTAACAACTTCCTTCCTGAAACAGATTGAGAAATCAAAGGTTTAGAGACGTATGTGTAGCCTCACCCTAAGAGTAAAGGGATACTCAGTCTTTTTAAAAGTGAATGAGATGAGACAGCAGGAACCTGATCCAATGCTCACTGAAGTCAGTGGAAAGAATCCCATTGACTTCAGTGGGCAATGGGATTGGACTGGACCCCAAATGAGGTAAAGGCCCAGGGCAGAGAGAGGTTTGGAAGAGAGGGGAAGGGCAGACATGAGGGAATGCTGCGTTGGAGGAAAACTGTGTCAGACAGAGTTAGTAACATTAAGGAAGAGCAAGAGATAAAATGGCTGTGTCACAGGTGCTGCCTCAGTAGGAATGACAGGGACTGCAATGAGGGGTATTCAGCAGAGGGTTTTGGTAGGGAAGTCTTTTGCCTCCTCTGAGTGAGGGAACAGTTTACCTCAAGCCTGGTTCCTAGAGGTGGAAATCTGATCATGGCAACTCAGCACCAGTTTACTGCATTAGGCAAACTTTGTCTAAAAATCAGTAAATACTCATAAGTCACTAGGACAGAGGATCTGCCCCTGCATCATGAGCTGTGTGCAGTGGCAAACATGGACTCCTTTGTGGCAGTGAATATCTTGCTGTTGCTGTCCATACAAAGTGCTCAATCTGCAACTCTAGCAACATATAGAATCACCATCCCCAACTATACATTTCAAAAGCTGACAGCAGACTGGAGACTAACCTCTCTTAGCTTAAATGTTACCCATTCCTTGATCTTGGCAGCTTTGTCTTGAACGATTTTCGCTTCCTCGGCCCTCAACTGCTTCTGTGGCAAAGAGAGGATAAAATGCATTAGTTCAACAGGGTCATGATGTTCTTAGTGGGTTAGTGTAACAGCAGTGGCTTATACACTGGAACTTCCATTCAGCGAAGTGGTCTCAGGACTGAAGTGTAGTCAGATAATACTGCTCACCAGGCCTTTTAAAATCGGGCCCCTTTAAGATGTCTAGTGATTTCAAGATCCACTTGAGTCATTTTTGAAAATTTAGACTAATGACCCCAGGGTATCTGTTTTGGGGCCCTGTTGTGTCTTGGCCTCATTCCAGCTTGGGCAATTACATACTGCCTCCCGCAGTTTCATTTGTACATAGTCTTCTAACTCCTCTTGTCCTACATTATTGTGTTATATTGTTGAGGTGTAGTGTTACGTAACTGTAGTTTTCCAACCCATCAGTGGCTACATGTCAGTGGAGAATTAAACGATTCCTGTGTGTACCTTATAAAATGTCAGTAGTTCTAACTGGAGTTTAGAGGGCAGGTGTTTCAGGGCTAGAGTTGGAGGTTTAAGGAGGAGAGTTACTTTGAAAGCCTGAAATCCCATCAAGGTCTCTGTGATACATAGTTGCTGCTCTTATTGAGAAACCAAAGTCAAAGTAATATAATTGGGGACAACAGGCCTAAAACCTGTGCCTGGAACACCACAGGTAGCACTAGCCTGTTTATAGGTGGGATATTGTCACAGGGTGACTGACCCCTTTAAGGGAGAACATCTCACACCTCCTGTGACTGAACTGGTGTATCTTAGCTACCCCTGATTAGGGGATGGGTTTTTACCCAGGGTCAGGCGATACAAAGAGGCTTGAGAGCTAGGAAGGAAGAATCACAGGCCAAAAGCAGGCAGGTGGAGATGCTAGTGTCAGAGGAAGGCCAGTGGAGCACTCAGGCTACTGTCCTGTATCAGCAGCAGGAAATGAGGTGAGGTTGAAGGAAGACACAGGCCTGCAGAGTGCTAAAAGGAATGTCTCCTGCCAATCTCTGTGAGTGCTGAACTAAGGGAAGGCCCTGGGGACTGATCCTGTAGCCACTGTCCTGTACAAGGATAAAGAAGGATGTGAGACTTCTGTTAAACCCAGAACAGGTGGACTTATTATTTGCATTACTGCTTTGGTTGAGCCTCTAAACGTATTAGGAGATGATGAGGATAAGCCCAGCAAACCTCTATTTGAAGGAAGATTGAGGACTAAAGGGTTCACTCAACCATTGGCACATAAAAGATAAAACAAATAAAAAGAAATCTAGTACTTCAGTCTTAATTGGTCTGTGCAATTCAATGCCACAGCAGCACATCTAGTTCAGATCCTGTTGCTGGGTTTAAAATAGGCCTGGATAATTCTATGACCAAAAATTACTCTTATTTAAATATGCTTAACTACAAATGTTGTCAAATCTCATGGTTCATGTCAGGGAGGTAGGATTTTTTTTCCACCTTGAGTACAATATTTTAACATTTGCAGTGTGTATTACTCTACTTATTTGCCTTCCTCTGAAGCATCAGGTATCAGCCACTGCAGGAGATGAGATTTCAGATGATGGGCCAGTGGTTTGATAAGACTGACAAATCCTATATAATGCATTTTACATAGGCCTCTGAACAGCCATCAAATAGTAATAACCTGGGCTAGATTCAGATGAGAGACATAATGGTCAGAGACTTAGTATTAATTACACTCCAGAAGTACTTCTCTACAAGTAGTGAATCATATAGGCCCCAAGATGTCAAAGGCTCTGTTTTCAATCTGAGATGTCCGCTCTCCCTGTCTAGTCTGAATTTAAACCAGTGACCCCAATAAAACATTTTCATATGCTACTATGAACCCCCATCAGCCCAACCTCAAGCTGGGGCAGATGTGACTTTGGTCTGGTCTGTTTGATTCCTGTATTTCTCCTTGGGTGGAAAGGAATCTTGCTTTGGTAAGAGAAACATCTTACTAAAGCCTCGGGTCACCCTACAAGCCAGAAGGAGTCTGCTGACCTGTGAAGGGAAACCTCAGCCCACGCCTTGACTACTATACATTACCTACAGCCTCACAGGCCCATACATGCTACATTTCTTCCAATGGAAGGTGGCTTTACCTGTTTCTCCAACTGTGTCTCCAGTCTGACGATCAGATCATCCTTTCCTTGCACTGTGCCCAGGAGCTCCTGGTATTTTCTGTATAGGATACTCTCTGATTCGCTGGTTTTCATGTTGGCCAGTTTCACCTTCTCTTCCATGACTCTGACCTGAAAGATCACATCACACTTTCATTGTAATAACCATGGGTGAGGCGGGGTTGTTAATGAAAATTGAATGTGATGGAATGAGTTACTTTAATGGTAACACCCTGAATGGGGGCTCATCTTTTTGACAGAGGGAAAGAAAGAAAATCTGACCTTTAGAAAAACTTTTAGAGGCCTTGGTGAAGCAAAGGGGAAAGGGTGAAAGACAAGGAGAAATAAGAGAAGAGAACTGTTCGTATCTGGGCACCACACAATCTCTGGTAATAGGGAGACCATATAAATACCCTAGATCATATAGAAAGGAGAGGCTCACTCCATCAACTCTCCATCTAATACCATATTAAGTTATTTACTCCCAGTAATACCAGATTCAATACTTCAAGACCCTGGTCATCCTCTTCAAAGTCTTTGGGGTGTAATTACACTGGGGAAACATACCAAAAAACTCCCACTAGTATGCTGCGTAGTTTAGAGAAAGCTTTGACAGATTCTGGTGTTTTTACAGATGTGTAGGTTAAATCTGCTAATTAACACAATGGCAAAAATGCAGAAAGCCATCAAAGCCTTGCCTCTCTTTGGGCTCCCATCTATTCTGTTCTATGTAGATTTTTATACTACACTTATTACTGTAGTATCAGAGGGCCTTCCAGCAGTGCATTAAGCCACCTGACTAACATTTGTTGCATGTGTGCTCTCTCATTCTCTCCATGGAGGGAGAAGCATATGCAGTGAAATGTCTTGTTTTGAGCGGTGAGGGGAGTGTTTTAGATATAACTATCTGTTGCTATGTGTTTATATTAAAGAAGGCAAGGGCCAAAAAAAAAAAAAAAAAGGCACCTTGCACCTGGAATGTAAAGTGGTGAGGTTTGTGATGGTCTATAGTTCCTGGGGGAGTTCATACAACAGTCTTAGGCTGGCCACCAGGGAAAGTTCAGTCTCCTGCACAGACAAGCTCTACTCTTGTTAAGAGCTCCATTGTGCTAGAGGAACAGAGTTGTTGACCATAGTCTCCATCCAGAGCTTTAGACTATCCTTATAGGTATCTTGGGCCCAAGACCCTGGAGTGCTTTGAAGATAAGGACTGAGACCTCAAACGTTATTTGATCATCTATTGGAAGCCACTGTAGCAAATGGAGGACAGGGTTAATGTGTCTGCAATAGCCTGCCTTACTGAGGAGATTCCAGCTACGGCCGAATGCTGTGTGCTTCCTACTTGTGAAAGGCTTCATTCTCAGATATATTGCATTGCTATAAACCATCTAAGTGGTGAAAATGTATGAATAACTGAGGCCAGATCTTCGTCTGGCAAGATGGGATAGAATTTCCTACCAAGCGGAGATGGTAAAAACATTACTTGCAGATGCTGCTATGTGAGAGAGCTGCATCAGTGAGAAATCAGAGTATTCTTAGGCTATGGCCTGAATTGTTCTAGTGTAGGCATGTGTCTTCAATGACCAGAGACTGCACCAGGGCTGCAAGCCTTTCAGAATACTTCCCTCTGATCACCAGCATCACCTCTGCCTCGCTTGAGTTTAGCTTCAGACAGCTGTTATTCATTCAGAAGCTGATCTCATCCAAACACTGTGCCATCTTGGTGGTAGTGGTGTGATTGTATATAGTGAATGATAGGTACAGCTATGTATTATCTGCCTGTTGCTGGCATTTGAGTCTGTGTCATCTCACCAGTTCACCTATTGGTTGCATGTAGATGTGGAAAAAGACTGGAGAGTAAATTGACCCTTATGAAATTCCACAAGTAAGGGGTGCACAATTTCCTCATGATTTCATGTTGAAAGTGACCTTGCAGGAAGGGCTCAAACCGTCCTAGCACATTAGCCTGGACGTCTACCACCTCTCACAGGTGAGACAGCAGAAACCTGTGGTCAGCAATGTCTCATGCTGCAGAGGTCCAACAGGGTGAGAATGAAGGTCAGTGCAAACACTAGTTCATGTGGACAAGTGGGAATATTTTTAAATTATAGACAACATTTTAGTGCTCTAAAATTTGAGTTTTCCCTGCAGCCCTCTGAGAATATTACTTCTTTCTTTCCCAAGCCTGTGTGTCTAATTCCTCTCTTCCTCTGCTTTTATCATCTAATCCTCTGTAGTATCTGTGTCTAGTTTGCATGGAATATTCTACAAAGAACTTCTTTTTCTAGATAGTAAAGTTCCTTACCAATGACAAGCTGACCTCCTTCAACTTAACTCAGCCTGCTAATTACAACACTTTATGAGGGACAAATATGTGGTCCCGTTGTCTTGTCAGTAAGACGTGAGTTGTGAATAATTCCCAAACCAACTCTTCCCAAATGGCACTCTGCCTTGGCAAAGGCTTAGAGCCAGCAAGACAGAGTGCCGGTAATGCCCAGGTCACTTCGCAGATTCTGCACGAGAGAGCAGCTTACGCTCTATTGGGCAGCCCTCACCTCAGATTCCCAGCAGCCGTGTTTTGTCCTCTTGTCTGTCTGCATTAGACTGAGAGAGGCAAAGTGCTTCTTCCTCACACTGAATCAGAAAAGTAGGCACCGGCCATCCCAGCCAGAAAACTAAGCCTGTTGAGTCGGATGTGTTTTCATTAGCGTTCAGGTTGATTATAATAAAAAGAAATGGCCCCTCCTTCTTGTCTGATGCCTGAGTGCTGACTCGGTGCTGGAAGCTCAGCGTGGGGACTGCAGACATGTGGTTTCTTTAATTGAGGATGGCAGCTGTGGGAGCCCATTGAATTAGTAATCCAAATAGTCAGTCTCATGGGGCGAAAGAAAACAAAAGAATCTAAACTCCATGTGGAGCCCTTTCATTTGCCAAATGCTGTTTATTCACCCTGAATATACCAGTTTGTGGGAGGGGCAGCTCCACTTCCTAAACCTGCCATGTGTAATTAAAGCATTTCTACTGAAATTCCACTTCTCCCTGGATGTTGTTGTGGGTGGTGCTGTTGGAAAAAGCCTGATTCATTACCCTAGGTTCAGCCAGTGCATGGCAGCACTGCCTGGGCTGCAGGCCTCCCACTGGTGGAAAACGTGCTTAGGCGAGTCTCGGTCACAGCAGCACACATCACCAACAACCTCCACTTTGCCAGAAGTGCAGAACTGGCTGATTCTTCCCAGAAGGTGCAAAGAGTCGGCTAGAAGGGTCAGCCTCTATTAGTGGGTTTTGTACGGAGCCTTGGCTGGAATCTAAAACTGTGCTGCCCTGGCAGAACACCTGGAAAGGAAAGCAGTGTAAATACCATCCCTCTGCTGGTACATGGGGTGCAATAGCCACCCCTATGTTAGCAAGGATGAATCAAGGAAACTGCTTTTTAATTAAGTCGCTAGGTGGTCTAGTAACCTCAAAAATAGCCCAGCGACAATCTCTCTGCCTGTCTCACCCCTGACCTCTATTACAGACCCACAATCAATCCCTTCCTACTCCACTGCCACTTACTTCTGCCATTATCTCAGAAAGCAGTGGGGAGAAGAGGAATCTCTGATAGCATGGTGCCAGCAACCCAGACATTTTGCATGGGGATCAGCTAATTATTAATCTCATATAGCATATAATTTTATAGTATGGGGTTGGGATGTTTCTAGCTGAGATGTTGCTCTGTGTTTACCGCCTCATTGCACTTCAATCCTGATTTGCAACAGCCCCCTGCTATTCTGTGGTCCAGTGTGCCATACCGTGTGACTGTTTGTCACTCCATTGATTCATCTGCCTTCACATCACAGATCTGTAGGTAAAGATGCAGCTTCTGTGCAGGACTCTTCAAATATTTTAGTTGCAGAATTGAAATGCAGGTGTTGTGTTGGGTTTAACTCCTGTAGGGCCACCCTGGAAACTCAGGCAGGAGGGTGGTGGGACAGGACCAGAAAATTACTTCACTGCCTTGTAATAAGGCTCCCTAGCGAAGCTCCACAATGCTGGGTGCTCTCTCTACAGTGGTTTGGAGAATTAGAATGCTGGCTTGCTGAATCATAAATATATCAGTGCTGGAGAACCTCTTACCTGTTTTTCTGCATTCTCAGCCCTCTGCTCTGCCTCGATCATTCTCTGCTCCAGCTCCTGCATCTGCACAGCCAGAAAAGAGATTTGACAGTGAGCAGACGAACCATTACTTTTTTTACCCATAAGCTGCTTTCTTTAACAGAAACTCAGATCTTTGGCATTCATAGGGTTAACTGGACAGCTCTGGCCAGGAAACAAAGACCTTTGATCTCCCCCAGCCTACCCTTCCAGCTCTTTTGGATGCGCAGGAACTGTTTTTTCATTAGTAAGCTTCATCATTCATCACATGGGTCAAAGGAACATCCCCAGTGCCTTAACATGCCTCTGCAATTTATACTCGGTGGATTGTTCCTGCAACTAGCCCGGCTACAGCCCACCTTTCTCTCCTGTGTTTTCTCCAAATAGTGACTTGTTAACAGGACCAGATAAAACTGATACACCCCTGAATGACCCCCAGTAGGTTCTATATGCTATCTAGATCTATATGGGTCATGTAGGTCCTGTGGTCTAGCTACAAAAGCAGCCCCTAATCACACAAAGCTACAGGTTAGTGATGATCTAACATTCCTATTGTACCTTTTATCCCAAAGAGTTTAACTGGTCCTTAATTGAAGCAAAGCTCTCAGCAAAGTCAATAGGTGTGTACAGAAATTAATCATAAATATACAGCCATGTCTGGAGTGAAATATAGCAACTACTTAACACGCTACACAACCATGTAAAGATTGAATATAAAGTCAGTTGTATTCAGGTGAAACTGGAGAGAGAATTTAGAGGTAGAATGCAATTACCCAAGCTGGAATTTGGTCCAGGGTTTATTTTTGCCAAAAATATCATAGGCTTTTTAAGTGGTTAGAACCTTTGTTGGACAATTCAACTAAGAAGTGGCACCTCCAGCAACAAACACAGCTGCCGGCTGTCACTACAGGCCCTACTTGTAGCACAAACAAAGTTTTTTTCACTCTATTCCTCCAAACCATTAGAATTAATCTAATCTATAGAATTAATAAAAATTAATCTAATCTATAGAATTAATAAAAAAAGTTATTAACCTTTTGTAACTACCTGCTATAGACTTTAATAGTGAATTATATTTCTGCTATAGCACTCTATAGGATAGTTAAAAAAAAACTCTCTATTAAATTTTACGAATATTTTTTTAGATGCCTAACTAAAGGTCTATAAAGATTCTGTTGGTTTCATCCCTCCTAAATTCTATGCGATTCTTTCATAATTTCAGTGGCATTTAAAAGAATGTCCCTATTTTTCTCTTCATATTTCCCTATTTATAGCTCTCAAATGTTGGCAGGTAAGGAGCACAGCACATCCTAACAACATGTTGCTGTACCATTGGCTCAGCACTGACTCTAATTTACTTTTCACCATTGATGCTGTATTTTCTTCATTTTGCATTTCAGTCAACTGGGATAATGAAACCAAAGGGTCAGGTTCACATAATTATTAACAGAGGGCTCAGTTTATCATTTCCCTTGTGATACAACAGGAGTAAGGTCCATTAGTGCATACCACCACTGTAGAGGGGATCCTTTGCCAGGCACAGATCAGGCTCTGCTGTCTCTGTGCTGTCTCTTCTGCAGCCCCAAATGTGTTGGGTGTAAAATGGGATGGGGCATGACCTAGGCCAGTGGCTCTCAACTAGGGGGATGCATACTCCTGGGGTATACAAAAGTCCTCCAGGGGGTACATCAACTCATCTAGATACTTGCCTACTTTTACAACAGGCTACATAAAAACCACTAGCAAAGTCAGTACAAACTAAAATTTCCTGGAAACAATGACTTGTTTATATTGCTTTATATGCTAACTATACCATGTAATATAAGTACAATATTTATAGTCCTGTTGATTTATTTTATAATTATATGGTAAACATAAAGTAAGCAATTTTTCAGTAATAGTGTGCTGTGACCCTTTTGTATTTTTATGTCTAATTTTGCAAGCAAGTAGTTTTTAAGTAAGGTGAAACTTGGGGGTATGCAAGACAAATCAGACTTCTGAAAGGGGTACAGTAGATTGGAAAGGTTGAGAGCCACTGACCTAGGCAGACCTGTATCCTGTGATTATGTCCTAAAACCCAATCAGGGCACAACTGAGGGCAGCTCATAGGGTTGCCCTCACCTAGGCCATGGCCCCTACTGCCCCCTACCCCCATTACTCCCTAAATAGAGGTGGTTCAAACTTCCTCCACCCCCTTCTGTGGCAGCACAGGAATGAATCTGCTCCGCAGTATCCCAGAGAGGCAAGGTGGGTCAGGTAGTATCTTTTCTTGGACCAACTTCTATTGGTGAGAGACAAGCTTTAGAGCTTACACAGAGCTCATCTTCAGATCTGGGAAATGTACTCCAAGTATCCTAGTGAATTTCACTCTCAGATTCCAGTGCTCTACCACAAAGATGCTGGGTCTAGGTTTTCCAAGATGCTGTGGGGGAAGGTTTACATCTATTCTCTCCTAAAATGAGTGGGTTTTTTGTTTCAGGGATGTACTTGTTTATATTCAATTCTGTAAGTCCCATCACTTCTAATAAAACCTACATTTTGTGCTTGAATCACTAACACTTGTCTAATAAGGTTCCCTTCCTCAAACGTGTCATCTCCAAGGCTCTAGCCTCTTCTAGAGCAACACGCAGGACTGTCAAGGACTCTTTCCTTCAGTGCCTGCCTGGCTTTGATCCCCTTCAGGCTTCAGCTAGTCCATCCCAGCTCCCATCCCCGCTCTCTCTCTCATTAAAATAATATTTGCATGCCTCCTGGTCTCTTACTGGAGAGGAACATAGAGCTGTAGGACAGGGGCCTGGAGGGTCTTTGTGCTCACAGGGCTGCTTGAGAGTTTGCTCCATTCTCATAATCTTTCCCTGGGGAGTTGACACTGTGCCAGGAAAACCTGGGGGCCAGAGACAGCACCTAGGAAACACATGAACCTTTCCTTCAGTCTGGCTTTATTACAGCAATGGCATTTGTGGATCATATGACTCCTATGTTCCCTGTCCCCTTTTCTCAGTATATTCTGTGTAGCAATAGGGATCAATTGTGACAGATGCACTTTATCTAAACTCCCCCCAGCTTGACTTTTTCCAAAATCTTAAGTCAGTACAGAATGAGATTAAGGACAGATCTTTGGAATGCAGGGCCCACTATCACAGGAAACCTGGATAGAGAATAACGAGTATGAGGCAGCAGATGGCAGCATTGTGCATAGCTGGTTGGCGCTGGCCAGCTGCCTCCCCTGAGAGGAGGATCAATAACTCAGGCCTAGAAGACAAAAATCCCTATGGGCAAGGAGTGATCGGAGCAAGACACTGTTCCAAGGAGACCCCAATGTTTGGGAATAGCTTTTTGGTGGTTCTGGGTACGATTTAGTCTTAATCCACTCTGAGTCTGTGAAACATGTTGGAAGCCTCACAAGAGCACATTGGCGTATGCTTCCAGTATTTCCTAATGTCCTTACTGATGAAGGAATGAGGCAGAGGCAGGTAGTAGCAGACAGAGTTATAGTTGAGCACAGCACTAAGAGTAGGGATACCTGGGCTCTATTTCTCTCTGAAATGATGTGTGAATATGGACAAGTCACAGAGGACAAAATGTAAAGGGCAATTAAAGTCAGTAGGATCTGCATCTCAGTCCCTTGGAAAAACTGGGCTTTTAAGCATCTCAAGCTGATTATTCAAACTTTGTGCCCTCTTCTTGAAAATGTGGTCCTAAAAAACACTTCTGCACCTAAGTGTCTCCATCTGTGAAATGAGATGGATATTACTCCCTGCCTGAAAGGAGCATTGTAAGCTTTAATTTAATTATTGTGAATTAAATTTAATTTGATTAACAATACATTTAAATTATTATTATAAAATTAAATCAATGTAATTATTGTAGAGCACATTGAGATCCTTGGATGGAAGGTATCAGAGGAGGTGTGTATGCATGTTTCAGTGATCAAACAGCAAACAAACAAAATTACATACACTAAACTTAACCTTTGCTAGAGCTAGCATAAAAATATCACAATGAGCACTAAATTCCCCTCATTTTCAGTGTTCTGAGCCAAGAGGCCAAGGAGCCTAACTCCTCTCCAGCTCGTAAAGGCAATGCCGCTAGGGGAGGATGGAATAGTTCAGCAGGGCAATGTTATGGAAGCTTGCCTTGCTGTTACCCATGCTGTACCTGTTCTGACTCCATGGCGTCAGTCCTTGATAATCTTGGCAAAGAGGCCAACATGGAGGCCATTCAGTGTACATGGTGGTGTCTTGTGATGTGAACATATGACCACTAAGCCTGGAGATTCACCAATACCTTTGTCATACAGTTGGCCATTGAATATCCACCACCAAATGATAATAGCTTCTGACTGCTACCCACTACATGCAAACTGGTGCCACTTTAAATGTGGAACAAATCAATGCTGTATGACCACTGCATTGGAATCAGGGAGGGCATAAAGCAATTTCCTCCACTGTTACCCAGCAGATGGGCACTTCTGTAACTTTTTCCCTTTCCTGTACTGCTTCATTTTAGGGAAACATCCCCCCACCTTATGATTCAAGTGAGCATGGAGTTGAGAGCTCAAAATGTACACGTGCTCTCCTGCTGAGAGGAATCCTGCTTTGAGAAATCTGTCGTCCTGGACTTGGGCCTTTAGCGGATTTTTTAAAAATATCCTCAGTATATAACCATCTATAAATTCCAGCAGGTTTAACACTTCCTGCTGTGATACCATTATTATAAGCAGGGCTGCACCAGGTCAGGACTTGGATAAGAGACTTCAGAAAACTAATGATCTTTCAGGAAATATAGGCTTCTCTTCCCTCTGATGTGGTATCGAGACAATACCCTGACACCATGCTAGCTGGCTTAGTATAACTGTAAGTGTGCTCTCTGTAAGAGTGGGGTGACCAGGCTAAGTTTCAGATGAGTTAAATTCTGCCATCCTAATTCCCCATACAGTTTAAAGTGAATTGATAGCCTTTACTTCCTGTATTAACCTGTTGTATAGCTTTGCTATGTACCATAAAACAGCTGTTGTATCTAACCCACAAGAATCACTTCACCCATCTCTGGCTTCATGTACCACACAGGAGCTGTGGTGAGACTTACAAACAGGAGAATATTAAGGCTCTTTGAAATTCCTAGGGGGATTAATAATACTTAGCATTTATACAGCTCCTTCCATTTCAAGATCTGAAAATACTTTGTAATTACACAGATAGGGAAATTGAGTCACGCTGATTAAGTGACTTGGCCCCAGACACACAGCAAATCAGCAGAAGAACCAGGACTAAAAGGCCTCTCCCCCAACTCCATTCTTGTACTTTCACCATTAGCCCGTCTTACCTCCTGCATATGCTACAGGAAGGCAAAGATTTGTCATTCAAATATCTCAAAATGAAGCTGAGTCAAAGCCCCATGGCCATATTAAATATAAGAGGCTTTTCCAAGGATTGTTATAAAATGCATCTCACTTCCATACAGACAAGTGAGATGCCATCCAGCTGATCCCTCTAAAGACTGCATAGAAACCTGCCTGCCAGGTATCTGAACAGACCTCTACTCATATGTTCAGTCAGGCATTCAAAATAAAATCAAGGCTTAAAGTTAATTTGTTGCTCAGCTCTTCTTTTCCTCCCCTTTCTTTTGGCCTTTTTTTCTGAGAGGCCCACAGCCCACTTGTAACCAGGTCATCATGCTGCCATGGCAACAGCCTGCCATGTCACTCACCAACAGATGATTATCCTTCTCTGTGTGTAAGAAACCCAGAGAGTGGAAATAAAGGCCTGTTACCAAAGATGCACAATCCCTGGTGATATACATATGCTCCTAGAACCCAGCAGTCTGTAGCATCTATGGTGGGCTGAAGGGTATGCAGAACTTTGTCATAAAAATATGATATTTTGGCATCTTTGACATGCTTATTAAGGACCTTCTTCTGCAGACACCTACATGTCAGTAATTTTACTCAAATAGTTAAGTGCCTGCGGGATCAGGCTGTCAATACATAACCTCACAAGTGCAGCTCCACTTCCTTTCTCCGAAACTGCATGGAAAGGATACAGTTTAACCCAGTATTCATTTTAGAAGCATTCTGTATGTTACAAACAGCACTGTAGATTACTCACTCTGAAAACTCTTTTAAACATCTAATGCATTTGTGTAATAAAATGCAGAGTATTACACACCACAAGGATTCAAAAATCATGAGTCAGACCAGATCTCCCAAAATGCCATTAGATTCACTTAAAAACCAAAACTAGATCCCTTTTTTACAGTATTTGCCTTCTGGTTTCTAAGCGTTTGTAACTTGGTTCAGTTTTTCAAGCTTTTATCCATAGCCATGAGGTTAGATTTTTTTTTTTTTTAGAGTTGAGATTCTCTTGATTCTAGCAATAGTAGTATTGCTGTAGCAGCTGAGAGCCCCAGTCATGGACCAGGGCCTTACTATGCTAGGCATTGTGCAAAGACTGTCCCTGGTCCAAAGAGTTTAAAATCTAAGTAAGAAAAATCAAATATTACTTGTGATAAAATTGCAAAAGAGTTGGCAATACTATCTGGAGTATATTTTCCCTTCATGCCAGTTGGTGATGCTAGTCTGATCAGTTTTAGTCTGGTTCACTTTCAGCTTCTCAGTGCTATAATGTTTAATTTGCAAATGCTCTAAAAGGATGGTTGCTTAAAAACTGGTTTCCCTTAGAATAAAATATGGAAATATTTGTAGTGTCTTAAATTATGCAATTTTTTTCTCCCCCCCCCCCTTTCTTTTCCTTCTTCTTTCTTCCTATTTTAGCCATATTTTTCCTTTTAAAATTTCAGGTAAATTTTCAGCTGGTTCCAGTAGTTTAGGGCTAAATTCTTCACCAGTTAATTTTGCCATTATCTTCACTAGGAGCAGGATTGGCTTTATATGGCTGAACAAAGTTACTAAAGAATCTATATATGAAAATGTCACTGTTTGATAACTCTGTAATCATTACATAGATACTCCTCACAACAACTTAAGGAAAGTGGGGACTTCCAGGAAGTAGGTCTGAGTGGAGTTGCAAGAGACTGTCCACTCAGATAAGGTAGCAATTCTGGCACCTGGAGGGGTTGTAGTCTGCAGTTGGGAAGGGAAAGAGTTGGAGCAGGGGTGCTTGGGAGGGAAAGATATATGGGAGCTGAGAAAACACTGCTCTAGTCCCTCATCATAGAACCCTAGAGAGGAGTGTCCTTGTCCTGATGGCACTGAAGATTAAATTACAAACAAATGCACACAACCTAAATATTTTTCTCTTTGCATCTACTAAACAGATGAATGGAAATTTACAAGGGGTCCAACTGGTGTTAGCCTGGGATGATGTTATGTGGACACCTATACACTGAATTGGAATAAGCATCCCCAGCAAATTCATTTCACCTAGGCTGGTGGTTCCCAAACAGGCTTGTGGACTATGGGAAATCTAAGGGGCACTTCCTGACCATCTGCAAAATTCTGGTCAGTCACATCATGCTGGTCCTTTTTTTCCATTGCTTACACATTGTTCACGGTCTTCATTATAAGGAAGACTGCCTAGATGCCTGTAGTAGCAGCTGAAAACAAGGAGGAGAAGCCAGCCACCAGCAAGTGAAGAATGTCCAGGAGAAAAGGGAATGAAGCAGCCAGGTAGTACATCCAGGGGATCACGGAAAAGATAGATACCATCTGGCATGGAAACGTGGTACAGGAGAAGGAAACAAGGCAGCAGAGATGGGGATAGAGGGTGGAGGAAGAAGAAGAACCGGAACAGAGAAAGGAAGGAGGGTTGAAATGAAGAGCAAAGGTAGACAGTAGGATACTCTCTCCTCAAAGACGAGGAACACAGATTAACTTCAGCTAAACAAACATGCTCTAATATCTCCTTTCCATGTAAGCAACTGCCATAATTGCTACAGAGCTGGTAAGAGACTGAGTGAGGAGGGAAGGGAGTTTGCAAGACAGTCTTCCAATTCAGAGAGATTAGGAGCCCCTGACACAGGCCACCTAACCACCATCAGATAGTAGAGAATCTGTATTCAGCAGAGGCACTGTGTACTATAAAACTTCTCTTGGACAAGCAAGTTCAGGTATGTCCTGAAACCCGACCCTTACCTTGTCCTCCCATCCCCTCCTCTCATGATATACGTTAAGTATGTGCGGCCTGGCTCTTTGACCTTTCAGCAAACCACATCACAAAGCCATACAGCTGGTTACAGAGTAACTTGATCACTGAACCAAACTGCTGAGATTAAGGAACAAAGGGCCTATTGCTTTGAGTGAAGGGCTGGATTAGCCCAAGAGCTCCTTCCTTTTCCACCGGGGAGCTTCCTGAAGCAGGTGACTATCCCACTGCCTCTGGCCAGGATTTTCCTCAAAGGTTCTGTGAAGGGGAGAGTCAACCGGGTTAATGCTATGTTCATGCTCCAGAGGGAAGTGTAATAGCTTCATTAGTTTGATGTGGATTTAACCTAAGAATTTCCAAGGAAAGAAATAAAAGTAGGAAATGGCTAGACACAGTCTAAGAAACAAGGCTTAGATTTCCTTGGTGACCTAAAAGCTGGTCTGGCTGCCTTAAAACATGCCTACTATGACTCTATACAGTACTTAAAGTCCGTTTAGCTCCACTGGCTTTAAAACTGGTTAGAAATTGTCCCCACTATGGACAGGCCCTGGAGGAGCTCAGCTCAGAAACTTCCTTCTCAAGGTAAGGTGAGCTGAGAGTTTCTCAGACCTGTGGAATGAACAGGACTTGCATGCTCTATATCAGGTTAATGCAAATGTAATTAAAGTGAAAGTGCAGTTAAACCACTACAGAGGCTGAGGCAGGAATGTACAAACAAGGGAGCAAAACTGATGTAGGTCACAACTAACATCAGGTCAGATTTAAAAAGTGTTAGGATGTCTTCATAAGGTACCTGCTTGCTGTTACTTAACTGTGACCAAAGAAAAATTGCCACCACCATACAAATAACTGATTGGCTGAACAACCTTAAATTGGATTATCTTAAACCACGTTGGATTTAGGGAGGGAATCAAAAGCAAACTATAAACTGCATTAAATACAGGCCTGAGGCTAGTAAACAGGGGTCCCAGCAAACTGCACATGGCTGAAAGTACCATTCTTAATTTCTAAAGGTTAATCATGATCTTTATGCTTTGTGGGAACCTGTAAAAATAGAGCTACATTAGCCAGAAATAATTCCACATGAAGAGTTCAAGAAATGAGCTTGACTTGCAGCCTTCTGTGAAACAAATAAACCTGCTGTTACCAGAGCACTTCCGTGTCACTTTCTATATAGATGATTTTTTCTTCTTCAGAAACACGGATGCATTAATTCAAATGGAAAATAATCCCTCCTAAAAACAATCTCAGAGAAAAAGAAATCAAGGCAGGGGAACATAGAATATCAAATGCAAAAACTCTCTCCCTCCCCACTCCCCCAACTTTTTTGGGGGTGGAGTGAATTTAGTGGACACGAAAGTGAGGGTTCAGACAAAAGTAGCTTTTTAAGCCAGAAAGGTGCTATGCAAGCTTCCTCTGCAAAATTTTGTTAATGTGTCTCAGTCTTGAGCCGCTGTCCCCCTTCATAGTTTTGGCCTGGGACCTGACACAGGAACCACAATGCAGCTGTTCTGTACCGCAAGAGCTCTTCTAATGCTACCTCAAAGCTCTTGTAATGCCAACCCAATCCCAACCTACAGCATCCTCTGCTATTGGTGACCAAAATCCAAATCAACTCTGCTACTGCACCTGTGCCCTGCAGTAGCCAGAGTCCTTCCCTGGATAGAGACTGCCAATTGTGCCAGACTCTGCAGGGGTGGGGATAAACAAGAAGCTGGAATGAGCCTGGCAAACTCCATTCATTTGTGACCTGAGACAAAAATCTAAACAAAGGTCTCCAGAGGTGAAAAATTAAAATAGAATATTAGAGTTGGAAGGGACCTCAGGAGGTCATCTAGTCCAACCCCCTCCTCAAAGCAGGGCTAACCGCAGCTAAATCATCCCAGCCAGAACTCTGTCAAGCCGCAGCTTAAAAACCTCCAAAGATGATGGAGGTTCCATCACCTTCCTAGGTAACCCCTTCCAGTGCTTTACCACCCTCCTAGTGAAAAACTTTTTCTTAATATCTAAGCTAGACCTCCCACACTGCAACTTGAGACCATTGCTCCTTGTTCTGTCATCTACCACCATTGAGAACAGCCTAGCTCCATCCTCCCTGGAACCCCCTTTCAGTTAGTTAAAGGCCACTATCAAATCCCCCCTCATTCTTCTCTTTTGCAGACAAAACAGGCCTAGTTCCCTCAGCCTCTCAAGTCTTGTGCTCCAGCCCCCTAATCATTTTGTTGCTTTCTGCTGGACTCTCTCCAACTTGTCCACATCCTTTTTGTAAAGGGGGTGGAGGAGAACTGGACACAATACTCCAAATGCAGCCTCACCAATGCTGAATAGAGAGGAATAATCACTTCCCGCGATCTGCTAGCAGTGCCCCTACTAATGCAGTCCAATATGCTATTAGCCTTCTTGGCAACCAGGGCACACTGCTGACTCATATCCAGCTTTTTATCCACTGAAAACCCCAGGTCCTTTTCTGCAGAACTGCTGCCTAGCTCGTTGGTCCCCAGTCTGTAGCTGTGCATGGGATTCTTCTGTCCTAAGTTCAGGAGTCTGCACTTGTCCTTGTTGAACCTCATCAGATTCCTTTTGGCCCAATCCTCCAATTTGTCTAGGCAAAATATTCAATTCCAATGAGCCACCAAGAAGCCTTTGCATCAAATGTAAGTCTGATGGTTTAGTATTTCAAATACACAAGACCCAATTTTAATTTACACCAATGCTATTTGTACACAATGCTTGGAGGCACATCACCTTAAGGCTCTTAAACAATGCCAGACAGGAATAAAGTAACAATACTGTAAATGCCAATTAGGTCCATAGTCGATGTAGTTCAGCTGATGGATTGTTCTTGCTCATTGATTTCACCTCATAGCCCACCAATAGGTAGGTAGACATGTTGTAGTGCATAGCTTTGGCCTCACCTTTTCAGCTAGTAACTCTCGGATCTTGCTAGCCTGCAGGCGGAATTTAAAGAGCTGGGTTTCCAATGCAAGGCACCGTTTCTGCCAGTTCATGCAGCTGCTATTCTCCACTGCGAGCTCTGCCATGGCAAAGCCCTTCGTCTCCTTCGGCAGATCCTCCAAAATGCTCTAGAAAACACTGAGAAAAGAAAAAAGCTTTAGACTGGTTATCCTAGCAGGGTTTTTCTCCTTTAGTTCCATTCCAAGAGTGTGTATGTGAGATGCCTCCTCCCAGAGTTTTTGGCACGAGCCTACTATGTAGGCAGTTGAATAGTGTAGGTTCTCTCCATCCTATTGTGGTGTCTCCTTGAAGTCACCCTACCTTTAAAATGAGAACTCCAGCACAGCCACTAGGACTGGTGGTCAATGTTGACTATCATCATCAGACAAAGATTTGTTGATTTTAAGGTTGCTCAGTATTAGGGATGATACCATTGAAAATACCTAAGCATTTAAACATATAGAAAGAAGTGAGCAATTAGTGAATGGTTGATAAATATTCAGTTGAACTCCCACCTCAATGAATAACTTACAGAGATTATATAATACATCACATTGCATATTCAACCACAAACAACTTAACTCTGCTCAGTCTGAGTATAGACCAGAACCCTCTTACCTACCTCCTCTGCACTCTGTACAGCCAATATGGCTACACACTCTCAGACCACTACAAACTCACCACATTCATTTCATAGATCCAACATCACTCCACTTAGTTCATCTATGCACTATTAACTAGAGACACCAGCGTCCTACTTTCTGTATAAAGAACAGAGACTGCACCTTCCCTACTCTCAGCTACTCGCAACATATTACATTTTTATTCTCATCTACAGTCCAAAAATAGCTTTCCCCAACTCACTATTCCACTATGAGTCAGAAAACCCAACCTATCCTATCCGTTTTCCTCCTGTGGAGTGAAAATCTCAGCATGCCCTTTTCAACTCACCTTCTTCCTGTGAATGAGAAGTCCTATCTTCCAGCTACTGACCATAGATATCCACTTCATCCAACCCAATTAATACAAGAGGGACCACCTGGGTCATGTACATGCTGGCTGACACTGGTGCCAGAGTGGAGCCATGCTGACCAGAAGGAGTTCTATGAGGGATTGTACTTAAGGAAGCACAATGTCGCCTAGATTTCTCCAGTGACAAGAGGAACTGCTCTTCTCCTGCACATCCACTCAGGATCTGGGATATTGGTTCATCCTGTTATCAAGACAGGGGCCATTTGCTAAAAATTCATTTCAGTGATCAAAATGTAAACACCCCCATTTTTACATTTGTAAAATGGGGTTTTGGTTCAGACTCATTTCTATGTTACACGCTTTCAAGGTCAGGCCATGACAGACTTCTTGATATCTCTCTAAACTCCACAGCCTCAAAGCTCTTGTGGATTCCATGCAGGAGCAAAAGTCTCTTCCAGTTTGGTTGTACAGCTCACCCAGCTGCATTTAAACTCTAATCTTTCCCAGAAGGACTTTCGCACAGCCTGCTAGCATGTATCTAAGCATGAAAACCTGCTGCTATGTGGGGAAAATGGGAAGGGAAAGGGAGACACCACAGATAAATTTGTCTTTTGGCTAAATATTTAAAATTCACATAACCAGAAGACCCTTTGACAGGAGGCCAGAAGTTAATTGAAATTGCCTGCATGCACAATGGGCCAAGTGTCCTCAAGCATAACAACAGTCATGGTAGGGCAAACCTTTGGCTATGAGGTATTCAAGTGTCGTAGAGAATAGGGGAGATAAAACCTCATTCATTAGGCTTCTGGAGAAACTGGCACTGTTACCCAGACCAGAGCATATTCAACTAAGTTTATGCTTCTGTTTGCACACTATACACATTCCATCTCCCCAGAATCACATGCTTAACAGTCTGAGAGATCAAGGATGGAAAAGACCTTTTGGGTAGAGCTGGGAAAATACCTTAAATATGTTCCACAAATATTTGCTTGACTAAAACTTGGATTGGTTTTGTCCTTTGTTTGCACCCATTTCATGTTCACTCCCCACAAATATTTACCAGCAGGAATGAGTGCAAAAACAGTGGATTTACAGCACTGTAAAGAATAGTTGTGAACAGTGAATTTTGTAATGTCAGTTGCAAGAATTTATATTGGATGAGTATAACTCTTAGGCCTTGTCTATGCTAGCACTTATGCTGCCAAAACTTTTGTCGCTCAGGGATGTGAAAAACACGTCCCCCCTGAGTGACATAAGTTTTGCCAGTATAAGTGCTTGTGTGGACAGCGCTATGTTGGTGGGAGATGCTCTCCCACTGATATAGCAACTGCCACTAATTTAGGTTGTTTTATTATGTCAGTTGGAAAGCTCTCTCCCATCCCATCGATATAACACAGCACAGTTGTACCGATACAGGACATACACAAGATATCCTCTTACAGCAGCACAGCTGTACTGCTAAAACTTACAGCTACAAGTGTAGACTAGCCCTTAGAATGGTTCCCAATCAGAAAACAGAAATAATACCCTGTGACCTTCTCTTCTCAAAACCGATCTAGCTCGCCAGCATTGACGAGAGAAAAATTGTGTCAGGAGGACCCTGACAATTTTTCCATGGATTTAGGAGGACCTATTATGTCCTAATATACCCTTGTTTTACAGATGCTGATTTTTTCCACAATGGGAAGTAGCCTGTTTGAGAACAGCAAGAGAAGTTGCCTCAGAAAACTTGTTAAAACTTATTGCACAGAGAGAGAATGCTGCTGGGTCTAGACAGTGGTAGCTGGGATTTTGGGAGCTTGCTTGCTATTTAATGTGCAGAGTGCTAAATGGATGGAACATTTTTAATCAAAAAATGCAGGTTTCTTAAGATCTAAGGTGCTACAGAAGCCATAGTCCAATCATTCAATGCAGAAAAGACATGGGACTATGCATCAAGAGACCTGGGCTCTACTTCCAGCTCCGCTGTTGACTCATGCTAAGATACTAAACTTTCTTCTATGCTTCATTTCCACCCCCATCCTTCTCAACTTGTAAATGGAGGAGTAATAAAATGGAGGAGTAATAAAAACTTATCCACCTTTGTTAAAACATTCTGGATGAAGCTATGGAAGGTATAACAACTTATTTGAGTTGTAAATTTTTGGATTATTTCAGGAGCAATATTAGTATCTACCCAGGCTACAGTGAGGTACTCAAGTCTCACGCATTAAGCATGAGCTAGTTGCTGCAGTTCAGTTCCCAGGAGTCAGCTGTCCCTATCATATACACTACTAACACAATTGTCATCAAGTGGTGATCTTGTTAGCAGTCTCAGCAGAGAGGCTAAAATGAATGGTGGGGGAGTGTCTCATACTGAATTCTTTTCACACCCCACAAATGGTCTTTCCAGGACTGAGGGCAGAATATGGTTTGCCTGCACTGCTGCTGCATATAGATGACCTTTTCTGTGAGTTCATAGCCCCAGCACCTCTGGGCTCCTAACCAGCAGTTGCCACTGCTGTTTTCTAGCCACCCTGCTCTGAAGGCAGCACTGCCACCAGCAGCTGTGCAGAAACAAGGGTGGCAATACCATATCACACCACCCTTACTTCTGTGTTGCTGCTGGCAGCGACACTGCCTTCAGAGCTAGGCACCCAGTCAGTAGCCCCAGTGTCCAGCTTGAGCCCCAGCACTTCTTTCAATACAAATTAAGCACTGGTTACAATGCATTTTGGTGCATTACCATGGAACACCATAAAATGATGCTAGCAAAGGTGGGTGAGTAGGGGACAGTAGGAAGTGTGAGCACTGGGCTTGTAATGTCATTTTCACTGTAGTTTAGATGCTTGAAGGTTTGCCTCCCAGTTTCTTCAGGTGCCAGATTCCAAGAACACTTTTCAGGGAGGATGTGGTGCTTTATCTTAGCACTGCAACACGAGACCCGTTACCCCAGACAATCCCACTATTGTACAGATTCCTCTGTCCCTCAGTGGGAACAAACTAGAACTGAAAGATAAAAAACACACAATCCTATCTAAGTCCTTGTTCACATCTAAAGAGATTATAAAGAACTGTATAAAGACCACAGCCAAGGTTAAAAAACCCTGAATTTAACCTACTTTATTTTTCTCCTCAGTAACTGCTTGCAAAGTTCAGATTTGTTTTAAATGTTTGTTTTCCAAATATATGCATGATGAGTCTTCCATACAAGATTAGTACAATCATCAAATTCAACCACCTAAAACCCAGAAGCAACCTTACAATAATGAACTGATGCATGCTGTTTGGCCTCCTTGTGTAACCTTACAAACTAGTGGAAAGCAAAAATATTCAACAAACATGTCTTTTTTAGTTATGATGCCACAACCCAGCAAAGCACTCAAGGTCATGCTTTATGTTAAGTAATTGAATTGTCCAGTTTACTTCAATGGGGCTCTCACATGCTTACTGTTAAACACACACACAAGGGCTTTGCTGGACTGGGGCCTTAGTGAGAGCACAAGGATTCAAAAAGTGAAGCAAAATCCAGACAGAAAGAGATAACTCGCCCCACTAGATGCAATCACCCTCTGCATCTTCTGCCTTCCTTTTTAAACCTTAGAAGACTTGAGATTCTCATTACTCTGCAACATACATGAAACATAGGAATGGAAAAAAGCAATAGCCTGAGAAATTGATTGTTACAGTTGTTTACTACTTAAAACTGAATCAATTGAAGCCTATTCTTCTGTACATAGCAAAGATGGCTCTTGCTAAGGTGCAGGAGTGATTATTTAGCTGTATGCCTCCTGGTTTGGGTTAAGAGTACATCTCATATACTTTAGATATGAACATAAATTACAGATAATTTTACAGACAGGTTGCTTTGTACAATACTAGTACATTTTTCAGATAATGACCTGCCCATATTTTCACATGAATTGTGAATTACAGCTCCACATCAGAATGCAAATTCATCTAATACAGGGGAATAACATCACTCAGGATCTGTATTGTATTGTGGAGGAATCGCCATGGAAGCTGCAGACCTTTCAAAGAACAGCATTCTACAAGCACTTGACCTAAAACTGTCCAGAAATACACAGCCCACCCCTCTCCACATCACATTCTACACAGCCCAACACATCACTTAAGCCAGTCCAACCTCTATCCACGTCCCATACTATACACATACATCTAGTCACAACTTCCACATCTATCACTACATCACAGTGTTTTTATCAGGCACTAGAGACAGATACCATTACTCTAAAGCCAGTGGTGTGCAATGGTCACAAAAGGTTCCAACAACAGTGTATAGCTTTGGGGTCTTATGAAGTTATGGCTAATTCTGTTCTAATGTGGCAGTTTGGACAGAGATCATAAGTGAAACATTGCTCTTGTTATACTGGCATAAACAGATTTGCGCATAGATTTTAAGGCCAAAAGGGATTGTTATGATCATCTAGTCTGACCCTCCTGCATAACAGTCCATAGAACCTCACCCAGTAATTTTGGCATGTAGCCCATAACTTCTGGTTGAGCTATAACATATCATTTAGAAAATATCCAGTTTGGATTTAAAGACTGTAGATTTTCCATCACTTAAAATCTAATTATATGGGTGAACGGTACATTTTCCAATCTGATTTCTCCCACCCCATTATGAAATATTTGGGATAGTTTTGCTTTGGAAAACTAAGAACAATGAATGCCTAATCCCACTGATGGAAAAAATTAATAGAAATGTTAATTAAAAGTTCAGTCTTAACAGCATTTTTGATACCTGTGAAATAGAAAGCATCTACTTAATCTAGTAGGGGCAAGATTTTCAAAACCAGGTGTCTAAAGCTAGGTTCTTAAATCCATATATAGGCATTTAAATAAGTGGCCTGATTTTCAAAAGTGCTAAGTGCCAAGCAGCTCCTGTTGAAGTCAGGGAGAGAGGTTGCATGTTCAGCACCTTTATTTAACCAAGCCACTTATTTAAGTGCCTAAATATGGAGTTGAGAACCTAGCTTTAGATACCTATCTTTAAAAAAAAAAACATCTTTGCTTCATCCATAAAGTTTACACTTAACAGCAAAGATGAGCCTGACAGCAAACTTTGGATCCCAGAATTAGGGAAAGTACATCCAGTTCCAAATTTGGGGAAATACAAATGTGGATCAGAGTTTTGCAGCTAATTTGTGACTGTAGGTGGAGTAATTAACATCCCTGAACTTTCTGAAGTTCTTCTAGCTTTGATCCAGAGAGCTCCCATATTTTCCACTAAAAGCCTTTTGAAAAGGACTAAGAACAAGTGATTAAGCAAGATGACCGTAAAGGCTCTAAAGTGTTAGGAAAATCAGTCCTATTTTACTGTGAGTCTTGCACGGAATAATCAAAAATGAAAGCCAGCGAGACAGTATTTCCATATCTCAGCTACACATTTCTCCACGCTAGAGCTTCAGTTTAAAACAGTCCCGGGTAGGTGAGGTTAAATTAATTCAGTCGGTGCAAACGAATGAAGTGGAAACGCTTGGAACTGCCAGGCCAGTGCCCCGGGCGCTCTCCCGGCCGGCTCGCTCTCGAGCTCTCAGCCGCAAGCTCAAGGAGTCAGCGAAAGGTGCAGCTGCGTGTCTCAGCTGAGCGGATGGGAGCTTCCCCGTGGCTCCCGTCCCTCCTCCCCCGGGCAGAGCGCCGCGCTGAACCCCCCACTCACCGAACGCCGCTTCCGGAGCATCCCGTTCGCCCTGCGCGAGACGCCGCCGCCCCCCACCGCGGTTTCCCCTCAGGTGAAGTGGCGGGGTCACCGAGGCGCACCCCCAGGTCGGTTCCGGTCGGGGTGTCACTGGGCTCACCGCCAGCTCGCTCAGCCCGGCGGGGATGCGCAGGGCAGGGAGGCGGCGAACGCGCGGGACGCGGAGCCACCCAAAGGGCGGGCGGGGGAAACTGAGGCAAGGGACGGGGCGGGCCAAGCGACCAGCGGGACCCTTTTCTCGCCGCGCCGCCTGGCTGGCTGGGGAGGCTAAAAGGGGAGGGGGAGGAGGCGCCCTGGAAGGACGTTCCCCGAGCCCCGCACCTCACAGCCGGGCGAGGAGCCCCGGCACTTCCATTTGGCCGTGGGGCTGCCGCCTTCGCCTTGCCCCTCGTGCCGGCGCTCAGCTACCCGGGGGCCGTGCCTGGCTCCACCGCCCGCACCCCCGGCCGAAGCCACCGCCTGGCTTCTCCACCCGGGAGCGAGCCGGGGGCCCCGCCGCGCCGCGCCGGCTGGCAGCTGCTCCCGCTGCACTCAGGTGCGGGGCGAGCCTGTCCCCGCCGCCTCACTCAGCCACCTGCAGCCGCTCACGGGTACGCGCCGAGCAGCCCGAGCAACGGCAGCCGGCCGGGGGGGGGTGGTGCGGGGCGCCCAGCCGCTGACCTTGGGCTGTTCTTGGGCCGTGCTCCCGGGGCGCCGCCGCGCGCCGCTCCTCGCCGCCCCATTGAGCGCGGTGCCGTGCTCCCGCCGTCCCTGCCGGGCGCGCCGCTCGCCTGGAAGCCGGCGGGCTCCAATAGCAGAGGGAGGCAGGGCAGCCCTGAGCCCTCCGAAGCAGCAGCACAGGAACTGACATCATCGGCCCCGCGCTTTTAACTCCTTCTCTGGCCCTGCGGGGAGGCAGCCCGGGCGGGCAGATTCCCCAGCGGGGGACGAGGAGGCTCCAGTGGAAAATGAAATAGGAAAAGGCTGGGTAGGTCCCAGCCCCTTCCGATCCCCCCGCTGGGGCAGGGGGTGGAAAATGGCACGGATTAGATATAAAGAAAACAGGGCCCCAATAACTGGGGCTCAGCCACTGCTGGCTGCGTCCTTTTTTTCCACCTGCTTGGCCAAGATCTCTTCCTGCGGCCTCCCTTCTGTGCAGTTTCACCAGCGTTGCACCTTCAGCTGCAGCTCCACCAAATGTCAGGAGGCGTTGGACACAGCTAGGAAGGCCCGGGATGGTTCCTAGTAGCAGGCATGACTGGAGGGTAGACTCACTTTCTTTGTCTTTTATACTGGGACATAAATCCAGCCCTGATTACTTGACTGCACAGAGAATCCCCTCCGAACTTACCATCATGAAGTCCCTCCTCCATGAGAGGAGCAGTTCCCAAATCTGTACTGGAATTGTGAGTGTACTGTAGCCAACCCCACCAATCTGATGAGTTTCTATGCCGGACCCTGGATGGTCACTCCAGCCTGGCATTTAGTTGTGTGCACAGCTACCTGCAGCACAGCTGGGACACTGCTAGCCTCCTCTAAACTTCCATGCCCCGTTGCAGGTTACTGCATGCACAAGTGAAAGGGTAGCGGGCAATAGCAGGACATTGGGGTCCAGCAGAGGGATTGTGGCCTAAGTTCAGGCAGTGTTAAAGCACAGCAAAAGGGGATGAGGCTAGATGGTTGCTGAGTGTTATAGCTGAAGCCTACCTCTAGCTAACAATACCTTAGAGGAGACTCCCCATCCCTGCATGGTCAGGTCTGCAACCACACTTATATAAAGTCTGGGGAAAATAAGTTAATGATTTCCCAAGTTTTTAGGGGTGTCCTCTCTAGCATGCCAAATGTTTTATTGGGGCAGATGGCCATTAGCAGCCACCTCTTCAGATCTGGCTGGGATGGTTTAGTTGGGGTTGATCCTGCTTTGAGTAGGGTTGGACTAGATGAACTCCTGAGGTCCTTTCCAACCCAAATCTATGATTCTATCTACTGCACAAACAACACATTTGCTGGATACTAGGGCAGGCTATGTTATTTAAACAGAGCTAGAAGGAGAGGGAAAATCCATCCCTCAGCATTTTTTGAGAGGTGTCTGTGTGCTGCCTGTTACTGCCCACTGCTGGAGAGAAATATCATCAGCCTTCCTTATCTATTTCTAGTGGCTGAGTTTGCAGAAAGTTCCTTTAGTTCACTGGGTGGAGTCTGGTGAGTATGCAGAAGAGAGTTGGCCCTATACTTGGAACCAAACATCCTGACACTTTGTAGCTTAGGCTCATCTCTAGTTTGCAGCAAAAAGATTGTGATTTCTGGTTCAGGTGTTGCAAATGTGTAGCACTTACATTAGCGGGATCAGTATTACTTCCATCAATTAGGTAGTTTATATAATCATAGGAGAAGTTTCCATTAGCATGACCAGCTGCATAGTAATTTTCACACATTAAATCACACCAGCTGACATGCATGTGCTTTTGAAGTGCCTGGCTTTTGAAGCAACTTTGTCCCTTATCTCCAGGGAGGTATGGTTTGGTATAAAGCAGGCAGGGCCAGATTTAGGGGTAGGCAACCCACCCAGGCAACTGCCTGGGGTGCCAGGCTTGGGGGGGCGCCGGGCTCAAGGTGCTGTTTTTGTTGTTAGCGACAAAAGGGAAAATAGAATGTTTGAAGTAAAATGTTTCAGGTATTCCGTATCTGGATTCATTTTTCACTAACCTCCTAGAATGTTCTGGACCTTTGTAGAATCTCATGGTATCTTCCAGACATTCTGAAATCTACGTTTTCCTTGACCCTCCTAGAATGTTGTCAGCCATGCCCTCACGGGTATATAAGGGATGGGTCGTTGCCAGTAAGTCAGTGAGATATATGGGTGAAGTGAGATGAGGTGAGAGCAGAGCCCAGCCCAGCCCAGCCCAGCCGTGATACTGTGAATCTTGTTTTATTGAGATTTAATGAGATGCCAGAGATATCTATCGAACCCCTACCTACGTAAAATAAATACTGTTACTTCTCTTACTTACTTCCATGCTTAATATGTAATGTTTGATGACTTTCTAAGTAGGACATAGACTTTTGCTCTGCCTAAAGCTGTTTGATTTCCTCTACAGAAAATAAAAGATGCCCCCAAAGAAGCCTTCAGGAGCTCAGTATAGGAAGGGAAAAGCTCAACTGCAATAAAAAACAGGGTATTCAAAAGTTTAACAAATGGAGGGAATGGAGTACCAAAGACTCTACTTGCCTGGAGTGCCATTTCGTCTAGAGCTGGTCTTGAAAGCTGGTGTGACTTGCTGTGGGGGATGTACAAGCACAAAATAAACTCTGTTGTGTGACTGTAAGGATAATTCCATGTAATGCTCCGAAACCTAAGTTTAGTTTGTTGTTGAGATCATCCACCTACCACAGAGGCAGAGCTCTGAGTCGGTATGAAATAGAAGGTTTAGACACTGGAACTGAGTTAGGGAAGAACAGGGATGAAGAAAGGATCTTATCTTATCAAATCTTATGACTCTAAAGCCTGGTCTACACTTACCTTCGGGATTCAGCTGCAGTCAATGGGAGATACGCAAGTGATTTATTGCGTATCTCCCATAGACTTAGCTGCATCTCCTCCACGCGCTGTCCACACTGCGCTGCCTTCGACACAGCGCTACGCCACTTATCGGGGTGGTTTTCCTGTGTTGCTTGCTGGATCGACTGAGCAGGTCTACACAGACCGCTCAGTCTATCCAGAGCAATCGATCTGATGGCAGCGAATTTGCCGCCATCAGTGTGGACCCAGCCTAAGCAAAACTATACATTAAACATACTTAATAACACCCAGGTTACAGTTATCCAAGCCAGGGATGTCCCTTGGTCTATCTAAGTTCAATTGTGGGTTCCCATCTCACATTCATAGTACAGTTCCACTGGAATCCCAGCAAAGAAGCAATGGGCAGCAAGTCAGACACTCATGATTAGTAAAAAGGTTGATGGTGTGATGAAATCAGTAACATATTAAAAACAGACCTAAGAATATTAGGCCAAGTGTTTCAAACTTGCGTGCCTAAAGTTAGGCTCCTAAATCCCTACTTAGGCACCTAAGTAAGTCATTTGATTTTAAAAAAGGCTGAGGACCCAGCAGTTCCCATTGACTTCAGGGGGTGATGTGGCTGTTTAGCATCACACTTCCCAATTGTTCTGGATTTCAAGGGGCATTCTGTACATTGGTTGAATCGGGCAGCCTGTCCTGCTGCACCAGAAAGGCAGATTATGATCCATGGATGAATGAGAAAGATGGTAAGGAAGCTGGGCTGAGACAGGCAGAGGGCTGGATAGAAAGCTGGGCAGAGGTGAGCAAGGAACTGGCTAGGGTCAGGGACAGGCAGGAATCTGGGCAGAGATGGACCTGGAAATGGTGACATTACCACTGTCCACGCAGAGATTCCTCCAGTGATTCCCACTGCTGTTGCCAATAGTACCTGGAAGAAAGGGACTCTGGTTGCTAACACTGTGTTTATGTATATAAATATATCAGGGGGATTAACGTTAGGGAGGGAGAGGAATTATTTAAGTTTAGTACTAATATAGGCACGAGGACGAATGGGTACAAACTGGATATTAGGAAATTTAGACTTGAAATTAGACGAAGGTTTCTAACCATTAGGGGAGTGAAGTTCTGGAACAGCCTTCCGAGGGAAATAGTGGGCGCAAATGACTTATCTGGCTTTAAGACTAAGCTTGATAAGTATATGGAGGGGATGTTATGATGGGATAGTTTAATTTGAGCAATTGATTTGGATTATCGGCAGATAAGTCTGCTCAATGGTCTGTGGGAATGTTGGATGGGATGGGAACTGAGTTACTGCAGAGAATTCCTTTTTGGGTATTGGCTGGTGAGTCTTGCCCACATGCTCGGGGTTTAGCTGATCGCCATATTTGGGGTCGGGAAGGAATTTTCCTCCGGGGCGGATTGGCAGAGGCCCCGGAGGTTTTTCGCCTTCCTCTGCAGCATGGGGCATGGGTCGCTTGCTGATGGATTCCCTGCAGCTTGAGGTCTTCAAATCTCACTTTTGAGGATTTCAATAACTCAGTCATGGGTTCGGGGTTGTTATAAATGTGTATGGGTAGGGTTTTGTGGCCTGCCTTGTGCAGGAGGTCAGACTAGATGATCATATTGGTCCCTTCTGACCTATGAGTCTATGAGTCTATGTTAATCATTATTCCTATTGATTAAGGTATTGTAATAAATAACCAATGCCAAGCTGTCTAAGAATTCCCTAGCGGGTTCCTGTAGGGGAGAAAGGAGCTTCTGTTCATTGCCACAGAGCACGCCTGAGGAGAAGCTGACTCCAAATTAAGGGATGTCTAGAAGGAGCAATAGGAGCTATTTCCTTATGGCTCCCTTGTCCTCTTCCTCATGCTTCTCAACCAGGAAATGTCTCCACCAGATTGTACAGCCACAAGTGTGTGTCTCTTAGCCAGTCTCTTAGTCTGGATTTTTGCTCTCTCTTCAAAGTCACTGTGACAGTGAAACCAATAGGGTTGCACCAATGTAACCGAAATGAGAATTTGGCTCACTGTTTTTCCCAGGCGGTGAAGCATGACTCTTGGGACATTCTTCAGCCACTGAACTTTATACAAAGCAACTCTACAGAAGACTGCTTACACACACTTAGATATGGTGCTTTAATCCCTTGAGTGCTGAACTCCTACCATAACTCACCCCACAGAGTCCTGTGCTGTTGTTTCTCTAACACAGGAATTCTGTAAGACTGCAGCCCATTGAGCCTTACAATGTTGCCTCTGTTAAATAGTATTAATAATGATTAATAGCAATAATAATAAATTGCATTTTGTTCAGCGTGGGATTTGGGAGGAGTTAAGAACAGGTAATGGCCCACAACTGAGTGGTTTGTTCTTTGATATGTCAATCCAAGCACACTATTTCAACCCCTTTCAATTCATAGACACAGCCATTAAAAGAAAAGAAAAATTCAGTATAAACAGCAAAGAACTTGATAAAAATAAAGGCAGATCTAAGGGATCCAGATTTAGCATTGTTAGAGTATCACAGCAAACCTTTCAGTGCTTTGCTAGGAGCACCATTTCAGAGAGACATGGGCAGAAGGATAAAATATTTTAGTGCCAACATCTAACAAGTTCTTAAGCCAAAGACTATGGACCCTGAAGTAGCTTTAAAAAGAGCTATATGCTAGGAAATTAAAACTGAAGAAATACTACAAACCATATGCCAAGCAGTTACCCCCATTGCAAATGGGAGAGAATATTATATTCCTGACAGAATGTCATTAGCAACCTGTCAAATTAACAGCTATACCATCCACACTGAGGACATATGTCAGAAGTACCCTGAGACTTAATCCTACATGGGGAACAGAAAACATCTACACAAAACCAAGAAGGATCTGGTCTCTTTCTTGAGGATATTCAGTGTGCTGATGACAGTGCTCTTATGCTAACAGAAATAACATGGACCCACCTCGTTATTGACTGTGAAAAGCACAAGAAACAGCAACCACAGATTCCCAGTAGCAGATCTACCTCATTGGATAAACAAATCACTGCAGGAGGAACTGATGTGAGAACAAGAAGTGGTCACAGTATCAAAAAGCTGTTGAGGTTCACACCCAGTAATTGGTATTAGTTTGTGATTATTATTTTTTGTTGCTATTGTATTTTATGTCCATTTGATTTTTTTTAAAGGGAAGATTTAACAGTAGCAATTTGGTGTTACCAGCTACTGACCTTGTCATGTGATGAGGTATTTATTTTTGTCACCCTGTCCCAGGGTTCACAGAGTTTAAGACCAGAAGGAGACCTTTAAGATCATCTAGTCTGACTTTCTGCACAACACAGGCCTTGATGGATAAACTAAGCAGATGGAGCTTCTTAAATCTTTCACTATTAGTGTGTGTTTTCCAGACATCAGGTCATTCTTGTCAATGATTTGATCATAATACTGGGACCAGGAAATAAAATCCAATTTTTTATCAGCACTCCTGTGTGTGTCAGACCTTTATTACAGGCCTTGTCTTCACTGCTAAATAAGGTGTATTTTTTTACTTTGGTGTAATTATTTAACACATGTGAGCTATCCTAAGGTAAAAATACAGTGAAGACCAGGCACTTCAGTTTTATCACAAGGTAAACTCCCTGAGATTAACTCCTGGTGGTATATAGTACCGTTTAGCTTTTGGTTTACTTCATGATAAAACTAAAGTTTACTAAAGTGCCCAGTCTTTATGGTGTTTTTATCTCAGAATAGCTAACACTCATTAGTTACCCCAAGGAAAAAATGCACTTTTTTTAGCAGTGAAGACAAGACCACAGATAGGTAAAAAAGAGGAGGCGGCGATGTGGGAGTAGACAGGCAGAGAAAGAGGAGAAAGGAACTTGGCAGCATATTTGTTTTGTATGATCATTGTGTGTCTGATATTGGGTGGTATGCCACACATTATGTTCTTACGTACCAGAGTGCTCCCTGCACCTTTCTCTGAGTCCACAGGCTACAGAGGTAAATGCTATGTAAGTGATGTTATGCATTGTATATCACATGGAAAAACTGTATCAGATTCTGTTGCTGAGGGTATTAAGTTTGTATGTAACCACCCAGGGGACAAGAAACTCAATCAGGTGATGAGACCAAACTCAGCTGAAGAGGAATAACAAAAGGCTCTGGTTCCGGAGACTAGGAATAGGCTATAGAAGTTAGCATCTCTAGATCGCTGGTTCAAATTCAGACCATTCTGTAGAAAGCAAAAATGTTATGATCTGATGGCTGTTAGGGAGCTGATGTGAAAAGAAATGGTGGTCTCAGTTGAATCCCTCGTAGCCAGATGTCCACACCACAAAAGGGTGGGGGAAGAAAAGAGAAGAGAAAAGTTTCTAGTAAGAGATATGGCTGGCTTTGTTGGAAGGGCTTTTGGCTCCCTTCCTGGTCTGACACTGGAGTCAGGCGCACAGCTGCCAGATATTTGCATTCCCTGTTCTGGTATCTTTCAGGCCTGTCAAGGAAATGTGTGATGGGAAGGAATTATCTCATTCCCAGCGGGTTGGAGGAGGGAGAGTGTGTGTACAGAGAGCCCCTGCTGACTTCTACTCTGCCTGAATCACCCAGGCGAGGTCATTCTCAGGTTTCTTCTAAATAACCATGGAGACTGTGCCAGCTAGAACATTGTCTCAGACAATATCTTAACTGTGCCAAAACAAAGTAGTGACAGAGCAGTTCTTTTGGGGGCTCCCTTGGCATGAGACTCCTCACTCATTAGTTTCCATGGTGACTCACAAAGTGAGCAGGAAGACAAACACTGCTCTCCTACCAAAGAAGAATAACTAATAGGCTAGTGGCTGGGAGTGCTAAATGCTGTCATATCCAGTCAAAAACCTGAGATCCACTGCCAGTCCTAGTGCCTTGCTCCCTGACCTGGCATGGAGAGTTCTACAGTGCCATGCTAGGGTGGGGATATTAGCAGTTGATGCTGGCGGTGGCATTAGGTGGTGCTACTAGGTAAAGACGATGATGCCAAGTGCCGTTATTAGGTAGCAGAGGCAAATGTAAGCAGGTTACACAGGCAGGTGGCATTACATAGTGGAGGCAATTGGTATCCCTGCAAGGTAGCACTGTCAGTGGATACAGACGGTTAGCATTAGCATGTAGCTTTGGCAGGGGGCACTATGGAGAGTGTATACATGCACATATACTGTATATACTTAGCATGTACTCTTTAGGCTTTCTGATCTCTCCGAATAGCTTTTCATGTAAAAATATCTGGCGTTTAGTTTTGTAGTAGATGAAAAATATGTGTGCAAAGAATGGTCCACGCCCACATCCAGTTCATCAGGTCTCAGCAGCCTTCACACACACATGCTGCTCTGACAGTCTCACCATGAGCTGTTCTCCTTTATAAAAGCAGCAGACATTACTTTGCACTGTACTTTTCAGTCCAGCCTCGCAGCTGCTGGCTGCCTCTTATCCCCCGTAGAGCAACTTGTGATATGGCAGTTATCAGACACAGAACAGGCCTCAAGGGTGAAATGACACAGAGGAGGTAGGCAGGTGGTGAATGTTCTGATCTGCATCAGTTTTGTTTTGCAATTAAAAATTTCTGGGAAAATTCCAGGGAAAGGAGAGGAAGAGAGGGGGCTAAAAG
>ML675613.1:45057729-45096009 GCA_007922155.1 Mesoclemmys tuberculata
CTAAAAGGTACGATGGCTTTTAAACATGGCCAACTTTTTTAAAAGTAGCCACTAATCTGGGGCGCTTCCCTTTCTGGCTGGCCAATTTGAAACACCATGGGCCTCATATTACAGCTGCTGAGCACACACAGTTTCAGTGAAGTCAAGGGGAGCTGCGGCGACCGAGCACTTTTGGAAATGGGACCCAAAGTGTTTCCAACAGGACATGCCAAAATAGTGGCACCCCAAATAAATGGCCACTGATGAAGATGTTGCCCTAAATATTTAATCATGTAACATTGTGAATGGGGTGAGCCTCCCCCCTCAGCGGTTAGAGCCTGTGGCAGCAGCGCCACCTCATGGTATGAGTCTGTGGCAGCTGCTTTGCTAGTGGTACAGGGGAAGGGAACCCTGGGCCCTCCTGTTCCACTGGGTCATAATCCAATAGCCCCCACAAACACCTTAAAATAGGTCTCCATTATCTGCAACCCAGTTAACATTCTTCCCTGGGTTTCTTCCCACCTCCTCAGAATGCATCGTGGCTTGTGGTTATCCTTGGCAATCTGGTTCACAGGCTTCAGCAAGCTAAGGAGTCCCAGCCTCCTGCAGCTGTCTTCCCTCCAGGGGATACCCTCCTGGCAAAGTTCCTCCCTAGCAGTGCCTGCACATCTGCCTCTCTCCTCCCACCACCCTGCTGTGCTGAGCACACTCCCTTTTCAGACCCTCCACCAACTGGAGTACACCCTGCAGGACTGAAAGGTTGGTGGTTCCCCAGCCCAGAGGCTACAGTTATTCCTGCACCCTTATTTCTCCAGTGTGGGGTTTATTGACTATTGCAGACATCCTTTTGGCGAGTGCCTTACAGGAGGTGAAGGTATGAATTCAGGGCTTCTTCTCTCACTCTGCTGGGAACCCGGGATGAAATCATACCTCACTGACATCAATGGGAGTCTTGTCATTGACACTTCTGGTGATTAGTACTCTACAGGAGACTCACATTTAAGTTTCAGTCCTCTTTTCTCTCTCATTCCTCTGGCCAGGGCTGATTTTAAAGCACCACTGGGAAAGCCAACTTGTTTGAAGCCCTCTTTCTGTATCAGTAATTGCCTCTTGTCCCCAGTATCTACACATTATTAATAACTGTACAATAATTATTAATATTATACAGTGACTATTCATACCCTAAACAACCACATATAAGAAGAGAATAATTCTAGACAAATGGCCAACAGAAAAGGCCAGGCAGCTCCAAACATAAAAACAAACCGTGATCCTTTACAAAGGATATCATAATGCCACACGGTAAGAGGGCAGAGCGTCAGATTCCAAACAGTAAATGCTTACTCAGGTGCGAGATAAAGGTTCCAGACACAATCTGGATCTCTCACACTTCTGGGAATCTAGTGCCAATGCCAAGTGAGAGACCAGGCTTTACTCACAGGTATGACTGATTCAGTAATTGTAAGGAACTAAATCCCTTGGAATTCTCTGGAATAGAGAGAATGGGGCCAGAATAAAAAGAGATGCTCAATGCAAGGAGAATCTCCCAAGGGTGGCATTCTGGGTGGTCCTTCCAGGCTTCAGGGCTCTGAAACAGAGATTTTCAATGGAGTTTTTCATGCATGGGCTGTAAAATCACCTGCTGGATGTAGCTGCAAGAAGGTGTGGGGGAAAATTTTCTGCTGAAACTTTTTTGAAGATTTTTGCAGAAAACATCAGGGTTCCACAAAGAAATTCAATTTTTAGTTGAAAAACGAAATTTGTAATGGTTTTGCAGATGAAATATTTGGTTTTTGGTTACTGAAAACAGTTCTTCAGTTTTCATGGATTTCTTTTGACAACAGTCAATTTTTCTGGGGGGGGAGTAGTGGGACATTTCCCAACTAGATCTAATTACAAGCTTGTTTCTATATCAATCTGAGTAAATCTCCATCTTTCTTTGTTTCATGAAACACAGATTTGTTGGTTTTTATTTTTAAAAATACATTCTAGAGTACTTGGAGCTGTGTTTAAAGCTCTCCGCTGAGAGTTCAGAAGCAAGACCTCCCTCCAGGCAGTTTACTCATTCACCCCCCCTATGCACAATTACTGTGAAGCTGTCTCTTGGTGCCATCTACTGGCTGCAATTATTCATGGTTTCTCCAGGCTGCCCCAGATTTCCACTGTAAAGATGAACAAGTGTCAGTCGGTGCATAACTTGGGATGCTAGGAAACTTTCTGCCTTATAATAACAGGATAAGGAAATAAGGAAAAATCTAGGCAAGACTCTGTGTTTGACTGTTATAAAGATAAATGGATAGATTCTATCACTGGAAGCAATATAACTAGGTATTAAAGCAGAGGATTAGGAATCAGGAGACCTCGGATCCTATCTGGTTCTGCCTCTGACTCCCTGCATGATCTTTAGCATTAATTACGTCACAGCCAAATTTTGGCAAGTCTCCATCTTTAGATGCTTCAGTTTTGGGGTGCTCTGTTTGAGATATCTTGTATGTCTGCAATTAGGCACCAAAAATGGAGGTTCCCAAAAGTTAGTGGCCACTCTTCTGACCTTAACCTCTCTGTACATAAATGTCTTTATTAGTAAAATGAGTATAATGGGCTACATCTAGCAATATGTAATCTGGTGGAATTTTAGTGGAGTTGCATCCCTTTACAGCAGGCTGCATGGGGCTTAGTAATACTTACCTACCTCTGGCATGCAGTGTTGTAGACCTGTTAATTCCAGGATATTAAAGATACAAGGTGGGTGAGTAATATCTTTTATTGGACCAACTTCTGTTGGTGAGAGAGACAAGCTTTTGAGTAACCTCTGTTTAACTATGAACTTTTTAAATTAATTAATATTGTTAAAGATCATGGGGCTCCTCATCTGAAAGACATTGTAGAAGTAAAAAGTATTATTATTAAAACTTTTTCAAATTAAAAGCATATATTGCTCTGCTAGCCCAAGACCATCACATGGTCCTGACAGATGAAAATAATACTGGTATTTAACTTCCAGAAAAAGGGCTACTTTTTATTTTTAAGTCTGGGGAAGCTGTTTAGACACTAGACTATAAGCTCCTTAGGGGATATCTCTAATCTCTCGGCAAAGCACTATGCAGCCTTGCCATGACTACAGACCTATAGGGCTCTTCCAGTGGCAGACCAAATGGAGGGAGGGGGGCAGAAGAGAGCCATGGCCCCCAGACACTTGCCTGGTGGGGGCTGGCTGGGCCTTCCTCAGTGGAGCTGCCCCTTCTGTCACAGATGGCCAGGGCCCACTGGGCTTTGACATTCCTGGTGGCCACACCGATCCCAGCTCAGGCCTGCTGGTGGCTAAGGGCTCCAGCTGCAAGGGGAGCAAGCATCCTCCTGGGCCCTCTGCCCCTGTGCTGCGGCTGCACACAACTACACAAGGGAGCCGCGGGGAACCCAGCCATGCAGGGGCCAGGCAGCTAACCCAATGGCAGGGATCTGGGGCAGACTCCATCACAGCCCAAACCTTCCCACCACTGGGCAGCCCAGGGGCATCTGCCCCTGTCATTCCTGCTCCCAGCCCACCCCTGCCACCCCCACAGCAGGGGGGAGAATGGGGAAGAGCAGGAAATGGACCACAGACCCCCCCACCATGGGGTACTGTTACCTTATCTGCCGCTGCTGCTGCAGGGGGTGGGGGGGAGGAGGAAAGGGGTGCAAATGCAAGCATTGGCCCCCAGGCGCTGGAGACCCACGGTACGCCACTGTGCTCTACCCAGATGTTTGAAATCTGGTGTCTGATATCTGCATCCAGACATTGCATCCTGGGCCCATATCCTTTAGATTTATGGTTGTCAGTCTATTGTCATACAAGTGACTCTATAAATAGCATCTTTAGCTCAATCTATTGTACCTATACTCCCTTAGTGGCAGATGATCTTCCTGGCCCTACATGGGTGTGCAAGAAAGGGAGAGGGCTCAAGGCACTTTCCCCCCATCATCCTGCACAGGAGTTAGGCACAATCCCAAGCCTTGTGCTCAGGAGTTCAAGGACTGCTCTAAACTTCTGCCCAGAGTACTACTTTTGCTACAGGAGAGGTGGGGCCAGGATAGTGGCAAGGCCCACCCCCCTGCACTGAATGGCAGGGAAGGCCTCATGTAGAAGAGAGGACATTGCAACAGCTGTGCTACCTTTGCACTCTCAGAGTTATTCCTCCCTGCGGTACAATGCCTCCAGAATTATGGGCTGGGGTAATGCCTCTCTACATCCCCACTACAATGGGCTGTTGTTTACAGCCATACTTTAGCCCTATGTGTCATTGTCACATCTGTTAGCTCCATAGTCATAGAAAGTGTTTCCTTTCATTAGCCCTGCAGAAGCTAGTAGAGCTACAGGTGAACATGCTGGAGTCTATTCTACCTCCTACAGAAACAGTAAGTGCCAAATGGTGAATCTTCAGTGGATTTTTTTTGCTGCCAACATTATCAGCAAAATTGATCACATATGGGCTTTGTGGCACTTGCAGTTAGAAAAATAATCTATTGACTCCTAAACCGAACACATCTGAGCTGGGCTCACTAAGAAATGTGGGAGCCAGTTGTGTCGTTGATATGCAGACACTTTCTTGATGCAACTGTAAATTTGGGGCAATATGAACATCCTTTAAACAGCAAACATCCATGTTAAATAGTTACTCTTTGCCTTTGCTGTTTGGCTGTCTTGCATACCAAAGCCTTAGCTCCTAGTGACATAAAACTCCATCCTAATTAGCTTTTGTTTAACAATAACTCACTGTACCATTCTCAGGATGCCAAGATCCTTTTATTCTGAGGCTACAAAAGAGGGGAATGGTTTATTTAAAGCTGTGGTGCAGTGTTTCAAGACTCTTTATGTGAAGTGAATTGCACTGTTGCTGTACTTCAGACCTAGAGGGCTCAGCTTGAAAACTGAAAGTGGCACTTGAGATAAAAAAGATCTGAACTAAACTCAGCCTGGTGCAAGCAAAGATGCCATAGGAAATTCTGGGCCAATTTCAGCACCATTGTAAAAGCTGGTGTAGATGACACAGTAAGTATGTAGTTGTCATAAAACTGATGTAACATATCATAAGTGGTAAGGCGATGTAATTTTCTCCAATTTATAGAGCCCTGCAAATCTGCGGGTATCTGTGTACCATATTTGCAGACTGTGGATTGGATACGGGCACACATTTTGTATCTGCACAGGGCTCTACCAATTTAACTCCAATTTGAGTGCAAAATAATTGTAACATATGCACTGATGGGACAGGAAAGGGGTGTAAAATAAAGCAACCCTTTCACACATACGTAAAACCACCACCTCTACTTTAATTTACACCTGCACCATTCCCAACACTTGCTTGGCATTGCCAACACTTGCAAGTTGGTACTTCTCTCCGCTTCAATAAGAGTTGAGCCTCCTTATACCAGAGTCCCCTGTTATACATGGTCCCCAGGGGATACTGAATCAATTAAAATTACCATGCTTTGCCTCTTACATCAACCTTCACCTATTTTCTGACCATGGTACATCTGATATTTAACTTCCACCATCACTTAGGATTACTACTGACTTTAACCCAATGGTAAGAAACACACACACACACACCAGAGTAAACACCTGCATGTCTATACCCCAAGTTTTCAAAAATTTAGGCACATAATTGCAGATGCACCTAATTGGGATAGAAAATTACCATGATTACACATGCAAGTCTGGCCATTGAAGATGCTGATGGCTATTTAGGGTCATTTGCATGTGCAGTTGCCCAGCTGGTTCCTTGTTAAGCTACTGTGAACTGTTCCCCTCCCAGGAAGGTCTCTGATCTGCACTCATCAGTAGATCTGCAGAGAGTTTCACAGCCAGAAGTACTTTCCATTCTACCCCCCAGGGAAGCCACTTGCAGCCTGTTTCATTCATTTTTCTCAGAAACTTTGACCTAATTTCCCTACCACAAATCTTCTCCAGTTCAGCTTGTCTGTGCTGGTGTATAATGAATGGTGTCCTTCACATCACGTCTATCAGCATTTGTCTTTGTGATTCATACAGACTCACCTCCCTCTGACACCTCTCCTCCATCACAAAGCTAGGCAAGCGGCATGTTCACAGATACTAATGGAAGGCTTGTGCCTTTCAAATTAAGCAGGAGAGACCCTTCTTGCAATGAGTGTGATACCAGTTCTTAAAGGAAAACAGTAGTGTTATAGAACACAGATTCTGATCATTGCTGCTATTTATAAAGAGGTGTAAATTCCCTGTATAAAACATTTTGTTAAAGGTGCATTCACAGTTGCAGACATGTGTAAAGTGGTTTGAGTGTATAATGGAGCAGCCATAATTCACTCTACATTTAATGTTGCAGCCCAGTTCCCATTATAAACTCTCTTTTTCAACTTCATCTACAAGTCGCCAATAAAGACCTTGGGGGCTGACAATTAGTAAGGTGCCTCTTGGGCCAAGCCAGAATTTTTCTAATACATTTCTAACAAATTGAACAGGGGGTCTGGAGCTACAGAGCCTGCAAATCTGGCTGGCACCTGCAGTTTAGAAATTCCTATAATTTTTTGACTCAATCATTATTCAAAAAGTATATGGAGTGCAGACATGAAACATACATATGGGTGTATGTGAGTGACACCCAGCTCTGTATATCTTTTGGATTAGTGCCAGGTTAGATGGTACAGTTGAAGGACCATGTGCCCAGCCAAGATTGGGACTTGAATAAGGGCTAATGGGCTAAGGCTCATCCCAGATAAGACTGAGGTAAACTTTTGACCACTCGGGGCAGCAATCAGATGACATGGTGGAGATTATATAAAATCCCCTACCTGACGGAGCTTACATTTGTTACTCAGGTTTGTAAACCATAGGTTTATTGGATCTTTTGTTGCTTCTGGATTTCTACACATCAGCAGTGTTCCTTTGGATGCAGAGCTCATCACTGTGACCCACGCCTGTCGCCTTGAGACTGCCTCGTGGCTGAGCTGCACTTGTAGCTAGTGAAGAATGTGGCCACCCACTCATGTAGTGGTAGTTCTCACATTGAGTACATTGCCCGTGTGCTCCTGAGTGTGCACTGTCTTTCAGGTGATTTCTGGATGAAACTTAAGCTGTTGATTTTGAGCAATGTAGCCTTAAAATGGTTTTTGTGCCTAAAAGACTGCTTCTCTCTTTATGTAGTGCCACAACACTTGTGTTCAGTCTGAGGTGCTGAAGCTCACAGTTCTGTGATTTAAATTGGAGGAGTCTTGTGCAGGGTGTTCTCAGAAAAAGGGTCTGGACTTTGAAGTTTACTCCTCTCTCTCATCTCACACAGCCTGGATTTGATTATCATGACAGTCTGCTATAAAGTTTCATCTATTTTGTAAGGCTTTCTCGGGAATGTGCTGAGCTGGGGCATGAGTGGGTGTAGATGCAATAATTTTACCCTGGTTGGCTGAGACTAATATATTAATCTAGTAGTATATTTTTGTATTATGTGTTTTTATAGATGACCTATAAAAGCCCAGAATTTAGATATTTGTTTCTCTGCTCCTGATTTTAATGGGCTGTCCCATATCCTGCAGGGTATCAGCACATTACAGCCCCATTTTAACTTTCTTTGATTGCAGGGATCTCTCTGAATTGAGAAGTCAAAGTGCAGCATGGATCATGGCAAGAAAGATCCCACTTTTTGCACAAGAGTTGAAACTTTGGTCAGCAATGAATCCCACTGGGAACCTTCTTGTGCTGTGACTTTCTGCAAAATGGATATCTGCGCTGCTGTGGTCTCACTCAAAAGCTGGGATTGCTTTCTTGGGGGATCCAGGAATTTTTTCAGGTAGGAGGTGGCCACTGCACCCTTAGTGTTGTTTCATCATCCATTTGAGGGTTGAAACAGTTCTTTACCCAGATTACTTTCTATTAGGTTTAAGCATCTCTAGAATTGTTTCTATAGACAGAAGGTTTCAATCCCTCTTCCAAGAAAGATTATTCTGGTACTGTGAAAATGACTTAAAAGTAGATTTGATTAACACAAGCTGATGAAAGAGCTCTGCTGGAAGGTTTCAGCTCTACTGCTAGGCTGTCCATCTGGCAACATAGCCTTGGTCATTTCTCCTTCCTCAGATCATGGGATAGAGACATTGGGGATTATAAATGTTGGGGGAAAGAAGATTGCTATGTGCTCTAGCACAGAATATAAAGAGAAGAAAACAGGAAAGGGTTACACGGCTTTTTATTAACCTCAGCAAGAAGTGTGATCTAATAGTCTTGGCAGAAGCCTAGGAGCCAGGCATCGCGGGTTAGTTTTGTAAATGTGTAGTTGTTTTATAGTGATATTTGCGGGTAACTACATAGACAAGCATTCATTACACTACATAAGAGGTTATGCAGGTTTAGATGTGGTGCAATGGAGCTATGACAGTGACTCAAAAGTTAAGCTACCATGGCCTGATCCATACTACAAAAAGAGGCTTGCTGGAGTACTTGGTTAGTATAATTGTCCCCTGACCTTGTTACAGGCTTTGGTCCAATTTCAGAATGTGGTTAAGGATGGATCTGCAAAGTGAACTCTCTCCAGTTTGTTCACTGCTTTCTTAAAGGGTAGTAGTGCTGAAAACTGGACACAGTACTCCACCTGGGAGTGTCATGTTTAGTCACTTTTCAGAGTAGAAACTCTTTAAGACTAATTTGTAAAGTTTATTGTGCTGTACATGACGAGGAAGGCATTCATATTCAATGCAAAAAAAATTTGCTATTACATTTAAATTGTATCAGAAAGTATCATGTATACATTCTTATTGAAAATGTCATGAACCGAGCATTTGCCAATGCTGCGTAGTCAAGGGGTTAATTGTTACAGCTATTTGCATTTGGACAGATTTCTTTGCATACAGAAGAGCTTGGAACAAACATTTTTTTAATGAAATCTTAGATACTGTGAAAAACCTGGTCCCCTCAAACCACCTTTGCAACCCACTTGGGGTTATGCCCACTGATGCTGTGCTTTCATTACACAGGGGATATATGAGAATTTGGTGGGAGGTGTTATTCATTCAGCATATCAATAAGAGACTGATATCTTTGTGGACCAACTGGTCCTCAAATATGGGCTCCCTTCCTAGTCAAGGAAAAGATTCTGAAACCCATTTGGAAAATCACTCAGAATAGTTTCATTTCCATCTCTTGGGATCAAGTATTTGACACACAGATGTTGTATGAAGATCATCAAAACCCAAAAGGAAAATGCAAACATGTTTATATTATGCAGTTTAAAAGGGCCATGACCCTCCTGATTTAGCACTGGATTTGACCCATGTACATTTATTTGGGAGACAAGTGGTTAGGTTAGATGACTGAGAGTCAGGACTCCAGAGTTTTATTCCCAGTTCTGCCTTTGATTGGCTGTTTGACCTTGGACAAATGGCTCTGTGCCTTGGTTTACCTGTCTGAATAATGGGTGTATTAATATATACCTGCTTCACCAGGGCATTGTAAGAATCAATTGTGATAAAACTTGGGGATGACAATAAAGATTGGTGAAGTGGTAAGTAATGATGGAGGAGGGCAGTCATCTGGCGTGATCTGGATTGCTTGCAAAGCTGGGTCCATTCAAACAAAATGAATTTTAATAGCATCAAATGCAGGATCATTCATCTAGGAACAGAGAGTGCAGGCCATAGCTAAGGAATTGGGATCTGTATCCTGGAAAGCAGTGACTGAAAATAATGTAGGGATCACAGTGGACAAGCCACTGAACATGAGCTCCCAGTATGATTCTGTGGCATATAGGACTAATGTAGAGGTAGTTGAAATTCCACATTTCCATTCTGTGGGAAATTCTGACATTTCAAAAAAGTTTTGGTTGTGAATAAGAACAAAAATTAGAAATTTTGAAATTTCCTGCAGAAAGGAAATTCTGAAAAAAATTTGTTTAGGAAAAATCCAGCTGCTTCAATTTTCATTTTGTTTTGTTCCCCAGCTTGAGCTGGGGTTCTAAGGGCTTCCAGGCTCCCAGCTGTAAGTCCAGGAATCCCAGACTCCGAGATAGTCAGCATGGCATGACAGGGCTGCCGTGGACCTTTGGGTCCCTATTCACTGGGCTGTTCACATGCTGGTGGCTGCCTGGGGGCCAAAGACTCTAGAAGTTTGGATTCCCCAGAAGCCAGTTCATCAAAACCAAAATCCTTCCACAAAATATGTTTGATTTGATGAATCAGCATTTTCTGATGAAAAACATTTAATAAAAAAATTCCCGACCAGGTCTAGGTAAAAGCGATCCTTGGATGTATAAACAAAGAGGTATTGGATAGGAGTAGGGAGGTGATTTCACTTCTGTACATGGCATTGGTGAGACCAATCCTGGAATACTGAGCACGTCTCTGGGGTATCCACCTTTTAAAAAGGATTTAAAAAAAATCAGAGAGAGTGCAGAAAAAAGCTACAAAAATTATTCAAGGACTGGAAAAATTACATTACAGTGGGAAACTTAAAGAGCTGTTTCACTTAGCAAAAAGATTGCAAGGTGACTTGATTAAGGTAACCAAATGTCCTGATATTAGTGGCTTTGTCTTATATATGCAACTCTCCCCCTCCCCCCGAAAAAAAAAGAAAAAAAAAAAGTGTCCCGATTTTTTACATTTGCTATCTGGTCACCCTAGACTTGACTAGTGTATAAGTAACTTCACAGGGAGAAAAGCCAGGTTGTTAAAGGGCTCTTTAGCCTAGTGGAGAAAAGCCTAACAAGAAGCAGTGGCTGAAAGCTAAATCCATACAAATTCAAATTAGAAATAAGGCACAAAAGTTTAACAGTGAGGGTGATTAACTACCCAAACTACCAAGGTAAGTGCTGGATTCTTTATCTCTCGATGACTTCAAATCAAGACTGGGTGCCTTTTCAGAAGATATGCTTTAGAGTAGACAAACACAGAAGTTATTGGGTTCAATATGGAGGTAAGTGGGTGAAATTTAATAGCTTGTGACTTACAGGAGGTCAGACTTGATGATCTAATGGTCCCTTCTAGCACTAAACTCTATGAATCTATGAGATTCTTAGATGTATGGTGCTGCAGAAGAGCATGGCATTATTATTTATTAGTATTCAATGAGCTGCAGCTAAACAGTCAACATTCCTTTTGTTCTGTCCTTTAAAGGCCATTTAGTGATAATGAAATGAATTAAACCTGCTAAGATAACTAATGGAAGGGACCAGAAGATTGAAAAAGTCAACAGAGCGATTTTCTATCTTTATTTAGACATCTCAGCAGATGGCCACCTTGCCTGGTAGATCGTTATAATAGACTGCAATATAAGGGTAATGACACAAGCTGAGTCCTGGTCTTCGCTGAGTAACTACTCCTCTCCTCTCCCTTGTTCCTCCTTGCAGAGATTTCTTTCTTTGGTTGTGACACACACATGCACTCACTTGATCTTGTGTGGAGAAGACTGGATGTGCACCTTATACCAAGAGAAAATTTGCAGAGGTTAGTGTTAGGAAACATGAATGGAAGCTGGTATTCTGACTAAGAATTGAAAATATCTTATAGTCATCATGGGCCAGATTTCTAATGGTAGTCGTGTGCCTAAAGATGCAGATAGGTGTCTAATGGGATATTCAAAAGTGCCTCGGCTCCTGAATCACATTGATTTCAATGGATATAAGGAACCTAGGGCCCTTTGAAAATGCCACTTGGCACCTATCTGCATCTTTAGGCATCTACGTACCTTTTAAAATCTGGCCCATGATGACTTTCATCCTGAAGGATCCTAAAGCACTTTCACCAGTTTGGTGTACAAGAATCACTTCATGCACCTATAGGGTGGAACTGGCAGCTGATAACAGCATGCAGCAACACTGTATAATGGTTTAAGTAAGAAAGTGAAGACTTCCATCAGTAAGAGAAACTGCAGGAGTAATTTAGGGAGGCAAGATGGAGAAGAGATAAGTTAATAATTTGTAGCAAATAATTTATTTGATAAATTTAGCTGCTTCAGAATTGTTTGTGAGCAGCTGCCGTTTGTCTAAGCTGTATTCGCTATTCAAATCAGTCTTGGCCTGTGACTTATTCATGAGCAGTTCATTGTGAGCATTCGATTTCAGAAATTCAAGAGTCAAGCTATAGTGCTTAATTTTGAACAGCCTTCCTATATTCTCTTTGCCTCATCAGCTCTTCACTTCGTTTCAAATTTCAACTGAAAAGGTTTTTTCTTTCACTTATAATGTTTTATTTTTCTCCTCTGACTATTACTTTTTCTTTTCCTGTTGTATCCTTTGCCCTCATTCCTTCGTCCCTTACAACCATGCACACAATCACAGTATATTGTCATCTCTTGCTGTACTTTGTTTGAATTACATACAAACACCTTGGGGCAGGGACTTGTCATTTTACATGCTCTATAAAGCATTCTTCACACATTTGGTGCTGTATAAATAAAAAATACAGCTACTGAGATATTAGCGCTAAACCATTTTGCAATACAACATCCGTAAAAGACACTATACAAAATAATATTGTACAGTATTTACTTATTACAGTTATCCCAGCTCTGCCACTAATACCCTGGGTGACATTGGGAAACTCACTTAACTTCTCTGTCTCAGTTTTCTGACCTAGCTCAGAGTCATAAATGAATCAACAGACGTGCCAAGAATTCTGATGCCCAGCTTTCTGCTTTAACCACTAGATAGCACTGTAGTGATGGATTCTATAGAAAACCCTCAATTGGTTATAGATAATAATACCTTGCTTTTATATAGTGCTTTACATCCATAGTTTTCAAAGTCCTCTCCAAAGGAGAGAAGTTTCATTATCTCCATTTTACAGATGGGGAAACAGGCACAAAAACATGAAGCCAAGGTCACCTAGCAGACCAGAGGACAGAACCAACATCTGCTGAGTTCTAGTCTGGTATGCAATCCACTGGGCCACACAGCCTCTCAAAATAAATAATTGTACTGTAATTGTACTGTACTGAATCGGACTTTGGCTTTGGAGAATGACCCTTTAAGCAACTGGAGCCACTTGCCGATGCCTGAAAAGCAATGTTTGGATTTTGTTAAACATGGTGAAAAATAACAGGAAAGAGCGCTGTCTCCAATCCCTGCAGTATCTGTTGTTTCCACACATGATATTTTCTTTTCTGCTTCTCAGCAGAAAATCCAGAACAGAAACCATGAAAACTTTTGTTTTCATTAAAAGTTCAAACAAATGCAAAGACGTTTTTATCCTTGAATAACAGGAAGGAATTGGTTGCAAATCTGAAAGTTGAAAGCAGTTTGGATTAAAGTGATCATGAAATGCCAGATTTAATGAATCTAAGGAAAGGAACAAGTAGCAGAATGAGGACATTGGACTTAAAAAAAGCAGACTTGACTTGGAGAACTGGTAGGTAAGGTCCCATGGGAAGAAAATCTAAAAAGAAAAAGGAGTTCAGGAGTTTCTCAAAGAGACAGTATTAAAGGTACAATAGCAAACTATCCTGATGTGAAGGAAAGATAAGAAGAATAGTAAAAGGCTTCATCAGGAGCTCTTTAATGACTTGAAAATCTAAAAAGAATCCTACAAAAAGTGGAAACATGGATGAATTGCTAATGAGGAGTACAAAAGAATAGCACAAGCATGTAGGGACAAAATCAGAAAGACTATGGCAAAAAATGAATTACACCTAGCAAGGGGCGTTAAAGGCAATAAGAAGAGGTTCTTTAAATATATCAAGAACAAAAGAAAGATGAAGGAAGGTGTAGGTCCTCATTTTAATAGGGAAATTGAGCTAATAATGGATGACATGGAGATGGCTGGAGTGTTTAATGTCTATTTTGTTTCAGATGTCACTAACAAGATTTGTGACCAGATACTTAGCACAATTAATTTTAACAAGGGGACAGGAATACAAGCCAAAATAGGAAAGATAAGGTTAAATAAAATATTTAGATAAGTTAATTGTATTCAAGTCATCAGGGCCTGATGAAATTCACCCTATGGTTCGTAAGGAACTAACTGAAGCTTTCTTGGAATCATCAGCAAATATCTTTGAGAATTCTTAGAAGATGGGTGAGGTCCCAGATGATGGGAAAAAAGCAAATACAGTACCTGTCTTTAAAAAATAAAACAAAGAGGAACCAGGGAATTATAGACCAGTAAGCCTAACTTTGATATCTGGGAAGATACTGGAACTAATTATTAAACAATCAGTTTGTAAGCACCTGGAGGATATTAGGGTTATAAGGAATAGCCAGCATGGATTTGCCAAGAACAAATCATGTTAAACTAATTTATTTTCCTTCTTTGACAGGGTTACCTGCCTAGTGGATGGGGTAAGCTTTAGACATGAAATATCCTGATTTTAGTAAGGCTTTTGACAGTTGCAAATTACATTCTCATAAGCAAACTAGGAAAATATGGTCTAGATGAAATGACTATAAGGTGGATACAAAACTATTTGAAAGACCATACTTAAAAAATAGTTATCAATGGTTTGCTGTCAAACTGTGGGGACATATCTAGGGTGGTGGAGCCACAGGCGCCTGTGCTGAGTCTGTTTCTATTCCATACGTTAATTAATGATTTAGGTTATGAAGTGGAGAATATGCTTATAAAATCTGCATATGACACCAATCTGGGAGGGGTTGCTAGCATGATGAAAGACATTAGAATTCAAAATGACCTTGACAAACTAAAGAACGGGCCTGAAATCAACAAGATGAAATATAATAAAGACAAGTACAAAGTACTTCACTTAGGAAGGAAAAATCAAATACATCTCTACAAACTGGGGAATAACTGGCTAGATGGTGATAGTAGTGCAGAAAAGGATCTGAGGACGATAGCTCATAAATATAATATATAATGCCGTTGCAAAACAAGGCTAATATTCTTCAGTGTATTAACCGGAGTATCATATGTAAGACAGAGGAGGTAATTATCCCACTCTACTCAAGATCAGTGAGGCCTTAGCTGGCATACACATTCCAGTTCTGGGTGCCCAACTTTAAGAAAAATGTGGACAAATCGGAGGGAGTCCATAGAAGAGCAACAGAAATGATAAAAGATTTAGAAAACCTGACTTATGAGGAAAGGTTAAAAAACTGGGCACGTAAAGTTTTGAGGGGGACCTGATAACAGTATTCAACTATGTTAAGGTCTGTGTCAGAGGATGGGGTTCCTTCATGCTGTATTTCTCTCTGCAAACAGTCCCCACAGAACTCATGGCAAGTTCAACACAAAGTGTCTTATTTGTAGTATGAATATAACAGAACAAGTTCCCCACAACTCAAGGTTTTTATGTTCTCCCTTGGCATACAGTGAGAGATTTCACCTTCCTGAGAGCCTGGACTTTTTCTAACCCTTCCTTTCAGCCTATCCCTCTCTTCTTCCTCAGCCTGTCACTCTTTCATCTGTCTTCCCCCATGAGCTGAGCCACTTTGTTAATTGGTTAATAATTCAATCCTTAACCAATTATCTCCCTAATTTGCCCCATGTGGGGATGCTTAGCAAGTGCCCAGAGTGGTGAGTTAGCCTACTCCCTTTCACAGGCTGTTATAAAGGGACTATGATCACAGAATCACAGAATATTAGAGTTGGAAGGGACCTCAGGAGGTCATCTAGTCCAACCCCCTGCTCAAAGCAGGACTATCCTCAGCTAAATCATCCCAGCGAGGGTTTTGTCAAGCCTCAGCTTAAAAACCTCTAAAGATGGAGATGCCACCACCTCCCTAGGTAATCCATTCCAATGCTTCACCACTCTCCTAGTGAAAATCTTTTTCCTAATGTTGAACCTAGACCTCCCCCACTGCAACTTGAGACTGTTGCTCCTTGTTCTGTCATCTGCCACCACTGAAAACAGCCTAGCTCCATCCTCCCTGGTGTTGGCCCTGAACAGAGCCTTGCTCCCCCCCCCACCTCCTTCTACCAAGAGGCACCTCAGCCTGATACCTTTTTAAATATTAATTCAAATCTGTCTGTACTTGGTATAATTTTGAGATTGTTTGTAAATGTCTGTACTATGTCCACTGGCCAGTTTATCTGTTAAGTACCTGCTTCCAATACATATATATATTTGTAAAAATCCTATTTTAAGTACAAAAAGCCACACTGTGCAATGTAATGTTTGTATCTAATTGTAAAAGACACTGTCAAAATGAATATGTGAATTCTTCAGCTAGGAGTTGGCACTGAGTGTTTGAAATGTGAATGGCTGAGCAATTGAAGTGGGTGTGGACAGGAAGAGCAATTGAACAATTGATCTCAGTAAGGGATGCTGAAACAAACAAGAAAACACCAGCCTCACCTAAAAACATTTGAAGGAAGAAGAAAGGAGTGAAGATAATAGCAACTGGCCGAAGAGGAGTCTACCCTGATACTTTCAGAGTCAGCCCACTCCCAAAGAACAAAATCTGATCATGCTTGTAACAATGTGGGTGATTAAGGATCACACCAAAGATGCAGTTGCAGCATAACAGTGCAAAACCCATAGAGTTACATGGGGTCCTCTCCCTATAAAATGGGACAGAAAGATGAAGGCTGGAGGTTCGGGTCTAGAACATCACACCAGCCAGGAGTACCGATGCGCATCGGCAGAACTTTCCTCCTCACCCTTGTGTACAGTCACCTGGCCAGTGACTACCATGAGCACCTAGAAGCTGGTAACTATAACATCTGTGAGACCCCATTTATGTTTGTCTGTCTCCCTGTCTGTGTATGCCTGTCAGTGTGTATGAGTGTGAATGAAAATACCAACTGGAACATGTGTCAACAAAGTCTATTCTATTACTAACAAGAATCTCTGTAATTATGGAACTGATACAATGTTAATACTGTTTTTCATTAAGTAAAGCACAATCCTAGTGTTTACATTATTGATACTATTATTGGTATTGCTATAGTGTTGATACTGTTTTCTTGGTATTTGCATCATTGATACTCTTAAGAAATTTCTGTATTCACAATAAACATGGCTTGTTGCCTTATCCCCTGAAAAAGATCCTGTGATATTTGTTATTTGGATAACACTGGAACCCCCTTTCAGGTAGTTAAAGGCTGCTATCAAATCCCCCCTCATTCTTCTCTTCTGCAGACTAAACAGGCCTAGTTCTTTCAGCCTCTCCTCATAAGTCTTGTGCTCCAGCCCCCTAATAATTTTTGTTGCCCTCCGCTGGACTCTCTCCAACTTGTCCACATCCTTTTTGTAGTGGGGGGCCCAAAACTGGACACAATACTCCAAATGCGGCCTCACTAATGCCAAATAGAGGGGAATAATCACTTCCCGCGATCTGCTGGCAATGCTCTTACTAAGGCAGCCCAATATGTCATTAGCCTTCTTGGCAACCAGGGCACGCTGCTGACTCATATCCAGCTTCTTATCCACTGTAACCCCCTGATCCTTTTCTTCAGAACTGATGCCTAGCTCGTCAGTCCCCAGTCTGTAGCTGTGCATGGGATTCTTCCATCCTAAGTGCAGGACTCCTGCTGATAAGAATACTGTGGGAGACCGGTCAGCCGATCTCCAAGTCTACTGAAGATAGGATAAGAAGTAATTGGCTTAACCTGCAGCCAGGGAGATTTAGGTTAGATAAAGGAAAATCTTTCTAACTATGAGGATAGTTAAGTATTTAAAATAGGCTTCCAAGGAAGGTTGTGGAATCTCTGTCATTGGAAGTTTTTAAGAACTGGTTGGACAAACACCTATCAGGGATGGTCTAGGTTTACCATGTCCTATCTCAGCACATGGTCCTGAACTGGATGACCTTGCAAGGTTTCTTCCTGCCCTATATTTTGATGATTTTATGATCAGGGCTTTTCTACACTATGATTAGAGTTCTCTCAGGGGGAGATATGCATATACTAAGTTCACACTGGATTCTCCATAGACCAGCAATAAAGACAATACTTTGGATAAAAGCCTGGGGTTTTAGCTGACTCATAGTCTTCTTTCAGATGTAGCAAGTGGACAGGATTTCATGCTATGATTATAAAGCATTTATGTCTAAAGAAAGAGCATGCTGTCTATGAAGAAAATATTTCCTAAAGATTAAGGCCAGAATTTTCAAAAATGGCCCTAGTTTTGTATGCCTCAGTTTTGGGTGCCCCACTTTAAACACCTTGAGACTGATTCAGAGAAGTGCTGTGCACAGAGACAGCCCCAGCTGAAGTCATTGGGAGCTGCATGTGCTCAACCCCTCTGAAAATCAGGTCCAAGATGTCTCAGTTTGAGCATCCAAAGACTGAGACACTCAAGATCAGAGGTCACTTCTGAAAAATTTGGCTTTAATTTTTAAAGAGGCTGTAAGTGGAAAATAGCTGCATCTGGGCTTGGTTGGAGTCTGACCGCAAGACTGAAGTAGAGTTGGATGTAGCTTGTATGAAAACCTATTCATGCTAGCTGGATTCATTTGAGTTCTTTCTTTCATTTTCTTGTTGCCAGGGGTGTGCACAAGAGGGGGGCAAGCAGGGGCACGGCCCCTCATTAATTGGTGGGGGCACAGAGCTTCACTAGGACTGGGACCTGGGGAGAGCTGCCCCCTCCAAAAGCAGCTGCATTTTAATTCCTCTGCATGCCTCTGCTTCTTGCTATTGTGATCTGGTTAAAGTCTGTCATTGCAGCAGATTTAAAAGGCATATTTGATCTACTGGATTTCAGGAGACATGGTAAGATCATAATTGGTAACAAAAATGGATCCTTTTGATTTGATGCATTTGATGGGACTCTTTGAAACACCAAGATAACCAAACCAGTACAGGAGCACAGTAAGGACAAAAGCAAGTGTCTGGTTAAAAGAGTTTTTTTTTAAATGGCCATCTAAGGGGGGTAAATGGATGACTTTCATCCTAATGAAAAAGGTAAAGATTTTGAAGTCTATGTTCAAAGGCTCCAGAAATAATCTTAGGCCAATAATATGGAAGTGAGTCTCAAGAAAAGATTCATGTTCCTGTTTGGAAAAAAAGAAATGTTCAGTCCTGATAGACTTATGTGTCCCTTCTGAACTTGATTTAATAGGCTATATGGAGCTGATTTAAGTTATTACCCAAACAAATTTGGTAGGCAAGAGACATGCTTCATTAAGAAACCAAAGAGAAGGATTTCCTAGTTAGTCCATGACTTGTCACTTTGGTAACCATCTATGAAAAGCTGTCAGGGATGGTTTTGACTTTGGTCTCAGAAATCCAGCACTAAGAGTGAATACTGTGTTGTTAAAGAAGGAACTTTCTTTTTCTCAGAAACTCAGGATTTATGTCCCTTAGAAGATTCTTCTAAAGAACTGGTAGGAATGTGACACTATCGGTAATGATGGCTGGATGCCCCCTGCAGCTGCCTAGAAACAGCCATGGAGGGGACCCCAGGTGTAGTTAGTTCAGCTGCAAATTGTCTTAACTCCCAACCACATTTCTGTATGGAAATAGTGCTGCTGTAAGGCACAGCCAATCCCTCTGCTCCATCCTCCTCCAGTCCCCCAAGCTCCCAGATCATGTGGAGCACAGGAAGCAGTGGGCCAACGAAAGGGTGCAAGTGAGAGGGGCAGTAACAGAAGTGTCACCCCTTCCTTCCACATGGTTCATCCTCCTGTCATTCTCCCCTCATGATAGCCCTCACCCCCTTTATCTGCTCCTCTCCCACTACTGCCTCCTTTCACTCTCTCTGCAATCTAACAACTCAGCCCCTCCTACCTGATTCTCCTCCCCTCACTGTGACGCTCTCATTTCCTCTCACCTTCCTCACCCTCCCTCTGCCTCCCATTCTCCTCGGAATAGCTCTTTCCTTTAGCCTTACTTCCTCCTTCCTCTGTCTGATCACTGTGATGGAATAATATAGATTTGCTTGTTCATCTCTCCTACATGTATTTTTTTTCTTTTACTCTCTTCCATTTCTGTGTGTCGATTTCCCTTTTCTGCCTGTAGGTGAGTTTTTCTTTCTGACTAAGGAGCATTCTTTTCTTTCTTTCTCACTGATCTTTCCCTCATCGCTCACTCCCTGCACAGCATTCTCCTTTTCTTCTCACGTAGTGAAATGATCTTTGATACTTTCTGAAAGATGCTACCTAACACACTACAATACAAATATTATCAGGTTCCTGTCCTCTTTCTGTCTAATCTATTTGTTGTATTTCTGAGGTGCATCTCAATGTAATATCTAAACAACCTCCTTTTCAACTCTATTGAAATCTATTCAAAACAATTTTTTTTTATCAACCATCATATTCTAAATGTAGCAATAATAGCCCAGCTTGTAAAGGTCAGCCTCTGAGTTATAACTAGGCTTGTGCTACGTTTTATTTCCCCATTAAAATGCTCCATGTTTCTGATACTCCAGTTTTTGCAGAGAAATTGATGTGGTCAGGTGACTCTGTGACAGGCAGGTTTGCTGCATTGTGGCATATAAGGAGAAATCACATTAATTTGTGCATAGAACTGTCTGAGTGAACATTCACTGAGAATGAGAGCCTAATAACACAAGTATTCTTCTCCAATGCAATCTTGGGGTCATTGGCTCTGATATCTGCATGGTGCTGAGCACTTGCTGGCTCTGCAATTTCTCTTTGATTGCTCACACTTTTGTGCTGAAGAAGCTGTCTTTGATAGACCAACAGTCTATTGTGGCAGTATCTCTTGATGGTCCCTCATTATACAGAGAATCCCTTAATTGCCTGCTCAAACCTGCTCAAACCTGATGTTGCCTCACTTCTGTGGCTATATATTATTGATATCCAAAATGCAGAGACATAAAACTGAGGTTATAAAAATGTTCTTATTCTTTCAGATACATTAACTTTGTGCTTCCAGCACTATTCATAGGTCAGAGGGGACCCCTGTCATCATATAGTTTGGCCTCCTGCATAACACAGGCTGTAAGACTTCCCGAAATAATTTGTTTGAACTGGAGCATACCTTTTAGAAAAACATCCAATCTTGATTTAAAAATTGCCAGTGAGGGATAATCCACCACAACTTGTGGTAAATTGTTCCAATAATGAATCACCCTTGCCTTAGAAAATGTACACCTTATTTTCAGTTTCAATTTGTCTAGCTTCAACTTTCAGCCATTGGCTCATGGCTTTATCCTCTAGACTGAAGAACCCATTATCAAATATTTGTTTCCCATGAAGTTACTTGCAGACTTATTAAGCATAGAAGCCAGGAAAGACACCTGAGTGCTATGAAAAAGCAAACATGGAATCTGTTGTTCAGATAATTCTGGAAGGAACAAGGAAGAGCCACAAACCAAGTGGCTGATTAGAGAAGAAAGTTCATGGTTAAAACATGAGACTCAGAAGCAAGTGTTTTAGATTCTATTTCTGAGTTCTAACTCAGGTGTTGACACGGGAAAAGTAATTCTATCCATCTATACCTCAATTTCCCTCTTGGTAAAATAACCAAACCTTGTACTTCTTAGACTTCTATCAGAATACCTTAAAGCACTATACTGATATTAACTAGCTAATCCTCCACTCAAAAATCTTCTTTGAGCTAGACAGGTATTACTTCCATTTTACAGATGAGGAAACTAAGGTACAGGGAAGTTAAATGCTTTGCCAAGGTCATGTAGGAATTCTCTGTAAAGAGCCAAATCTCCTGAGTTCTAATACTGTGGTTTAACCACAAAAGCATTCTTCTACTCTGCAAACATCAGGCAATTTTGCAGAAGAGTTAACACGGAGAAAGAAAGGAATCTGATTCTGTAACTTTGTTTTCATTCTTCTGCATCGGCAAGTTTAGTCAGAGAATGATCTGAACAGGGCTTTCTGGGTGGAAATGGAAAAACAGTAAAAAGATTAAGTTTCAGCATGTGGCAGTGAAGCCTTTAAAAAATATTTTTCTTGCTTGATGTGTTTGATTTCATACACTGTAGGAATGTCCTGTTAGTGTCCAAATCAACAAGTGACACTAGGATTATATTCTTTGACCTTTTTTCTCTTTATACATAAATTATTGTTTATTAATCAGAAATCATATGGGGAATCTGTCTTGTATGTAGACTAAGCAAACTATTGCAATGATTGTACAATGCTGTGTGTCCACTCAGAACAGCCAACCCCGGCCTTTTACAGGCATTGTTTACCCTCCCTTGAGAGCAGGCTTTTACTTAGAACACTGAACAGAGAATATTTACCACTTTGCAGAGGTGTGAGTGAGTGTTTGCAAAGCACCTTGAGATTGTAACAGTTTGGTTTGCCCCTGGGCTGGAGAGCCTGGGCCTAAACCAGCTGTGATTACAAGATGAGCCTACCTGAGAAGAATCAGATGATTCCATATAAAAGGCAGCAGGGAGGGGAGAAAGGTGGGGGTCTCCAGAAGCAGGAGACCTGACAGTAAGCTAGGGCAGTGGTCCTCAATCAAGAGTATGGAGAGGTCTTCCAGGGAGTACATCAACTCATGTAGACGTTTGCCTAGTTTTACAGCAGGCTATATAAAAAGCACTAGTGAAGTCAGTACAAACTAAAATGTAATTGAGACAAAGACTTGTTTATGTTGCTCTATATACTAGACACTGAAATGTAAATAAAATATTTATATTCCAATTAATTTTATAATTATATGGTAAAAATGAGAAAGTAAGCAATTTTTCAGTAATAGCCTGATGTAACTTTTTTGTGTTTTTATGTTTGATTTTGTAAGCAAATAGTCAAATAGCAGTGAAATTGGGGGTATACAAGACAAAGCAGACTCCTGAAAGGGGTACAATGGTCTGGAATGGTTGAGAGCCGCTGAGCTAGGGAAGCCCTGGAAACAGGAGGTTGTGCAGAGGTTGTTTTGGGACTTTTGAGTTCTGTTTTTGACACAATCTGTTGCCTGCCTGGTAAAGAATGAATTAAAGGATTTTTGACTGAGAAGGTGACTGGAAAGAGGTAGGAGTTCTTAAAGGGGCCCTCATGAAGGGGAAATAAAGGTACATGGCAGACTTGGTTCTATAGAAATTGCCCATTGGAAAGTACAATAGAAGGTCACTAGCATAGGCTCTATTTCCAGGAAACGTATCTGAGCATATAACAAATCAGGCTGAGGATGGAATGACTGAGGTGACCCAAGTGCACTCTCTTCTACCGCCTATTTGTGTATTCTTTGTTTTGGGCCTTGTCCCATATTTTGGGCTTGGTAAGCAATGAGGTATGTCATAGCTGGAATCTATCCTTCCTGCAGCCCTTCATGGCAACTAAAGAATGTAGCATCAAAACTCTGATGCATCACCAGGAACCTGGTTACCTGCCTTGGTGTGGGCCGGTAGGTCCTAGCAAATCCTAAATTCTCAGCAGCTGGCACCTATGTAGCTTCCGTGTTTAGCAGCTGCAGCCGATGCGTGTAAATTTACCAGGTAAATTATTAAAAATAGGAAGAACTGCAGCAGGGAATGTGACCTGACTTAACCCTTAGCAAGCCAGCAGTGCATGCATGGACAAGCCGATCCTGCTGTATCCCAGCTGCTGTAGGTGCAGCCAGAAGGCCTACACGCAGGGTAGGGAGAACTAAGGCCTGCCGCCAAATGACTTTCCCTGTTAAGGTCGGTGCGAGCATCTCCCTCCACCATCATCCCCCTGTACCACAGCTGGCCTGGGACAGCAGCGAAGGGGTTAAGGGATGCTGCGGGAGAAGGCCGGCTGTCAGGAGGGAGCATGTGCAGTTTGCAGCCGCATCCATGCTACGGGTTAGTGTCCCTGGAACATTTAATCTCCAGCAGCCGCCGCCTCGAGCCATCCATGGGGGCGAGGAAGACAACGCGCGGCTGAGCGGAGGCGGCGGGAGCGGCAGGAGCGAGGCAGAGGCCGATCGCGGCCGCGGCGGCAGCTGCCCTGGAGCGCCCTCCCCGCGCCTTCCCGCCCCCCGGCCCGCCAGGGTAGGTGCGGGGAGCCCGGCGAGGCCGCCCGCGATGGGGCGCGAGCGGGGCTGCGGGCGGCAGGGCCGGCGTGGGAGCCGGAGGCCGGCGCTGGGACCGGCCGCTGTTGCTTTCGCTTTCTCGCGCCGCCGGCTCCGCTCCCGCTGCGGGGCAGAGGCGCCGCACTTCGGGGCGCGGGGGCAGCTCGCGCCCGGCCCGCGCGGCCTGCGGGGAGGGGCGGTTGCCCGGGACAGCGGAAGGCAAACGCCGCGCGGCCCCCCCGTGGCCCCGGCGGGGAGCAGATGCCGGGGTGGGGCGGCGGGGATGCCGGCGTGGCCCGGGGGAGCGGCGCGCGGAGCTGGAGCCGGGCCCGACACACGCCACGGGCGAGCCCGCCTCAGGCTCTGGCGGCGCCTCTCGGGAGGCGCGGTCCGCGTGGGGCAGCGGGCGGGCTCCGAGCCGCCCCGGCGCCGCAGCGAAGGCGCGGAGCCTCCCCTCTGGCGCTTGCCGGTCCCGGCTGGTCGGACAGCGGGACACGGGCGGCCGCAGCGCCCGCTCTTCCCCTGCGCCGTCCGCGTCCTGCCCCTCTGCCCCGGCCCCAGCGGCCCTTCGCTCCTGCCTTTGCCCGGCGGGCGGGCACCGGGGCACGTTTCCTGGCGTGGTTCGCATCAGCCGGCGCGAGGGGCACGGGCCCTGCGGCGGCGTCCTGGCGGCTCCCGGGTAGAGCGGGCTGCCCAGGGTTCGCGGACCTGGGCAAAGTCCGTCCCTTTTGCTGTGGATTTTGGGAACGGTTTGTGTTGGGAAACAAATGAAATGAGGTGTTTTCAATAGTGCACGCGTGTCCTTTGGTTTGGTCTTGTTCTCTTCCCGAACAGCACCTCTGGCTTGCTTTCCCCAAAGCCATTCATTGTTTTGACATGAAACGCATTTTAAAAGTTTCATAAGGTTGAAGTGGGAATCAAATGTTCTGAATTTTTTTTAATGAAACACTTGACCCAAAATGAAAACATTTTCAGAAGCTGGGAATGGGAAACAGGATGGATCACTGGATTATTACCTATCCTGTTCATTCCCTCTGGAGCACCTGCCATTTGTCGCTGTTGGAAACAGGATACTGGGCCAGATGGACCATTGCTCTGAGCCAGTATGGTCATTCTTCTGTTCTTATTTTGTGTTTGCAGAAAATTTCAGTGTTTTTTTGTTTTTTGTTCCTTTTGGAATGAAAAAAATGTTGGCGTTCTCAGTTTCCCACTAAATGGAAAATCTGGACCCATCTCTAGTCCTTAGTACTAGGAAGTCTTAAACTGCCCTTCACGTCTTATGATGACTGGGATATTAGGAGGTGGGTTCCTCCAAGTCCCTGTCTGAACTAGCATGTCATACCAGGGCTTCCTTGTCTGGTTTTGGCATCCTCTTGCTTTGGACCTTCAAACTTGTTTCACATAGGACCTAAGGTTCAGAAGCTGGAGCTGCTCCCCTTCCCTCCAGAGGCAGGGAAGCTTTCCCAGGTTCAGTGTTTCCCTTCAGTTTGTTGCGTTGTTTACTAAAGGATCTTCTTATTTCCCTCTTACCTGCTGGAAACGATGGTCCCTCCAGGAGTGCTAATTTTTCATGGGCAGGATGGTGAATTTGATCACCTGAACTGTATATTTTATCAAGTGTCTGTAAAAGAAAGCAAGCACTTGGAGTGCAACATCCTTTCATTTCTGCAAATGCAAATATATTAAAATGTATACTGCATTGGTTAGGGACTTGCTAGTGATGGATGATCCTATGGTAGATAATAAATACCAAAGGAAAATTTTTCAAAAAATTATGAGTGAACAGAAAAACAGGAGTTGTTAAAATAAAACCTCTAGTGGCAGCAGCCACTGCAGGCTACAAGTCAGGCAAGCCCTTCGCTATGTACCTGACGTTAAGTACATGCTTATGTGCCATTTACATCAATAGGATTTAAACCTTTAAATCTGATCTTAAGTACTTCCCTGAAGTGGGGTCATAATGAGCAGGTCCAACATATTTCACACATCGATGAGAACAGTGAACATATTCCTACCTACAATGACACAGTTTATTGCAGCTGGTAAAAATGTATGACTCGTCAAAGTGGAGGGTAGTGGTGGGAATCTCTTCCCTGAGCTGTGTTGTGCATAGTGATGGCCTATTCTACACTTCTGCAGAGGGCACTCCTATTTGAGAGACACTATGACTATTCTCATTTTGTACAAGAGGAAACCAAGGCACTGTCCATAGTAGATCTGGGAATACAACCCAGGAATTGACTCCCAATCTCTTGGTCTAACAATTAGTTGACACTACCTCTCAACAAAGGATAGTGGGCAGTGAGGCTCACTTATTTTTTTAAAATTTATTTATTTATTGCATTCTGGCAGGGTCTATGAGCTCTAGTCATGTGGCAGAACCCTGTTGTGCTACATGTTGTACAAACACAGAATGCTTTGAGATCCTCTGATTAAAGCCACATAGAAGTACAAAGTATTATCATCCTGGGTAGGGGGAGACAAGCTGTGTGGCTCACAGACATTGGAAAGATTTACTTTCTCCCTGTTGCAGATGTCACAACATGACGGTAAGGGAGGTCAGTATTACTGTGCCTATTTTACTTGTGGTCAAAAACTCAGAAAATAAATGATTTGCTCAAGGTCACACATTGAATCAGTGGCAGAGCAAAGAATAGAATCCAGGAGTCCTGCCTCTTATATTTACATTGCAATTGTAGCACCTGTAGACATACCCCAGTTAGCTCATGTAACAATAGCAATGAAGTCACAGCAACATGGGCAGCTTCATGGGCTAGCCCTGCTGCACAGCATGCTCCACCTATGCTGCTACAATTTAGCCATAGTTCCCAGAGCTAGCTTTGATATAGCTAGGTCAAAGCTAGCTCAGGTATGTCTACATATGCTGCAGTCACAGCTCCGAAATGCAATGCAGACACCTCTCCAGTGACTTGCTCTGACCATAGTACTATATATAATATAAACTCCTACTCCAGAACTGACGCACATAAGGCCTTGTTATGACAAACAAACACAACACCCTAATCAAACAAAAACCGAATGAGTCCATAATAAATGCTTGACCTGTTTGACTAATGACTTGTCATAGCAGCAGTTCTGCCAATAGGGGTCAAATCTTGGCATTTTCACAGTACAGCAGATTATTGTAAAAAAAAAATCATGGAAGGTCACAAATGATCCGGGGCTGGAAAACAACCTACAATGTGAGGCTTAAGGAGCTCAGCTTATTCAGCTAATTGAACAGAAGGTTGAGAGATGACTTGATCACTATGTATAGATACCTACGTGTGGAAGAGAGATCTGATCACTAGGGATCCTAGTTTTCTGTGATTTACAAATAAATAAATTTCTGATGAAAAGAAACATAAAACTGTGTTTTTTCCATGATTTAAAATGAAACACTGAACTTTAGTTTCCCTAGCCACAATATATATAGGTATCAGTTGAAGACAGAGTTTTATTGATACATAGTGAAACCCCATTTTATCCATTTTAATTGGCACCAGGGCCAGCTGGGATAATCAAAAATTCAGATAATCTGGAGAGCTTCAGCCCCCGCCTTCTGGGGCTTGGGTTGTCAGCCCCGGTTTGGTTAATAGGAAAAGCTAGATAATGGAGGCTCGGATAAACAGGGTTCTACTGTATATGTTTTTATTTTTTGACAAAATGTAAAAACTAAAGATTTTCTATAAAAATGTAAATTCCGCGTTTTTCCATAGCAGACAGATTTCTAGGATCCGTGCTGATCACGGGGCTTTTCAACCTTGCTGCCAAAGGCATAACAATATCCAATGTCTGGAAACTGAAGTTAGACAAATTCAACTTTGAAATAAGACACAATATCCCAGCAACGAGGGAAATTAAATATTGGAATCACTTACGAGGCGAAGGCAGTGGGCTCGTCATTGCTTGGAGTCTTTAAGAAGACATAGGATATCTTTTTAAAAGATATGCTTTAATCTAGCTTCTTAGAGAAATTCTACAGCCTGTGTGTGCAGGGGGCGGTTGTGGTGGTCCATTTTGGCCTTGGAATGCGTGAATCTATGAATTATCATGTTCATTCCCTTCCTTTATGGGCCATGGAAAAAACAGGAAGTTCTATACTGCCCTCAACATGCTCATAGTATTTTCAGCTCTGCAGTAAAACCATAATCATTTCATGCTTCAGGGGTTTCAGCCATTTGTCTGCAGGGGTCAGGAAGGGATGTTTCTTTTCCCTGACGCATGATTGTCTGGATGTGTTCTGCAGGTTTTTCCCCATCTTTTTCTGAAGCATCAGTGATTGGCCACAGCTGGATACAGGGTTGACCAGTGCTCTGTGGTACAGGGAACCCTGTCTCTTGATGCCTTGCTGGTGTGTTTTGCTCACATATTCAGAGTCAAACTGATCACCTAGATTTGAGGGTAGGGAGGAATTTTCCCCCTGGGACAGATTGGCAGAGACACTGGGTAAGGTGGGGGTTTGCCGTCCTCTGCAGCATGGAGCATGGATTGCCTGCTGGATCATCTGGTCCTATCTTACTTAATCATTTCCCTGCCATCGCAGAAGCCTCAGGCACCTTCATCTCTCCTGTTCTCTGCCTATGGTGCATGTTATTAGTATTATTGTATGTGTTATCATAGCACCTAGCATCCCTAGTCGGAGACAAGACCCTCTTGCGCTAGGTGCTGTACAAACACAGAACAGAAAGATAGATTGTAACATCTTTGGAGCAGGGACTAAGTATAAGACAAGAGACAACAGCTGGATGCAGACAGATGGGGGAGTACAAAGAAACAATGACACAGTATTGGTCAGCATGATGAGCCTCAGCAGTCTAACTGTTGTCATCTGATTTGTAGGGGTCACAGAAAAGAAGAGTTTTAAGGAGGGTTTTGAAGGAGAATCACGGTGGTTTACAGGTAGTTTCTCCCAAGCATGAGAGGCAGTATGGGAGAAAGCAAAAAGGTGCTTGTTTGAAAATTTAACAAATGTGTGATGGAGGCTGGCTTCCTGAGCTAATCAGAGGCAAGATTTGACCTTTCAGTACTGAATGAGAGATGATTGGATGGGTAGGGTAGGGAAGGGTCATGAAGGGCCTGGAAAGTGAAGACAAGCAGCTTATAGTTTGATGTGCTAGAGAAGAGAGAGTCAGCAGAGGGATATAAAAAGAGAGGGTGACATGGTCAAAGCAATGGGCTAGGAAAATGATCTTTGCCGCAGCTCTCTGAATGGGTATGAGTGGAGCAAGACTGCATCTCTCAAAGCCAGAGGGAAGGATGTTGCAGTACTTGCAACACAAGATGATGGGAGGCTGGACAAAAGTTTTAGTTGTGACGGGGCCTTTCCTATCTATCCAATCTTAAGTATGTTATGCAGAAGGAATCTGCAAGACTTAAATTTAAGCCTGGATATGAGGACCTAGAGAGGGGTTGTGCTCAAAGGTGACACCCAAGTTATAAGCCTAAGTGACCGGCAGGCTGGTGGAGTGTTCTGTAGAGAACAAGGAAAGGTTAGCGTCCTCAGGGTTGGAATGGTTTAAACTAACCCAAGTTATTGGGCTCAATACAGGCGTAACTGGGTGAAATGTAATGGCCTGTGATATGCAGAAGGTCGGACTAAATAATCTAATGGTCCCTCCTGGTCTTAAACTCTTTGAAACTGTCTATGAAGGTGGGAAAGCAAATTTTTCATGGAAAACGAAAAGACAATGTCCTGAAAAGATGGTTACAAAACAATAAAAATTTGTGACCTAATAAAAGCCTAATGTTTGTCACGAGGTTAAGATTACAGTGACATATAAAGAGGATGTGTTTGTTCTGGCACAAGTAGTACGATAGTGTTTATTTCTATGGATGCTATGTCACCCTCAGGATATTGTGTTTCTGGATTTCATTTAATAAAAGTCATATTTAAATAAATAAAGTGAAGGGGCTGCCAGACAAGGCTTTTCAGTGCCAAACTGCCTGCCATCCCACAGCAAGATAAATTAGAAACATGTAATGCTAATTAAAGGGCACCAATATTCCTTCCCTCTTGGGTTAATTATTCTGGGGAAAAACTGGGTCAATTGTGTTGAGTAAACTTGTTGTTTACCAGTAAGGGTCAGGAAAAATATCTCATCCTTTTTCCACTTTCCCCTAATGGAGAGTATTGCATACTTAGATACGTTATGAGGGTCTTGCATCTTTCTCTGCCTAAGGCATTGGCCGCAGATGGAGAGAGGATCCTGACTAAAAAAATGATTGGTCTGATCTGGTTTCTCAGCTCTTATGTGGACTGAAAGTAAAGCAAGATCTTACAAAGGTTTTGGTCTAACTTGAAATAGACTGTGGATGAATTCTAAGTGTCCAGCAGTGGGAATGCCACCTTTGAGAGAAAAACCTATCTATAACAAGAGGTGAATGTGGCTATTTTCTTGTTTATTTTCAAAGGCCGGTTTAGCACCAAGTGAGCTAAATATACTGGGTTTTTTAAATGCAAAGGCAATACCCATGCTAGTCATAGCCAACAAGTGAATATGTAAAAATGGCTGCATTTTACTTCTTAGAACTGCAAGTTCTGCTGCTTGTATTGTCACAATAAATGTTTCCTCCTGTTAGTTCTGCAGGCCAGTACAGGTGTAGGAGGATGAACTGGAGTCTGTTCTGCTTTATAAGTCAGCAACAACTTTATCTGGTCAGTTTCTACTCTCTGTGTTATCCGTAATGATGTGTGAGGCAAAAAGACCCCGATAGTTTCTCAGATCCTAGGTGAGGTTTGCTGTGCTGGCAGCCAGAAAAAGCACATTCTTTTGAAAACTGAGCCAGCTGAATTTGAAAGTCCCATAAAATGGGCATACTGGTATGCATACCAGTATGCTGTCTTCTGAGAATGGCTGCCGCCAGATTCTTCAGAAGGAATAAACAGAACAGGGCCATTTATTGCATGATCCACACCCTGTCGTCACGGTGAGGGGATAAATATTATGTATTTTACAGCACCACTTTTCTGCCTCTATCTGTACTTTAAGGTACAAATTCCATCTGAGCTGGCCACTTGTAATATAACGTTTAGGCAGTAATTCTGTCTGATAACGAGTAGGAAAGAATGCCAAACTGGGGTGGAGCTCTGGCTCTGCGGCAACAGATACTAGCATTGTGCCAGTTTGGAACAGCACACCTCTTTCTGAATGGTTAGAATGCCACACTCCTGTTTGCTTCTTTGTAAACGATACATCCATTGATGCCTGTTACAAGTCAGAGGTTGTTCCTAAACTCAAAGGCACCTAACAACATCCTCTCCTCCCATCCCCAGCCCTACCCCACAAAATGCAGATTTAGCTTATTTCCAAGATGGTATGTGTGCATGTTCATAACTGTTTTTAATGTAATATTAGCCTGAAGGGAAGGAAGCTGAGTAGCTTTAGAAGTTTCTCTTGTTCACTGTAAATTCACACTGAGTGGGCACTCAGAATTGATTCCCATTAGTGGGGAGAAAAGGAAGGATTTATGTCCTCCTCTGTTTGTGTATTGCCATTGAACCCAGCTAATCAAATCTACTACAGTAGTTCAGAGCAACTCCACTCCTAAACCTTCCCCTCCTCCATAAACTTTCTTTCAAGCTCTTCATAAAATTTGGATTAGACTATAAAGAGGATCTTGTCCATTAAACCTTCACTATCATGTGTTATCTTTCCTTCCATTGCATAAGGCTAGAGAATTAGTGCTCATTAGATCAGCGTTAATGGGTTAAGCTCGCAAGTCTTGCAAATCAGTTAATTTCTTTATTGCTGGATCTTCCCTCTCAGGCTTGTATGTTTGACTTGAATTAAGGCAGCATCTATTAGAAGTACATGTTAGGAAGAAGCTCTGAAAATCAGACTTTTGTCTTTGAGTTCCGCTGCTCCATCACCGCTAGTAGAATTAAAGGGATTCTAAATTGCTTTGTGCTGTCAAATGGCTGCAATGTTCCACCTCAAAGGTGACTCCACGTCAGTGGTGGTTGTAGTAATCTCTGAATATGTGTCCTGGGTGTAAAATTCACGGGAACAAACTGTAAATGGGCATAGCTCCATAAATCTTGCCTAAGGTATTGATTTAGTTCTATAAAAGCCTGTGTTAGCCTGCGAGCATAACATTAGTAAAATCTCATTCCATGGGCAAGTTAGTGATAGAAAGGTAAAAGAGGTGTCATTTGACTTGCAACATTCTACAGAATCATAATTTCAATGGTGTCATCTTCTGTGGTGTATCAGAGGGGACTCAGAGCCCCTTTCTGCCTCCCAGTTCCAGGTCTTCCAGTTGGTGAAAATTTTAATAATATGATGTTGCCAGAAATGGGTTCAGCTGGGTATCATTCAAAAGCCCTTTCTGCATGAACACAATGGTATCAAAGCTGACAATCCTAGAACAACTATGTAAAAATGTTTTTGAGAAAATGTTTAAAAATCAACTTTTTAAAATTATACTTTAACACAGGGATACATTGCTTATATAAAAAGGACATTGGTCTTTGGTAATCCTACGGTAGTTGGCCGTGACATGTAGGCTTGAAGCCATCAAAGTCATCATCAGTGTCTTCTCTGTCTAGGGCATCACTGCTAGACATGTCACACTGACCCTCATTTGCACCACACTTGGACATCTCTGTAGAAGGCAGGCTGCTGACCAGACATTTGCAGGGTAGTGAGCATCTGGATTTTGCACTTGATTACCCAAAAGATTGATTCGGGACCACGTGATAGTTCACATATAACTGGTATGATCATATAACATATGGCAAATATAACACACATAACTGGTATGATCAGTCTATCCCCCAAGACTCATTCATGAGTGGAGGGGAGTTCTGGAAGCACTCAATCATCCTGGAGCCATTCCATTGCTTGATAATTTGCCCTCTTGATAGCAGGTATAAATGCACCCCTTGTCAATAGCAATTTTTCTCCGTTCGTCTGCTTCTTGGAAATCATCCACCAACCTACCTCTGCAAGTGTCATAATGTTGGTCTTCAAATGGTAAACTCATCATTTGAACACCTCCAGTGTATTTATTACTTTATCAGAAGTGTATTTATTACTTTATCAGCTGTTCTGAGCACCCGTCCAGTAAGATAATTTGTTCTTCCCAGCCAACCTTCCAGTACTGTCACATTCTGAGGGGTTGCAGAAACCTGGCAGTGTTGTGGCTTTTAATGGTGTGAATGCTTGGAACACAACTCTGAAGGATATACAGTGATTCTGTTCCCCAGAAGCAGACACAAAAACAGAGTCTTGTGGAAATCTTGGGTAATGTCTTACAGAGAGCACTAGAACATCCATGTCTTGTGCAAAGATCTGGGGTTTAGTAGCACCTCTTCCTGTGGCACTGATGGCATGCAAGATAATTTTTAGTGTCAGCTTCCTCATGGGAACTATGAAGAAACTCCACTGAACAGTGCCAGGCAGCAGCTTCATTATGCCACCCAATGACAACATTCTTCGAACGGTTCTTTGCATGCTGGAGTATTTTTTCCTGCAAGGTATGTGGTGAAACTCACTCTTTGGGTGAGTATGAGACAATAACTTTTTCACTGTAACATTGGAGATGTTTGTGGAGTCAGTGATTTTGTACTGGACAAATGCAATACTGTGGGGTCTCTTCTTTCTGGTAATATTTTTAACTGATTCCTCTATATACGTGTCAAACTCCAGATGGACTTCTTTCTCAAAGTCTCACATAGATCAACATCATGCTGAGATCTGGACGCAACCAACAAATGAGCAAACAATGACCTGTCTGCAGTTATCTCTGTAATAATCCTGCCTCCTTCACTTTGACTTTCTTCTTTGCATTTGCGCACAGCTTTAGTCTGGTTTTGATTGGCGCCCATAGATTGATGGAGTCTTGGATAATTCTTTGAGTTTTGAATGTTTCATACAAGCCATGAACCAAAGTATCAATTTGACTGACATCTTTAGCTATTTCATCCCTGAAGACTGCTTTCATCATGATGTTAATGAGCTCCAGTCTGTCATACGCAAATATGTTGTCTGTGAGTAAGCTTATTCTGTAGCTTTACAGTTGCCCCTTTTTGGCATTTAACAACCCCTAATGAGTCTAGAGAGTGTTTGGTTTCGTCTGGGGAAGTAATCCCAGCCCTACTTTTTGTTCAAAACTGGTTGGACTTCTGGGCTTGTCAGGAAAAACCAGGAAAGAGCATTTGGATGCTGTGTTTGCCCATCAACCCCACAATGACTTTTATTGCTCTGATTTTGTGTTCTAGGTTTTCATCTGAACCAAATACACAGACGGGACTTGGTGACCTTTTTAACAGCTCACTTCCCTTTTTGAAATTCCTCCCATGTGTCAGGGTCAGACTTTTCTACACCTCAGAGAAGTACCAGGTAATCATTGCAGAATAGTTGGTTAAATCTAAAGCAAAAAAACTATTTCACAAAGCCTTCCAGTGCTGCAAGGTAAAAATTTCAATTAGCCGTGCTGACAGATCAAATAAAGAGCAGCAAACACTTGCCCAAAGCTGGCATCTTCTGCTCTCTCCTAATGCACGATGTACTTCCTCAACCAGCATTGTCAAAGTCAGTTTATGGGTACACTTCTTAGCATATAACAATGGTTCTCAAGCTATTTACCACTATGGGCTGCTTATGCAGCCCTCTGTGTTAGTGGGGTGCATCAACACTAATTATATATAAAGGCTTAGTATTTATGACAGCAATACGTTTCAAGTCGATATAGTACCTTTCATTTCAACACTGGCAAATATCTACCAGGAGCACTTTAAATTAGCAAAATAAATCAAAACATTAACTGTTTTAATTAATTTACTGTAAGAGTGGAATGGCATGGTGTACTGCCACCATCACTTCCGTGCTCCTGCTGGCGGTGCAGCTGGGCTGAGCGCCTGGACGGCGTGGCTGTGGAGTCTGTTGCAAAGATGGGGAGTGCTGCCCAGTGCGGGGTGCCCTCTCAGCCAGGGACTGCCTCCCAGGCACCCAGCACCCCAGCCTGTTCCCCCAGCATCCAGACTCCTCCCCCCACATGCCTGCCTTGCAGAGACAGGGTGACCTGTCCAGGGCAGAACGGCCCCACCCAGGGACTGCCCCCCTCCAGCATCCAGTCCCACACTCAGGGACTGCCCCCCCATGCACACAGCCCCCCACCTAGGTACTGCTCCCTAGCACCTCCCAGCAACTGTCCCCAGCAACCAGTCCTTCCACCTAATGTCTGTCTCCTCCCCCCCCACCGCCAATGCACCAACTGCACCTTCCTCCCCGTACCGCTCTGCAGCCCTAGTGCACTGCAGCCCGTCCCCTTGCTCTAGCATTTCCCTCTCCACTGGTGTCCTACCCTTGGCTGCATGTAGCTCAGCTGTGCTGCCCGCCCTGCCCATCTGCCCCTGCAGTCTTAGTGCTTGTGAGCCTGCTCCAACTGGAGTCAGTGGATCCATGATCCTGTGGGGTGGAGGATCGTTGAGCATTGTGGCCTCCTGCAGATGCTGCTGGGTGCGATCCTGCTGGGAGGAGGCTGGTGCCACTGAGCTTGGTCCTGTGCCACCCCACTTTTGCACTCCCTCGGGGGCTTTGCACCCATGGCACATGCTTCTCCCGCCCTCCCCCAGTTATGACCCTGAGGCTGCCACAGGTTGAGAACCACTGCCATATAAGATACCACTGAGTGTTGTGTTTAAGCAGGTCCACCACTGTGATATTCTCCAAGGATTCTGTTACTAGTTGGTACTCTTCATCTGCCCACTGATGCCTACAAATGATCAAGACCAAAGTAAAAACAAGGATTTTGTAATAAATTACTTTGGGATTGTAATTAATTATGTAATATATGTTAAGTAACCGTGCATCCCACTTCCAGATGGATTCCAGTAATTTCTGGCTGGTGCTGATGTCTTAACCAGTGCCTCACTACAACTCATTTGGCATAATAAACAAAGCTGATGATCAGTATTGCTGACTTGCTTTTTTTTGTTTTGTTTTGCGCTGATGATGAGGGCAAATCAACTTGAAGCATTCTTTCCATGTATAGTCTGCCACGTTAAAAAAATTAATTAGGTATTGTGTTCTGAGCATTAATAGATAGCACAGTACTGTCAGTCAAGGGCTAGAATTTAACTTGGTGAGGGCTGCAAGTTTGACATGCTTTGTTTTAAGATAATTAAACATAACTGTTCTAAGTTTGTCATGCTTGGTACCACTGTGTTCCTGAGAGAAAGAACTTTTGAATGATACCCAACTCAACTTCTTTCCAATGACATTGTATTATCAACATTTCCACCTACCAGAAGACTTGGAGCTGGGATCCGGTGGGGGGAGAGAGTCCCCCTGACACGCCACCAAGGGTGACACCATTGAAATTATGATTCTTTGTAGATTTTTGAGACTCAAATGACCCCTACTTTACCTTTCTATCATTAACTTGCCCACAGAATTAGACGTGCTCCTAGACTATATGGTGTGTGGTTCCTGGCTGTCTGAGTGACTTCCATTCCCCCATTACTGTACATTTGCTCACAGTCCCTAGGCCTGAATGTCTGGTTGCTGGCCAGTCTCAGTAGATGGCTGGCTGTTTTGGAATTCACTTCCTCGTTAATCTAACAGCCCAAGCCAGTTATCTTTCAGGGCACTCTGTGGGGACCATGTATCGTCTCAGGCTTTTGCATGTCCAGGTGATTGTGGGAAAGACACTCTAGGTAAATTCTTGAGGAGGGGAAGTCTCTTCCTTTGTTTTGTGCTTTTGGTGATGTTACATTGTGTATGTTTTCTCATAGTGGCCTGATGATGCAGGGTAAACAGGCCAAAATAAATATAGGGTCTGATCCTGCAGTCCTCTCGGAGGGACATTTCCTAGTGAAGCCTTTAATTGGCAGCCCACTGGAACAGATACTGCAGGATATGGTGCATAGTTTATGAAATGCTTTGGAGCCCACCAGGGTGGATGAGATCAGTTATTACGAGATGGCAAGCTAAGTGAGACAGGAAAGTATGGTAACAAGTCCGTAGTAATGTTGCCACTCTGATGCTCTCCACAGCTACTCAAAAAGCACAAGTCCTTGCGGCTTGGGATAAAGGGGGATCTTTTAGTATGTGTGAACAGGATGGGGACTATCCTATGCAGCTGAGCAATTTCGATTCAACCAGCAAAGGCAGTGTAGGTGTAGTTCATTACAGTATTATGATAATATACTGTTTTGGAGAGTGACCTTTAATTCATCTACGCATTCAGTCCTCTTGTAAGCTAATTACATTTCTTGGAAACAAGGTCTGAGATTTGACCTTGACATTGTGAGGTATTAGTGATCACCATAAATGTAATAAAAGGCATGAGTCTTTTGTTGATTTGCTAGAATTTGGTCAATTTCCAAAGATTACCTCAATAAGCAGACTACATTCAGTTCTAAAATGTTGTACATATACTGAATTACACTGGTTCCTCGGGTGGGGAGCTCCATTAATTTTTGTGATTTCTGTTACTCCAAGTTTTACACTGTGTGTGTGGGGTTTTTCTGGTTTTGTTTTCATCCCGGGGATGGGAATGAGGTGAGAGATACTTTTCATATTTTGTTTGTTGAGATACCAGTAAAGGAATTTATATGGAAAACAACTTCTGATAGTGGAATGGCAACAGTCAGAATTTGCTACTTGATGGACCAGGCATGAGAAATATGGAGAGTACAGACCTGCATAATTACCAATACCTGCACTTATACAGTACCTTTCATCAGAGAATCATGGTGCTCATTATCAATCTTAATGACGTTTCACCATACCTCTGTGAGGTAGTATTATTAGTTCCTGTAAGCAGGCGCTGCGGTCTCCCCCGGGGTTGGAGGCCGGGGGAGGGCCACAGCCAATAGAGCGGCGATACAGGCAGCCGGATAAAACTGCCCGGCAACGGGAGGGGATTGGACCGGCCCGCCAGCCTGTCCATCAACCTGCAGGGCCGACCCGGATAGGACCAACCGGGCAGCCCAATCGGCGGGCAGGAGGTGGGCCCTACCCAGGAAGGGGCGGTATAAAGACTCAGCCCCTGGCTCCAGTAGGAGGAAGTCAGCCCTGGGAAGCAGACGTGCCGCCCAAGGCTCCCGTCAGGGAAGAGAAGGCCTGCTACAGGCCAAGACCGTGCCGACCCGTGGATGAGCCCCGGGACCCAGACTGGGTAGGACCTCCCGGGGCAGGGGACTGGGAGTGGCCGGCGAGCCCCAAAGACTGGCCGACAGGCCCCGAACTCCAGGCCTGGCCTGAGGACCCGGGCCGACCACAGTGGGTGAACCCACCTGAAGCAGGGCCAGACCTGGAGGAGCTGCCGGCCGCTGACCCCCCTGAAGCAGGACCCGACCTTGAGGAGCTGCCCGATGCCGACGGCCTGCCGCCTTTGCCGCCTACCAACGAGGAGGGGTTGGTGAGTCAGCCGTGGGCCGTAGACCCCTCTGGGTTACCCGGGGACGGCTCCTGGGAATACGGGGAGGAAGTGGCCCAGGGACACCCCTGCCTAGTGGGTGAAGTAAGGGCCTCGGCCCGGCGGAGT